>JAJHZJ010000128.1:8613481-9143481 GCA_023548195.1 Bettongia penicillata ogilbyi
TGGGGCCAGATCTACTCTTGATCTCTCTAGTCTCATCTCCCTCTCCTTTTCCTTATGTCCCAGTAGCTTCGTGCTCCTCTCTCTCTGCCTTGGTCTCCCCCACAATGCTCCAGTCTACCCCATCCTTCTTTCCATGTACCCTAGTCTCCATTTTACCTGTCTTAGTTTCCCCCAGTTCTCCTCTCTGAGCCCCAATCTCTCCCCCCACCACTTTTCTCTCTGTGCCTCAATCTTTCCTGATCCATGATTTCCCAGGCAGGAGTTAACAGGCTTACCAACCAATCCAAAAAGGCCCTGGGGAGGTCTTCTGACCCCAGGAGCCTGTATGCCCAGAGGTTTGCACACATACCAGCCCCACTCCCTCGGCCAGACCCTGGCGCTCCCATCTCTAGGGGTTGGAAGCAAACTCACCATATCTTATCTCGGGTGGGAAGAGGTCATTGCTGCTGCCTGCATGTAGGACAGCCTCGCCCGGAGGGCTCCCTGGCACCAGGGCATTGGAGAAGGTCTGGCTGTGGGGCGGGGCAGAAGCAGTGGCCGGAGGGCCTGGGGGCGCAGCCTCTTCCCCCTGGCAGCTGCAGCCCGGCTGAGAAATGCCACAGGCCCGGCCTGCAGCCCGCCCGCACTCCTGGCCCCAGCGGCACAGCACCCCACAGGTGAACTGGCTCGAATTGTTATTATTGATAAGCAGCACCTCCACAAAGCGGAACTCCAGGGCCGAGGGCGCCAGCAATCGGGGAGCCTCCCAGGGCTCTGCTGTTAGGCAGAGCTGCACAAAATTCTTGTCAAAATGAAGAAAGGTATAGGGGTTGGAGCCTTGACACAACTCCAGGCCACCCCCCACCTCTTCCTCCTCCTGCCGCAGTCCGGCCTGGGCCGCCGCCGCTGCCACCTGCTCAGGCTCCTGCTCGGGCTCTGGCGCCTGCTTGGGTGCCTGCTCTGGCTCCTGCTCCAGCTCTTGCTCTGGTGCCTGCCGAAGGCAGGTGAAGTTGGCCAGGTAGTGATCCAAGGGCAGCAGCCTGGGCGAGAAGTGGGCACACACCTGGTCCTGGCGGTTGAAAACGCAAGTAGAGAGAGTACTTGGTGGGGTCTGGATTCTCCAGGGTCCAGGAGCAGCCTGAGGCAATGGTGGGAAAGAGGTCCTGAAGGGAGAAGGCTCCGTAGAGGACCCCCGAGGCCAAGGCCGAGCAGGCGCTGGGGGCAGGATCAAAGGCCACGGTGAGGCGCAGGGACAGAATCGCAGACAGTAAGAGGGGACAGGCCGGGGTCATCCTATGTCACTTGCCCTGAAAGAGATCGGAGGTCAGTGGGTCAGCAGCATGTCCAACACCGGACGTCTCCTCTCCCACCCCGCTCACACACATGCCCTGTCCCCATCTAGTGCAGTCCCTTTATTACATCTATCTCCTTCACCTCTAACCATCCAGCCTTTTCACCAGAGCCTTGAGACGCCTCAGCCCAAAGTCTGCTCTCTACATTGGCAAGTCCTAGCCCAAGGCACCACGTCAGGAGTGACCTCAGACACAGCCACTTGATTCCCGGCTCAGGTCTCCCTCTGGATTCCTCCCCCTTCCCCCCATTCCAGTTCCTCTTTATATGCTTCATGCATGACCCCCCATAAAAATAGAAACTATCCTGCTGGTCCTATTTGAATCCCAGCCTTAGCACAGTGCCCAGCACACAGTAAGCACTCCATAAATGTTTCATATGTCTAGCTGCTGAAATAATCTTTCTCAAGCACTGAAGTGGTCACTGTCGCTCTTCCGCTCAAAATCCTCAATGGCTCCTTATTACCTCCTTATAAAGTTCAAATTCCCATGTCTGATATCCATTGTACTACTTCTTGTCATGTGCCATACATTCCAGGGGTGGGGAACCTGTGGCCTTGAGGCCACGTGGCCCTCTAGGTCCTCAAGTGTGACCAAACCTTTAGGTCCTCAAGCACAGCCCTTTGAATCAAACCTCTAGGTCCACATGTGGCCTCGAGGCCGCAGGTTCCCCACCCCTATTCTAGACAAACCAGATTCTTCACTGGTTTTTGCTCCTAGTTCCCCAGAGTATTTGGAAGGGATTTACTTCAATAAGCATTTATTAATCACCTTGCTTTAGCATTTTAGAATTGAATGACTATAGGTCAATTACTTTCCCTCTTAAGTCTCACTTTCTCACTTTCTATATCCTTCAGTAATGATAGCAATGCTTGCACTGCTTACCTCAC
Organism: Bettongia penicillata ogilbyi; assembly: GCA_023548195.1. NCBI lineage: Eukaryota > Metazoa > Chordata > Mammalia > Diprotodontia > Potoroidae > Bettongia > Bettongia penicillata. The sequence goes on from JAJHZJ010000128.1 coordinate 8,615,700, forward strand.
AGGCTTGTTGGGAAGAAAGCAGTTTATGAAAATCTCCAGTGACATAAAAAGGGTCACAGGATCTGAGTTGGAATCCTCTCTCTGCTCCTTTGCTCCCTGGAGTGTTAAGTGAAGACAAATCCCTTAACCTCTGCCTTCATCTTTTCCTCATCTCTAAAATGTGGGGGTTGGAGGGTGAACGGATCTTCGGTCCTCAGTTTCTTCATCTATAGAATAAAAGGGTTGGACCACATGGCTTCCAAGCCCCTTCCAGCCTCATTTTGTTGATCCTAAGTGATCATTTCTACTGTACAGAGTCAGAAACGGAGACCCAGAGAGGAGAAGGCATCTGGCCTTAATCACGCAGCCAGACTCAACAACCTCTAAGGTTCTTTCTAGCTCTTAATCTATGGTCCTATGACAACTATGTGCCAGGCACAGTTCTAGAGATATAATGATCCCCAAAAAATGATCCTTGTCCTCAAAGGGCTTATAGTGAGATGGCACAGTGGACAGAGATCCAGACCTGGAGTCAGAAAGAGCTGAATTCGGATACTGCTTCAGATATTGACTAGCTGTGTGACCCTAGGTAAGTCACTTAACCTCTGTCTTGGTTTCCTCATCTGTGAAATGGGGATAATAATAGCACCTACCTTCCAGGATTGTTGAAAGGATCAAATGAGATAATAATTGTACCTAGTGCATAGTACAAACTAATATATATTTATGGAACTGGATGGATGTGAAGACCAAAGAAGATATTTGTAAAGCACTTAGCACAATGCCCGATACACAGTAGGCACTTAATAAATATTTATTGGATTAGATTGTTGTAAGAACCAAAGAAGATATTTGCAAAGCACTTAGCATAGTGTCTAGCACTATTATTATTAGTGGGAGAAAAACAACCTGTAAGCAGGTAAGTAAATAAAATAGACTCCAAACTCAGATGAACTAGTGTTCTCGAGTCTCTAATGCTGATTATCTATGTGTGTGTGTGAGTGTGATTCTAAGAAAATTGCCAACAGAGGGGGTCCCTTGCCTTGTCTTCCCATTAAGAGGAGACCCATGCGGCACATGGTCTGCCCACCAATCAGACCTCACTCTCATCAGGTGACCAAGCCATTTTCCTTTTCTACTCCTAAATTTCTTTGATGTCATCCTTCATCTCTTTGCCAAGAGAATCCCTCCCCATCCCTAAAAAGGCCGCTGGGCTGACACCTTCTCTGGGAAGCTTCTTCCTTTGATCCTTCTCCCCCAGCCTGTCCGTGGCACTCCGCTTGGACCTTTCAGGTCCTCTTATCAGGGAATATCTAGTTCTCACAGCTGTAGTCTCATTTCACTATTATATGGTGAGTACCATGAAGGCAGGGACTGTGTCTTATTTAACCCTGCACCTCTCCTGAGGCGAGGCACAGTGGTCTGTACGTGGCCCTGTGACTTTATGCAATGTTGATGGAATAGAATTCTTCCCCTTCTATTGAACTCCTAATGGTAACTTGCTGCAGGTGGCTAGCAGGTACACCAGGCAGACTGCTGGCCAGCTGGGCCCGAAGGCAAGAGAATTCAAATCTAGTCTTACACACTATGTGACCATGGAGCAAATCACTTAACTTCTGTCTGCCTCAGTTTCCTCATCTGTAAAATGGGGGTAATAAATGCCACCTATCTCAATGTAATAACCCATATGAAACATCGTGCAAATCTTACATAAATTTTAGATATTATATTTCTATTACATTCATTATGTTATTAGAGACTCATGATAACCCAGAAGGTAGGTACAGTCCCCATTTTACAGACGAAGGACCCTAGAAAGCTCAAAGAATTTGATTTGCTAGAAGGCATACAAATTAGGATTCAAACCCAAATTTCTCCTCACTCCAAAATCAGCATTTTATCAGCAAAATCACAAAGCTATTTCCCCCTCCCCCATCCTCCTCTGGCCTGGAAACATCCTTTGTCCATCTCAGAATCCCCATCCTTCCAGGCCTGACACAGGTCCTTCCTTCCCCAGAAAGCTGTTCCTGACTTCACCATCCTTCCTGATGGTTCTTCACTGGTTGCCCCTTCCTCCCTACTGCATTTGTAGCCTGCACCACACAGTTTACCACTTAATTATAGACTGTCTTGTACTACTCCATAATTGCTTTATGCATGTGAGTATTCTCTCCCCAAATAGACTATGAGACCAGGGACCGTATCCTATGCCTCTGTAGCCCTGAAGCATTGAGCACCCAGTTACTCGAATAGTAGGTGCTCAAGTACCCATCAGTAGATTAATTATAGCCAGTTCCTCACCAGGAGGGCAGGAGCTGATAACTAAGACAGATGTTCTGGCACTGGTACTCATACCCACATCCAAATGGCAAAAGAACAGAGAAATCAAAGGTGGATGTGAGTGAACAGTGGTTTCAGAAGGCCCAGAACCAGGAGGAAAGAAGGTACTCAGCTCACCTCTGGTCAATCCAGGATAGGCCAGTGGCAAGGCATGACAAGCTTCCAAGGTGGCTCCCCTAGCTCCATCCCATAGCTGAGAAATAGGAGACTTGGGCTCAGTGAGAGACCAGGTGACCCTTCTACTGACATCTGGGTTGAGTGACTGAGCACAGGTGCCTTTCTGTATGTGGGCCTCAGGTTTTGGCTCTAGACAACCAGGCTAATCACAGGCTCTCTGGATTATAGATTTAAAGCTGAAAGGATCTTCAGAGGCCAAATCCAACTCTCTTGGTTTACAGATGAGATAAAGAAGGGCACAGAAGATTAAGTCATATGTCCAAGGCCAAGCATTAGAGGCGCGGTTTTAACCCAAGCCACAGAATCATGGAATTTCTGAGTTGGAGGAGACCTCTGCAGCCATCCTTACTTAAAAAAGAATCGCCATTCTAATAGACCAGACTGGTGGCCATCACCTCTGCCTACCTCCAAGTAGGGGAAGCCACCAGCTCTCAAGGTCCAACTCTTCCAAAGTTTGGGCTCCACCTGCTATCCAGGGCTACTGGAATTGTTAGAGCTCTGAAAATTTAATAGTGAGCTCTATGGACTGTCAGGGTCAGTTTTAGCACACTCCTGCATCCTATAGCAGGCTACACCTTGCACCTGTAAGGCACCGCCTGAAGCATTATAAGAAACATTATAAGAGAAAATGTCCTGGTTTGGTCCAAACAGAGAGAGCATGAAACTGGGCAGGGGGCAGAGAGGGGAAGGGGGAGCAGAAGACCTAGTTTGTACTGGCCCTGCTGCTTACTGGCTATGTGGCTTCCCCTCCCCGGGTCCCAGTTTCTCCATTAGCGAAATGGGGCTGGGGGTGAACTTGATGACCTTTAAGGTCCTTTCCAGCTCTAAAGGTCTATAATGATTTGGATTTGCAAGCCCCAACTCTGTCCACAGCATGCACATAAACTTGTGGCTAGGGGGTTGAACTCTAAGCCACACTCATTAATAAATGAATTTATGTTTGGCTACTCAGTAGGTCTGAATTTCTCAAGCCTCCCATTTGCAGCTTGGCTAAAGAGTACAGGCAGATGTGCTCACACCTTGGATCCCTGCAGGATACCAACCTTAAGCAAACTGACAATTAGCTTCAGAAATTAAAGTGTAAACAGAAGGGTGGTTGAGGAACTAGCTAATTGTTCTTCTCCCCAGAGTTTCTGCCAGAGATGCCTACTTCTTCCATATGTTTGACTCAGGCTGATCAGAGAGCCAAGGCCCACAGCCACTAGGCCAGCATGGGGGTCAAAGGGAAGCACCCTCTGTGCCTAAGTCACAGCTCTCCCCTAGGTTCACAGGCTGGATCCTTACCTCCCAACCCCCAAATACAGCTCCCAATCTATCTGCCATCCTCTTACTCCCATACTGCACCCAAGCCCCCAGTCTCCCACATGATATTTCAATCCTCAGACATCCTCCCAAATCCATGTAGAATATAATATCCCACACCCTTATGTATTCACAATCCCACAAACCATACCCTAACCCCCACACACTGAACCTCTGCCTCCAGATTATACTCCAAGTCTCACAAATCATCACCCCAAAACCCATTTTCCACAGTAGATGGAGGCAGACTCAGAGGTCCTTTGCACCTCTGAGGATTCATATTCTTGCCATTTTACCCACGGAAAAGACCCTACCCTACCCAGAGCCAGGTCTAACCTCACCCACTATGGCCCTAAAGCAGTCACAGGCATACTCCCCATACCGCCATCCTAAAACCCCAGATGCAGTCTGATTTCCAGATCCACTCTCCAGTTCAAACCCCACTGAGTCCCTGTCACACACAACACTCTTCCAGCCCAGCCCTCTCACCAACTTATACCCTTGGTCAGCAGGAAACCTGGATACAAGGGTGTGGATAACTGTGAACCCCACTGTCACTTCTGGGCATTCAGCCCATGAAATTCAACCTTCTTAGGGGAAAATAGGAAGGTTGGGATCCCCCTACATCCATGCTGCCTCACACAAAGCAATTCCTATAGAGGTGAGACTAAGCTGGCCTCCACTGCCAGCCAGGGGCCTGGACTTGCTCACTTGCCCCCTCCCAAATCCAGAGACAGGCCCTGTGCTTCTTCAGCCCCAGCCCAGCCCTCAGGAGATGCCAGACTTGCCGTCAGGCACTGGGTAAATAGCTGATGAGTGACGTCCAATCCCCCCACTGCCCCCAATTATTTTTAAGCAGGTTGCAAAATTCAGGCTGCGGCTTCCAGGCTCAGCAGAGGAAAAGAGAGACAGAGAAGGGGGGAGGGAGGGGAGGGAAGAAGAAAAGGAGAAAGGGAGGCAGGGAGAGAAGAATGGGGGAGGCAGCATTATGACAGGCTCTCCCCTCCCCCCCCCACTGAGAACAGGGTGCAGGAGAACCTCACCTCCCATCTCCCTCCCCATTTCACACATGTATATGCCTATGTACACGGGTGTCTACAGACACACACATCTTCATCCGCACACAGGCTCACTCCGGGGTTTCTGGGGGATGCCGAGTAGAAATTGAGCAGGCAGAGGAGGTTTGGGGCCCGGAGTAAGATTCATTTCTCCCTCCCGTGTGTTCCTATGGGGGGCAGGCAGGCAGCCGGAGCAGAGCATGGGCCAATGATGGATAATTGATCAGCCCTGCGAGCTCTCATTAGCCATGCCTTTTCTTGTGGGCCGCAGGAGGTTCCCAGCTAGCTCATCAGGCAACCCCCACAGCCAGCCAACCAACCTACTCTGGAGGGGAGAGGGAGAGGCTTCTCCATTTCCACCCTTGGCCCCTCAAGTCTGCATTCCCCTTCCTCCTTCCTTAAATGGGAGACTATCAGAACAAAGTACTGCTTCTGTCTCTCCCAGGTCTTTAAAGCCTGGGGCAGAAAAGGGCTAGGTCTTATCCTACCCATAACTCTGCTCTGGGCAAATAGGTGAGCCCAGATCTCTTTCAGGATCCCATACTCCTATGTAACTTCTTCCTGGCATCTAGCCTCAGTCCCTCCCACTACAGCATAAGGCAGGGATGGGGAACCTGCAGCCTGGAGGCCACATGTGGCCCTCTAGGTCCTCAAGTGTGGCCCTTTGATTAAGTCCAAATTTCACAGAACAAAGCCCTCAATAAAAGGATTTGTTCTGTAAAATGTAGACTCGGTCAAAAGGCTGCACCCAAGGACCTAGTGGCCTCGAGGCCGCAGAAGCCTGTTCTCTCTCACTGACTCCTTACTAGGAATTGAGGATGGCCCTCAGTTCGATAAATCAACAAGGATTTATTAAACAATCAACTGTTTACCACACACTGCTCTAAGGCTAAGGTAAAAGCAAAAATACCCTGCCCTCAGGTAGCTTACTCTGTGTAAGGAGAGAGACTACACATCCATGTATAAGTAGAGAAGGGAGATACAATGTAGCCTGAGAGGGAAGGGCCTTCTGTACAGAGCAGTCATGCACTGAGTCTGGAGGAAGTCCTGGCAATGAGGAGGGAGACATTCAGGGCACTGGAGGCAGCCGGTACTCAGGCACACAGGGGGGAAACTGAGTGTCCTATAGAGTATATGGAACCACAGGTAGGTCGAGGTGGCCGAACCACAGAGAGCGCTGAGGGGAGTGACAGAACAAGCATTTACATGGTGTCCACATGTGCCAGGCACGGTGCTAAGAGTTTTACAAACACAGTATGTCATTTGACCCTTATTATCATCTTCATTTTACTGAGGAAACTGAGGTAAACCAAAATGAGGTGCTATTACTAGCCACATTTTACAGTTGAGGAAATTGAGGCAAACAGAAGTTAATTGACTTGCCCATGGTCACACTAGTAAATGCACGAGACAGGATTTGAATTCAGGTCTTCCTGATTCCCAGCTCAGCACTGCACCACCTAGCTGCCTAGTGTAAGAAAGGATCAGGTGGTAAAGGATTTCGAATGCTTAAAAGAGAAATTTAAATTTGATTCTAGACAGAATAGGGAGCCACTAGGGTATACTGAGGAGGGGCAAGGGTATACTGAGGAGGGGCAAGAGTTAAGTGATGCGGGCAGATCTGTACATTAGGTAAATCACTTTGATGGCTGATTAAAAAGTGGGCTGAAGTGTAGAGAGACTTGAGACAGGAAGACTAATCAGGAAATGATCCAAGTGATGAGCACCCAGACTGGAGAAAGATGTGAAAGATGCTTTGGAGATATGTGCCCAGATCTGGTAGTTGTCTGCTCTGCATGGTGACTGACAGTGAGGCACCAGGGATGACAAGGGGACTAAGGGCCGAGGGTGGAGGGGGATGACAGGGAGGGGAACGGTGCTCTGGACAGAAACAGGAAAGCTTGGAAGAAGGGTGGGGAAGATGCTGAGTTCTGATTAGGGCACCTGAGTTTGGGATGCCCGTGAGACATACATTCAGAAATGTCCAAGAGGTCCTTGGGAATTCAGGGCTAGAGCTCAGGAGGGAAACTAGAGCTGGATGTATCCATCTGAAACCCTTCTTGGTGAAATCACAGTTAAACCCATGGGAGGGGCAAAGAAGGGAAAGGAAAGAGAAAAGGAGGTCTAGGCCAGAGCCTACAAGAAAATCACACAGTTTCTTTGTATTGAAATGTCACCTTCACACCCCAAAGAGAGACAGAGGTATGCCTGACTCTGGGGGCCAGTCTAGGGTCAGAGTTCCCATATCTTTGGGAAACCAAACCACCAAGTGAGGACCAAAGATTCCCTGCTGTCAGGAAGTTGTTGAACCGTGTCCATCCCCCCTATTTATCTGGGCCCCCTAGGCCTAATTCTCCCTTCATCCTGGGGAGGGAGGTGTGAGGAAGGCCAGGCAAACACGCCAATCAGTGTCCATCACTGCCCTGCCCCATAGGGTACACCATCAGGTCTTAACAGGAACCAGGTTCATGGGTTGGGAAGAACACTGAATTGGAGTCATCGGGGCTGCCTTCAAATCCCTGTTTTGTCATTTTCTATCTGGGGCCTGAAGAAACCTCAGTTCCTTCATCTGTAAAATTAAAGGTGTTGAAATGTTACGATCTCTAAGTTCCCTTTCAATTCTCCGAACAGTTGAGACCAAGCTACCCCCTAAGACAAGGAGGGTGGGGAACCTGCAGGCTCGAGGGCCACATGTGGCTCTCTAGGTCCTCAAGTGCAGCCCTCTGACTGAACCCAAACTTCACAGAACAATTCTCTTTAAATAAAAGGATTTGTTCTATAAAACTTGAACTTAGTCAAAAGGCCAGACCCAAGGACCTAGAAGGTCACATGTGGCCTTGAGGTTTCAGGTTCCCCACCCCTGTCCTATAATCTCCCACCAAAATGCAGGGTTTGCCCTCCAGTACTGGAGAATTTGTCCTGGTCAGTCCCTCGACGGACTCTGCTCTCCTGGCCACTAAAGGCCCACCTCTGAATACCCCATCTCTTTTCCTCCTCTCCTCCACGTACCCCTTCCCATTTTTCTCTGCTGTGGGTTCCAATCCACATACACTCTCCAAATCCACTCTGGCATTTCTGACTCCTCCCTCCCAGAGCCACTACTTCCCTAAAGTCTCTCCAGGTACAGTTTCCTCATTCACATGACAAAGGGAAATAGAAGAATTCACCTACCCCTTCTGACCCTCTGTCTCCTCCTCTGTAAAATGGGGACATTTAATTGCATTACCAAAATTTACCAGGTCATGGGGGACAGGGGAAACAACTGTAAACCCTACAGCACTCTGGAATTGTGAGAAAGACCTTGAAGATCATTTTGCCTAATTCTCTCATTCTACAGAAGGGGAAACTGAGGCCAGGGAGAAGGGAATTTCCCAACTTCCACAGCTGATTCCTGGCAGAGTCTGAAATCCTAGATCTCTTGACAAGCCCAGAATTCTTTCCACTATGATAAGACAGGGAATGTCCTAGCCTGGGAGAGACTGGCTTTTACAGAATGTAGAACCAGCCTCTTCCTTGCATCTCTGCTGAAGCAAAGACTTGGTACATTGGGTGTAATGACCCTAGCATGGGGGAATATGGTCACTCCACAAACATTAATGAATGCCTACTATTTGCCAGGCACTGAGGATAAAAGTCAAGGTAAAAGCCAGTCCCTACCCTCAAGGAACTCAGTCTAATGAGGGGATAACAAGCAAATAAACACCTACAGACAAGTTACATATAGACTAGGAAGGCACTAGAATTAAGAGGAGTTGGGGAAGGCTTTCTGGAGAAGATCAGATTTGAGTTGGTGCTTCAAGGAAGTCAGGGAGGTCAGTAGGCAGAGATGAGGAGAGAGAGCTTTCCAGGCCTGGGGGGGCGGCCACAGAGAATGCCCATGCCCGGAACTGGAGCCCAGGGATGGAGGGCCTTATTCACGGATCAGCCAGAAAGCCAGTGGTTCGGATCAGAGCACTTTAGCAAAGAAGGGATGACAGTGAGACTGTCCTTATTCGGGTCCCCTACTTCCGAGCCTCAGTGAAGGTGGTCCAGGCGATGCTGTGGGGTTTGTAGCGTCCCCCAGGGTTGCTATCCCTCTCTTGGGAGTTTCCGAGCCAATCCAGGAAGCATTTGAGCTTCTGTTCTCAATAATGCAATGTGCTAAGGGACAAAAGGGAAAACCACCTCCTGCCCTCAAGAAGAGTATATTCTACCAGGCAAAAAGAGATTTACAAACTAAAAGGGTCTCCCTTCTTTGAAGAATTAGGGGGTTCTCGCTGAGGAATACTGTGAATTCTGTCAAACTTGGTTGAGACATACATTAGTCTTTTTTATTATTATCATTCTTTGTTACAAAGGATGGTTGCCCAGAGAGGGGTAGGGAGGAGGATACTTTTGGAAATAATGGTGATGTAAAAAAAATTAGATAGCAATATAATTTTTTTTTAAGTGAGGAGGGTGAGATTGGGAAAGAGTTTACTACAATGGAAGGCAGCATTGAACAAATGAGCACTGAATAAAGCCAGGGAGCCTAGGAGGTAAAGGTGAGGAAGGAAGGAGTCCCCGCGTTGGCACCTGAGAAAAACCAAAAGAGGTGGGGAGTGTGTAATGAAATGCTGAGACTGGGGACAAACCAGCAGGAATGTAGAGTGAAGCTGGACTGTAGGGTGACTGAAAGGGGATGGCAGGAAATAAGCCTAGAAAGACAGACTGAAGTCTGATAGTGAAGGGTTCAAAACACCAAACTGAGGGAGGTATATTTTATTCCCAAGGCATAGGGAGCCACATTGGGCTTCCCAAATCACAACCTGTAGGGCTCAGTGGGGAGCCCTCCACTCTGGTAGCTAAACCTTGCCAGATACTTTTACAGCCAAAAACTAACTCTCTCTCTCTCTCTCTCTCTCTCTCTCTCTCTCTCTCTCTCTCTCTCTCTCTCTCTCTCTCTCTCTCTGTCTCTCTCTGTCTCTCTCTCTCTGTCACACACACACACACACACACACATGCACGCACGCACACACATACACAGAGTTACCTACCTACCCTCCTGAGGAAGTGAAGAGTGTGTAATCTCCCTGTGTGAGCCTGGTTAAGTCATTTCTAATCCTTCTGAGCCTCAGTTTCCTTTTCTGTACCTATTAACCAACCATTCTTCATTTAGAGTCTTCTCTACACTGGGCATTGTGCTGACCAAGGAATACAAAGGGAAAGAGCACCTGCCCTGTACCATGAGAGGAGCAGATGACATGATTTCTAAAGCCCCTCTGAGTTCTAACACACTATATCACAGGCGGCCCCTGAGAGCCAGGAGCCACAAGTCATCAGGCATCTGCCCAGCCCCTTCCTCATCCCCACAACAACCAACCTTGTCCTATCCCCCACAGCCAGGGCCTCAGGTAACTGTGAAGGGGACCTCGTTCTGCAGGGATCTGCCCATGAGAAACCACATCTTCTTGAGCCCCAGAGCAAACATGGAAATGAGAGGGATTAATGCTGGACCTCCGCAGGAGAAAGGAAACACAGGCACAGGTAAGCAAAGCAGGAAGGCAAGTGGGGGTCTCCTAGGGGTGGCTCCTGGTTCTTTGGGCTGGGTGAGGGTAGAAGAGGAGACAGCTTGCCATGGAACCCCCATTAGGCTGGCTAAGTTGAGAGCCTGCCCTGAGCGCTGGGGCTAGAGGGCATGGGAGTGTCTGTAGAATGCAGACCAGTGTTGGGTGGGCTGGGAAAGCTCTGCCAGGGCCTGATGGAGAATATGAAGGGAGACACAGCGGGAAGGACGTCCACACCGTTTACCAACCTGGCAGTTCTAATTTGCCCAGCCATCACTCATGCTCGGCCTCCCAAACAGTCCATTACAAGAAAGGGCTTCCACCTGGCTTGGCTTGGGTATGTCCAGGCTGGGTGGGACCTAGGCTTGCCTCCTTAGACCCTACAACCAGCCCCATGCCCTGCCCCACAACACATTCTAAGAGCTGTGTGGTCCCAGAGACCTTGGACCCTGGAAGGAAGCCAAGAATGCCCAGTCCCATCCCTCGACTCAAACAGCTCTGCACAACCAGAGCAGGTCATTTTGGAGGTCCAGACTCCAAGCATTCTTCCCTACTTCCTCTGCTAGCAGCTCCCATTCCAATTCATTCTTAGGGACAGTCTCCATGTGGTATTGGGGAAAATGTCCTGGAGTCACAAGACCCTAAGCCTAATCCTGGGCTCTGCTATATGCTCTTGAAGAAGTCCCTCGCTCTCCCTGGGCCCCGGGTTCCCTATGTATAAAATGAGGAGGTGAAATGATCCCAAAACCCTATCTTATATAACAGTCCAGGAGCAAGTGGTAGCTCCCAGGTAGAAACGGCCAGAGGCCTCAGTTCTTCTCTGGACAGGGCCAACCAAAACTGCATTCCCCCTCCAACCACAACCCCAACTCTGGCTCTCTGCCTTCTTTCCTTTGGAATCTTTTAGGAACCCCCTAACCAATAGGTGAGGTATCAGGCAGGAACATGCCCACAGAGCCCCTGGGCCATGCCACTAAGCAGCACAAGATTAACCAAATCTGCTATTTTGGCAAAGAAAAGCTCCTGAGATGGACACTGCCCTGGACAAGCACCTTCTGCCTGCCTCCCCCATCTTCCAACAGCTCCTGGGGGGGGGGGGGTTGGGAGGGGGAAGTCTCACAAGCTTTTCTCATACATCTGGTGACTGGCAGAGGGGAGAGAGGAAGAGGGAGAAGAATCTAGCTTTTCTTGTCCATACATACATACATACATACATATAGCCCAGGGAACAGAAGGAGGAGAAGAGAGAAAGGGATGAGATAGTAGGAGAAAGAAGAGCTCAGTGCATCATCAGGGGCACCAGGTGGTGCCTGGGTACCGAGCCAGCCTGGAGGAGGCAGGGGAAGGGGGGCGGTGACTCAGCCCACCCCATCTCCCTAGAACTTTGCAACAGCCGGTCTTGCTACATGAACAAATGAGAAGAAACCTTTTGTTCTTCTAGCCTAGGGGGGTGGGGGTACTGGAAAACTGGCCTCCTTAGCATTCCTTGCCATACACCCCCAACCCTACTCTAGGATGAGAGAGAGTCCTTGAGTTCTGGGTTCTGGCTTCCCTATCCCTTTGGCAGTTAGCAGGGGCTGCTCTCAGGTTGGTGGCTGCTGGGCCTCGGTCACCTGACCCAGACCTCTGCCTACCTCCCCCCAGACAAGTCGGGGCCTAGTCGAGAGGTCACAAGAGTCCCCCTTCTAGCCCAGGACCTGGCAGGGACAGCCATCCCTCAAAGGCCTCTGAGGGGCTGGCAAGGGTTCAGATCTTGGGCTATTCTACTGTATGCTCTGACACCAGTTGGGTTTACAATACCTGGCCCTCCCGGTGACTTCCCTGAGACACAAGGCTTCTCAGATTCTTCCCCACCAAACCATCCTCAGTCACCAGGAAGCCTTGTGGGCATTTCCTCCCACTTTCACCCAGCCCCTCCCACACAGTTGCCACCAGTCATCATTATTCCAAAACTGCAGGCCTCTTCTCTGCCCAGGCCAGGTTCTTTAAAATTCCCTCCTGGGCACCAGCTTCTTCTGGTGGTATTACCCTCCCCACCCCACCCTCAACACCCTCCCAAATGATTAGCAAATCCAGTGCCACTCACAAACAATCCAACACTCAGATCCCCCTCACCATCACCTCCTGGGGCAACCAGCCACATAGTTAAACAGAGTAATGCCCCCTGAGAAGAGTTCTCTTATCTCAACCTGGATCTGAAGATCTCCAAGCACTTAGCCCAAACTACCCCCCATTACTTACACACACACACACACACACCAAGGAGATCAAGTTCAAGGTTGTGCCCTACCTGGGGCAAGAAAAGGTCTCGGGGTCCCAATCCATCCAGAGGGTTCCTCATTGCCCCCACACCAGCCCCACCCATGGCTCCAGGTAAGACCATCAGGAAAGATAGGGTAAATGCTCTGAGAATGAGAGTGAGTTCAGAGGTGGCTCTCAAAGGCAGTGAGAGGGACTTGTCTCTGCTGTAAATCAGACTAGACAGACAAGATCCCAGACACCAGACAAACAGAACAAGGCCCTCTTTGGGGGAAATGCCCAGCTGGGACCTAGTGCACCAGCACTCTGAAGTCTCCACCCTCACTCTTTCCCCTTCCAAACCCTCCCTCACCTAAAAGACCTAGGGGAGGGAGGGGTGAGAAACCTAATGAAGGGTCTTGGACCCTATTCCCACCCCCCACCTCCCAGTTTCCTTTCCCTTCCTCCCTTCCAGGGCTAGGCAATGATGAATGAGGAAAAGGCCCTGCCAATGGCTGGCTCCCTCCCCAGGGCCACCCCTCCCCCCATTTCTCTTCTTGCCAGGAACATTCTGTCTCTGGCTTGGAGAGGAGGGGGCTGGCCTTGGGGTGCACTAACTGTGCTCCCCCCAGTATCCTTGGCCCTACCTACAGGTCTCCCAGACCCCCAAGTTCATTCCTACTACCTCAGGAACTCTCCCCTCCTCTTCTTGGCATCAGATCTCTCTACCCTCTGGAGGGCATTTCTGCCCATTGGCCTAAAAGTGCCCAGGGGCAGCACAAAGACACCGTGCCAATGAGACCCACACTGCAGGTGGTTACATCCCTATATAGGCAGGGGGACGGGGAGGGGCTAAGTGATTCCAGGTCCTTCCTCCAACCCGAGAGCCCCTCACCAAAGGTCCTGCCCGGCTGCTCAGCACCCAGGCGCCTGGACACTTGGGAGCCCGTGCCCGCTGTCACACCTCAAAGTCCCTTGCCAAGTGTGGGAGTGCATGGCTCGGGGTCCTCGGCCCACGTGGGCCCCTCCACCCACCGATGCCCACGGGCGCTCACTTAGGGCCGGGCTCCTCTGAGGGCATGCTCAGTGTTAAGCCTGGTCCTCACTGCCGTGCCAGGGCCGAGTTCGGGGAAGTAGCTGCGGGGCTCCCGACAAGGGGCGGACGAGGAGGGAGGGGACCTGGTAGAGCCGGGGTTGGGACCACCGCCGCTCGGGGCACCGGCAGGGGCCGCCGGAGAGCAGGCCCCGCGGAGACCGATCCGGCCTCGGCATCTCTCTCCCGGCTCCCCAGCCAAAGTTCGCAGCCGGTCCCCCGCGGGAAGCCAGGCCAGGCCAGCCCCCGAACCCCGAACACTGGGCCCACCCCGCCCGGGCGCCGCTCAAAGGAGGCTTTGATGGGCATCCCCCGCACCCCCCCCCCCCCCCCGCCAGAGCGGAAAACTGCGGAGAGCGCCCCCGCCCCGGCGCTGGCTGAGCATCCCCGGACCACTTGGCTCCCCGCTGCCCGGGGCCCCGGGCCCCAGAGACCCCGGGCCCGGTCGCGGCCCCAGGAGAGGGCAGAGGCCAGCAGGTCTGGGGAAGGGGTGCTGGGGAAGGAGAGGAGGGGCGTCGCTGGAGGAGGGGCAGCTCCAGATCCCAGGGAAAGCCAGGACAAGGGGTTAACTTGGGCCGGGGGTAACTCGGGCCGGGGGCCGGACAGCCGAGGCCGGGCCGCAAGCACTCACCTGGTCGCCGTCAGTAGGAGTCGGGGGCGGCCCCACGGCGCAACTTTGCCATCAGGCCGGGCAGGCTGAGGCTGGGGAGGGCGGCCGGGGCGCCCGCTCGGGGGGCAGCAGGTGACGCCAAAAGCCAATGCAAAATGTTCTCCTTTGAATTTAAAAAATAAATGCCAAGCGCATCAAATGCAAACAGAAGCGCCGCTTCGCCCCGGGCTCAGAAGCTCCGACGGGCCCGGGAGCAGCCCGAGCAGCCGCGGGCGCGAGCAACTAGTGCCGGGCAGGCTGCGGGCACCGCCGCCGCCTCCTGCCCCCTCCTCCTGCAGCCGCCGCCGCCGCCGCCACCGCCCGGAGCCCCGAGCTCGGAGCCCGCCCGCCCGCCGCGCGCTGGCATGACTCGGCCCCCTGCCCGCGCCCCCGGCCCCGCGCCTCATCCGCGGGCGGCCGCACAGGGTTCGCGGAGCCTCCTCCTCATCCTCTGCCGCCGCCGCTGCCTTCTCCGAGAGCCGGGCCCGAGAGCCGGGGGTGGCCGCCGCTGCCGCCTGTGCCGGGGCCCGAGAGCCGGGGGTGGCCGCCGCTGCTGCCGCCGCCGCCACTGCCTGTGCCCGGGCTCCGCTGCCCGCAGCGCGCGCCGGGGCTGAGTGACAGCGCGGGGCGGGACCACGCGGCTGCGCGAGACCCGGGGACGGGGGAGGAGGGGTGGGAAGATGGAGGGGCTGGGAGCCGGGGTGGGGGGTGTGGAGGAGGGCAGGGGCGGTGCGCGCCGGGCCTGAGTGACAGCTCTGCGCGACACCCGGGAAGGAAGGGGCCGGTGGCTTCTCCGGCGCTGGGCTCCGCCGGGGAAGGGGAGGGGAGGGGGCTGGGACGGCGCGCACCACCTCCTCTTAAGGGGGACGCGGGCCTCCGGGGCGCGCCCCCCACCCGCCCAAAGCCCCCCCACCCGCACTGCCCGAGAGGCTATCTGTCTCCCCCTCTCCTCCCCTGCACTCCCCTGCACCGCAGGATTTGAGGTGACCCTGGGGTGCTCCTCCAAGAGTGGGTCCAGTTTCCTCTGGGGTGCCAAGCGCGTACTGGTATGCTTCACATGTCCGAAGGGTGGAAGCGTATTCCACAGGATGATTTCCACACTGTGTGCCCCTGGAGAGTACGTGTTCCACGCGGGGACCTCGGCTGGCGTGTTGCAAGGGTGTGCCCTGTTGCGGGAAGAAGTTGGAGTCCCTAGAGGACGGGAGACACCGTGGGCTTCATGCCTCTGTGGGGTGGGGGCGATGCCGGGGTGCCCCATCCCGAGCCGGGAGAAGCCAGTCCTCTGGGAAAGCTGCTCCACGTCCAGATCCTCCGTGATGTCTGCCCATCCCCCACCCCCTGGGGGACCATCACTCAGTGGATGCCTGCTGGTGGTTTGTGGTGTGGGCAGCAGGCAGTGGGCCAGGGGAGGCCAGCTTTGGGGGTGGTGGGGGAGAGAAGGGTGCTCACCACTGAGGCCAGGCCAGCCAGCGAGGCCAGAGACAAGTAGGTTAATCAGACGGATATGACAGCAGAATGCTGTTGTCTGAGAAGTGGGAAGGCTCTGGCCATTCTGTCCCAGCCAGAGTGATGGCTGCAGCAGGATGGATTGGGGTTAGACTAGCGAGAGACTACTGCTGACCCAACGATTAGGGAAAACTTCCCAGAAGCCACTCTGCTCCTCCTGCTAGGTCTTGTTTGACTGGTGCCCTTGTTCCCCCACCCCACCCACACATCAGATGTGCCACAGAGCAAGGAGAGGGCCCCCTCAACTCTACCTCTATGACTTAAATCAGGATGCAGGGAAAAGAAGAAATAGGAGGGAGAAGCAACAGTCAGTGATCCACCTAGGTTCTCCCATTCCCGACAGGAAATTACAATTTACCTGCAAGTAGGCCCTAGGCACTAGGAAGGGCATCTCCCATCTCCCAGCAGACCTGAGCTTCCTGGCCTTGGTCTTCCCTAGCACAACAGAGCCAACCACTTTCCCAGGAACCCCTCTCCCTTTCTCTCTCTCTGCACTGCCCCTTGAGAGTGAAATGTGTTCTCTGAGATGGGAAGAGATTACTAGCCTTAATAGAAAAGGACCCTCATCTATCACCTTAAAAAATTTATGAAGTTGGGGGAGGGGAAGAGGAGACCAGAACTGGGGCCAGATAGGACTGTGTGTCCCTCACTTGGCCCTGGGAAATAGGTACCCCAAGATTCCTTTCCAGCCACAGCCTGTTCCAGAAAAGTATTGTGGGATATTTTGGAATCTGTTTTCTGGAACTGTCCTCCTGGCTTTGCAGGCTAAGGTCTCCTCCCAGCAATGGCCTGAGGTCCACAGAGAGAAGGTTATGTGGGGGGAGAGTAAGCTCTTCAGTCTTCAGATTATACTTTCCTCTCCCCCTCCCCAAATAGCCCCTAGCTGCATTTTAGATGGGGAGTCAGGAGACCTGGGGTGGAATCCCTATTCTGCTGCATCCTCTTTAGGTATTCTCTTCCCTGGTTGGAACCTCAGTTTCCCCACGTCTAAAATAAAGGAGTGAGATTAGGTCTGAGTGAGTGAGACCATCTCTAACATCCATGCCCTCTCTAGCATCCCAGGAGGGTTCCTTAGGGTCCTCTTTTCCTATTTACAGAGGGTGGAGACAGTGAGCCAGTCAATGAGGAGATCAAAGGAAAGAGCATCTTCCCACTCCAAGGCAGACAAGAAACAGGATTATTGCTACCCCCTCTTCATCTGTCAGTAAGGCTTGAGCCCTGATAACCTCTGCTCCCACCCTTCTCCCCTACAGAGTTGGACTTTCTTATCTTCCCCCTCCTCACCTTAGGGGACCCCTGTGGGAAATAGAAACTAGGAATCTTGACCAAAGATCTGTCCCCAAGAACAGTGTCACTGAAGGCCATTTTAAAGACTGAGTAAGGAGGGCAGACCCAATTCTCACACACCGGGAGGCAAGATGCTCCCCTAGCACATCCCTCCCATGCAACATTTCCACGGGGAAGGGGCCTGAAAGTGGTCTTTGCACCTGCCCTTTCCGCGACCCAGATACTGACAACTCCTCCCACCCCCATATATATGTTTGTGTGCATGTATTTTTGGGGCCAGTAGCTACCAGAGAGGGACCATCAACTCTTCATAAATATTCATAGAGATTAATAAACGTGAAGATAAGGAGAGAGATTCAGAGACCCTGATATTGAGAGATACCCTGAGACAGGGAAAGACTCAGAAACTGGGAGAAACCTAAAGACTGAGAGATCCCAGAAGCCTGGAGCAATCCCCATCTCCATGACTGCCTGTGATGGTGTCTCCTTCCAGGCTAAACAAAGAACTCAGACAGTGTTTACTAAATGGTAGATGAATGAGAAAAATTAACCAATGAAGGTCTCAAGGACCAGAGAAATACAGGGAGAGATCCTCCCTCCTCTCTCCTTCCTCCCTCACCAACCAAAGTAAGGTCCTTAAGGACAAGGCTTGTGATATCTTCCTCTACACGATGACAAAATTCAAGGCCTTGAACCTAGACATTGCCGAATAGATGGCTGAATAAATAAATAAGTAAATGAATGAATGATTGACTGGTGAGAGTCAGAAACTGGGACAGGGAAAGATTCCACATTCCTGATGTGCCACACCTGGTTCCTGACCCATTTCCCCCCAAGAAAATCTGCTCCAGGTGGAGGGAGCTGGCTCTTCTCAGGTCTCTCCCCCAGGAAATGCAGTCTCTGGAACAAATAGAGATTCCCCTGTCCTTCCCTGGGCATCTAGCAGGAGGTTACCCCAAGACTCTCTTTAGGGAAGAGAGGCAGTTAGTGTGAGGTCCAAGGACTGGGAAGGATCTCAGGGGCTTCAAAGAAGACAGGTTTGTAAAGAGCTTTGATCAGACCTCAGGAGGGCCTTTCTGGGAAGGGAAAATCTCCTGCAATTCCCCCAACCACCACCACCACCTCCCAAGTCCCCACCCCAGGGAATCCTCAAAGCCATTTGGATGATAAAACCACCCAGGATGACTTAGAGTAATTAAAAATCATTTCCATATTCAAATGCAGCTGATTGAGGCCAAATTGACTTCTCTAATGGCCCATGGGGGAGGAAAAAGAAAGGAGGGGAGAGAAGAGAGAAGGGAAGTCAGAGTTAGGGTTGAGGGAAGGACATCCAAATCAGAACTAAGCACCCTAGGCCTGGAGCAGAATGGGAGACAGGAGGGTTCTGCTAGCCCTTTGTCCTAATGACCTTTGGCCCTTTGGGCACTGTAGGAGTTGACTTCCAGCTCCATAGGTGAAAGGATACCAAAACAGATGCTCAAGGAAAAATTTCCCTAGTTTCTAACTACTTAGGCCCAAGCAATGGGAGTGACCCATACCCAGCTGGGGTAAGGGACAATCCTTGGTTCCCACTGGCTTTACTGGCAGTGCCCCAGAGCATCTGCCTGACAGAGTAGGCCCACAGATGTATGTTGAATGTCCCTTCCCTGGTTGGGTGGGTGGATAGATGAGGAAGGAATAAAAGGGAGGGAAAAGGAAAAAGAAGAGAATGAATTAATAAATGAAGGAAGAAGGCAAGGAGAGGAGAGGAGTGAATTTGCTCCCAAGGGCTGAAGGACCTGAAGCTTTCTTCCCTTCCCTTTGCCCTCCTCTAGGCTCCCCTGGCTTGGCACAGACTGGGCCTCTTTCCCCATGGGAGGAGGTCTTGACCATGCTTCATTGCTCTTTAAACAGATTAGAAAGTACTCTCATTTCCTTTCCCATTATTTACTGGGCCTAGAGCCGAGGCAGGTTTCCTTCGATGGGGCCTGGGTTGGCAGGAGGGGGTGAAAGCCCCAAGCATATCTTCAGCAAGGCTCCTTGACCTTGCCTCCTCTAGCTCCCTGTTCTCTGCAGTCCCCCTCCCCATTCCCCCACCTCCCCAGGGTCATCTCATCTATACCCCTGCCTCCACAGAGGACATTCCTTCCTTACCTGGACACTGGCTTCCCTTGGAAGAGGTGCCTAACAGACCTTGACAGATGGAGAGTTTTTTTTCCCTTAGTCTAGCCTCAAGTCTTCCTATTGCAGGGGAGGGAGTGAAGGCCAGTAGAAAGACTGTAGTAGATGCTTGGTCCCTGGAGGAAACAGACAGAAGATCTGGTAAGGCAGGGTAGGTGCTACCTCCCCCTACCTACCTGTCTTGAGGTTGGAGGGACTGGGGATCTGGGGCAGAGTCTCTGGGCTCCAAAACCTGAGCTCCCCACCCCCATCCCAGTAGGGGGCTGAGTAGAGGCAGGAGACTGACCATGATGACCCTGGGAGGATCCTGGGGTTTATATGTGAGATCTAAGTATATGAATCTCTGCAAATGTATATTTGTATGTTTGTGCATGTGTGTGTAGCAGTGTGTCCCTGTGTCTGTATTTGTATGTCTGTGTGTCTCCATGCAGAGAAATTGAATTTGGACCACTTCCCTGTTTCTGGCTCATCTTCATTTCTCTCTCTCTCTCTCTCTCTCTCTCTCTCTCTCTCTCTCTCTCTCTCTCTCTCTCTCTCTCTCTCTCACTGTACTGCTATCTTCCTTCACTGTTTGTGTGAAACACACACATATACCCACAGAGACATTGACATATACCACACACACACACACACACAGACCCACAAACAAACTTGGGAACATCACACCCAGGCTCACAGACACAACCCTCTTGTGTCCCTCCTTTTCTTGCTCCTCACCTTGTTGGGGTAGGGAGGGAGAAAGGGAGGCAGCTGGGAAGAGCAGGACCCACGAGTCTTACCTTCCAGCTGAGCAGCCAGTGCCGGGCTGAAGGGGAATCCCTGGGGGGAGCTGGGGCTTAGCGGACAGTGAGGCTGCCTCCCCTGGGCTCCTGGCCACCTGGATCCCTCCCCAGACAGGCATCTAGCCAGCCAGGCTGGAGCTGCAATGGGGGAATCTTCATTCCCTAGGTCGAGGGTTGAAGGAGAACAGGCAGGTATAGAGAGAAGAGACAGAGAGAAAATGGGAATGAAAGAAACCAGCAATATTTAGCCAAGAGAGAAGAAAACGGAAGGAGGAAATGATAGCTGTCTTGAAGCATTTGAAAGACTGTCATATGGAAAAGGGATTAGATGTGCTCTCCTTGGCCTCAGAGGGCAGACTAAGAGCCACCATTGAAGTGATGAGGGAGGCTTGATTTCTGCTGTACCACAGTGAATGCCAACCCATGCTCTGGCTAACCTGGAATGAACTCTAGAAAGTAGTGAGCTCCTCAGCACACAGGATCTGAGATCTGGGTCTTCCTGAAACCAAACTCCAGTTCTTGGGAAAGTTGATCCACCCATTTTTTAGAGCCGCCATCCTAGGACACAACCCTAGCCACCATCCCATACTTCACCTTCATGCCCCATCCACACATGGTACCCAAGCCAACTCACCATCTATCACCCTGATGATGATCCCCACACCTCCTGCTTCCTTCATCTCCCAGAACACAACTCCCTTCCCTTATATGTATTTTCTGCCCTTATTAGAATGTAAGTTCCTTATAATTTAGAAGTGCACCCAAAGAGCCATAAAACTAGGCATACCCTTTGATGCAGCAATACCACTACTAGGTCCCTGTCGCAAAGAGATCATCATAAAAAAGGGGGAAAGACCCACATGTACAAAAATATTTGTAGCAGCTCTTTTTGTGATGACCAAGA
Organism: Bettongia penicillata ogilbyi; assembly: GCA_023548195.1. Taxonomy (NCBI): domain Eukaryota; kingdom Metazoa; phylum Chordata; class Mammalia; order Diprotodontia; family Potoroidae; genus Bettongia; species Bettongia penicillata. The sequence goes on from JAJHZJ010000128.1 coordinate 8,636,700, forward strand.
ATTGGAAATTGAGGGGATGTCCATCAACTGGGGAATGGATGAACAAGTTGTGGTATATGATTGTGATGGAATACTATATTGTTCCATAAGAAACAATGAGCAAGTGGATTTCAGAAAAACCTGGAAAGACTTACATGAACTGATGTTGAGTGAAACGAGTAGAACCAGGAGAACACTGTACACAGTAACAGCAACATTGTTGGATGACCAGCTTTGATAGACTTAACTCTTCTCAGCAATACAATGATCCAGGATAATTCCAAAAGACTGATGGAAAATGCTCTCCACACCCAGAGAAAGAACTATGGAGTCTGAATGCAAATCAAAGCATACTATTATCTCTCTTTTTTTTTCTTTCTTGTGGTTTTTCTCTTTTGTTCTGATTCTTCTTTTACAACATGCCTAATAAGGAAACATGTTTAATATGATTGTATGTGTGTAGCCTAAATTAGATTACATGCTGTCTTGGGGAGTGGGAAGGGGAGGAAGGAGGAAAATTTGGAACACAAAATCTTATAAAAGTGAATGTTGAAAACTAAAAATAAATAAAGAAAATAGCTGAAAGAAAAAGAAGGTAAAAAAAAAACCCAGAATGTAAACTCCTTAAGGGTAGGGACCATCTCATTTTTTAATCTTTGTGTTTCCAGCAGCTTAGCATAGTGTCTGGCTTATAGTAAATACTCTAATGTTTTTTCTTTCTTTTTTTCTTTCCTTCCTTCCTTCCTTAGGGATAATGTACAAGAGATCCATGCTAAGGAACTGGTTGGAAGGGATTGTTTCTGAAGTCCCTTCCAAATCTGAGGTTCTGGGATTCTTTCTATGGAAGCTAAAGTTAAACATCCAGGGTTGGGTGAGGCAGGGTATAGGAGCAGGTCCAGGCAGGTAGACTTTATCATATCCATTTCACCAACAGCTGCTCCAGCCATCACCACAGACTCTAAAATATCAGGAGAACCAAACTCTGCTTTCCTTCGCTGCTCAAAGTAGGTCTTCTCAGCCAACACCCTGCCTCTGATGACCATCCTAGCTGCTCCCAGAAATAAGGGTCCAACCCCCTCCCAACTCCTCCAGGGAGTCAGTTAAGCTCTCCATTTACCCAACTTTTGAGGTCACTGTGTCAGATACTAGGACCCCCTTTAGTCTCTGGGATTCCCCTACCTTTTTTTCCCAGAAAAAAAACTTAGGACATCTCCATCTCCTGATAATCTCCAGCTATCCCCCACTCTGAACCCTGATCCCCAGGTTTCCATGTCTCTGAGGAGACCTCATCTCCCCTTCTCCTATCCTAAATTTCTTCTCTGGTCCCATCTCCTAGATCCTCCCTCTCTTTATCCCTTTCCCAGTCCTCCCCCAGTGGCTTCTCTTCCTCCACCACTCCATCTCTCCCAGGGGCTGGGTCTGCACTGAAGCGGCAGAAAACAATTTATTTCCCTGATTACTGATAATTTTCCCCTAGACACCTGCTTCTTGCCCCCCCTCTCCCACACACTACTCCTTGGGGCCTGATCCCTTTAAAAATGGTCCTCTGAGGTTTTAGGGCAGAGTGGGGGCTGGAGAGGGGAATGAGACTGATAAGGGGATAAGGTGAGGTACAGGAGGGGAGGTTTGAGGGTCAGGATATTTGGGGGGAAGCTAGGAAACTTTGGGGACAGGATGGAAAGTATTTGGGGAAGAGAATGAATGCTTTGGAGGAACGGGATGAAAATGTTTCAAATCCAAAGCAGGTCTTTAAATGAGGATTAAATGAGAGCCTTGAAAGGCAGGGCTGAAAAGAATGACCCTTTCCAGCTAGTATTTCCTGAAACCTTCTACCTCAATAAGGATCCCACTTATTCCTTCGGTCTCTCCATTCCAGGGAATGAGAAATATCAGCCCCACCCTGCCACACCCCAGAGTCGTGGGGAAGAAGTGGGTCTGGGTTTGACAATCAGTTTGGATGATCCATCCAGGGGTGGCAGGCTTTTCTGTTGGCCTGGAAATCTCAGTCTCACCCCCCCCACCCCACCCCCAAAAAAAGATTCCTCCATGTCTCTTTGCCTAGAGCTTTGGCCCTGTCCTTCTGTGCCTAGACTAGATATGCAGAAACCTCTGCAGCCTAGACACCTGAAATAGAATGCCTCAACTCAGCCCTAAAGATCAGATAGACTGCAAAAGATGAGGAGACAGTGGAGGTGGGGAGATCCACAAACCTTTCCGGAGGATCCCTGAGAGAAGGGACCTCCAGGATCTGGAGGTAGAACTGGGCAGTGAGGAGAGCGGGTTACGTGGGGGCTGTGAGAGAGGCTATGTGTCTGGGGCGCCTGGAGCGCACTCCCCAGCGGTACTGTGGGGGCGGTGAGCGCTGAACTCACCAGCAAGAGTGTGTGGGTGTGTGCGTCAGTGTGTGGGTGTGTGGAGTGTGTGTGTGTGTGTGTGTGTGTGTGTGTGTGTGTGTGTGTGTGTGTGTGCGCTCACAGTGTTTGTGGCAGGTTGAGCTGCCTGTCTGATGCTCTGGTTCTGCCCGGCGTTCATGGCATGGGTCTGCGTGCGTCTGCCGCTCTGAGGGTTTCGTCCTCTTTCCAGACCCCTTCCCACCCAGGGCTCCTTCTTTTTCACCCCTGTCTCCTCTCTCCGTCACCCCCAGAAGTCATCTCCTTAACCGAATCTCGGCTCTTTTATTCCCAAACTCAATCCTAAATCTGCTCCCAGCCCCCAGCCCCCTCATCTCTCCTATTCTAACCCCTCCTCCCTGGCCTCAGAGAGGGACCCAAGGTCACACAGCGGGAGAGGGCCCATCCGGACTGGTAGCACCAAACACTAGCTGTATGAGCTTACATCTAGACCTGACACAGATTTGTTCACATATGGACACAAGAACGGTCCGAGCCCAGCACCATCACAGACACACACGGACACAGACCCCAGGAGCTGATCCTGTAGCCAACACACCAGGGAAGCCCCCTGCTCCCAGAGCCCCGGGAATGAATTTTAATTTCCGATCTGGGCAGCCTGCGGTAATTAGACAGGATGAAACGTGGTGATGCCGGCAAGAGCAGCTGGGGATCCGAGGCTGGCGGACTGGGCCCAGTGAGCAAAGGGAGAATTTGAATTTCAAAGGCAGCGGTGGTGTGTGAGTGTTTGGGGAAGGACAAACTCTGTCTTCCCATCCCCCACCCCCACAGCCCACCAAGGCCAGACTACCCCAACAGAGAGCAGCGTAATCCGCTAGGGATTCTCTCTGCCCTGCCCAAGCTATGTGGCACCAAGGGCAATGACTCACCCTCTGGGCTTGGGGCAGGGGCTGGAGAAAGGGGAGTCAAGGGTGAGAATCCCTCACCTTGGCCAGGGAGGTCACGGGCCCATGTTAAAACCCTTAAGAGTTTTAAACCCTTATGGAGCTGGAAACCAAGAGACTTAACCTGTATATTTCCCTGTCCTGACCCAAGCCCATCCTGGCACCAACCCCTGCACTATTCTGCCCATTCAGGGCTCTCTGGCAGGAGATGTTGGCAAGTGGAGCTGGGAAGGATCTTAGGTGTCCGGATCTAAACTGGCATGGAAGCTGAGGAGTGAGGGCCAAGTCCTGCTCTGGTGCACACACTACCTTCCCTGCCCTCCCGAATGGGCACTCGGGAGCCAACAGCCGGAGAGGATGGGCTGTTAGGCGGGCAGCTGCCACCCTCCATCGGGCACAACCCATTTCACGCTCCCAGGGTCTCCAGAGGGATAAGGCAGGGAGTCATCTGTCTTAAATAATGGGGCTCTCACATACTTGAGGCTGTCACAGGGCAGGCTAGAGCCCAGGAAGGACTTCCCTCTAGAGATTCTGACCGACTAAGCAAGATGCCCGAGCTGGAGAGGCCTTAACAGTGAGAAGGTTGGAACACAGGACACATGTGCAGCTGTGGAAAGAGCTAGATTTGGACATAGGTTCAAAACCCATCCACCTCTGCCTCTTGCCATCTATGTGAACTTGGGCCAGTCATTTAGCCTCAATGGACCTCAGGTGCCTCATCAATAAAATGAGAGGCTTGGACAAGATAACCTCAACATTTTCTAGCTCTAAATCTATGACCCTCAGAGCAGGAGAGACTTTATATTATAGAGTGTCAGCCCTGGGAGGGCCTTAGAACACAGAATGTCAGAACAGGAAGAGTCTTTAGGGCACAGGATGTCAGAGCTGGGAGGATCTTTAGAGCACAGGATGTCAGAGCTGAAGGAATCTTAGGAATGGGATGTTAGAACATAAAATTAGAATATTGGAATGGGAAAGAATTATCCAGTCTAATAATAACAGTTAATAAATAACATTTATATAGCACCAGCTATGTGCTAAGCACCTTACAAATATCTTATTTGATTCTTACAATCAACCTGGGGGGAGGGGTATATAGATGCTATTATATCACCTCCTTTTTAAGGTTAAGGAAACTGAGGCGAAGGGAAGTTAAGTGACATGCCCAAAGTCATATAGCTAGTAATCATCTGAGGTGAAATTTGATCTCTGATTTTCCTGACTCCAGACCTAGCACTCCATGTAACCCACCACCTACCTGCCTTATTGTAGAGATGGGGAAAGTGAGACCCAGGCAGGGAAAGGGACTAATCCAAGGTCAGTCATACAGTGAGTAAGTGGCGGAGTTGGCCGTAGGAACCAGGCAGGTCTCCAGATTCCTGGTCTGAGGCTCTTTCCAGGCCATTTTCTGACCAGGGCCAGTTAGAGCTTAAGCAGGACATCCTAACCACAGAGGCCATTGCTAGAGACAGAGACATAGTTGGTTTGAGGAAGAGTTCAGAGGGCACAGGAGCTTTGAGTGGATAACACCTGCTACTGTGCTTGACTCTCATTGCCAAGAAAAGAGGAGGCCTTGGGAAAGAGCCAGGCCTATAGACACAAGTCCCAGGCTGGTAGGGCATCTCAGTCCTTTCCAGAAGGAGGGACCCAGGATCTGCTGAACACACTATGCATACTCACATAAATAACAGGGCCATTTCAAGGGGCAAGGTAGAGGGGAGATAGCTTGCCAATTATGAAGAAGGACAAAGGTACAGAGGTGGAAAACCAATCAACAAGCACCTTCTACGGGCCAGGAAAAGGTAATCCAATTCTACTGATGTGTAGAGTGCATGGTAGGCAGCTAGGTAGAGGAGTGGGTACAGTGTGAGGCCTGGAGTCAGGAAGACTCATGTTCACGAGTTCAAATCTGGCCTCAGATACTTCGTAGCTGGGTGACCCTGGGCAAGTCACTTTACCTTATTTGCCTCAGTTTCCTCATCTGTAAAATGAGCTGGAGAAGGAATAGCAAACCACTCCAGTATCACAAAGAGTCAGACATGACTGAAGCAACTGACCAACAAGCGTGCGTGGTAGAGGATTACATGAGATGGAACTCATGGTAGGTGGTACCAGAATTGTGGTGCTGCCATCCGTCCAAAGATGGGCTCCAGAGGGGGGCACTGAGCACTTCTGAGCAGCAGTGTCCCAACTATAGCCACTTAAGAAGGCTTATTCCAGCAGCCTAGGAAGGTTGGATTGGAAAAGGGAGAGAATAGAGGCAGAAAGAGCCATTAAGATGCTGTTGTACCAATTGTCCAAGTGGGTGGCAAGGAGGAACTGTACCTGAGGTGTGGCTGTGGGAGGAGAGTAGGAGGAAACAGATTCTGGAGACCTTCAGCAAAAAGAATCAATAGAACTTGGCATCTCATTGGAAGTGGGAGATGAGTCAGAGATGCCTCCAGGGTTTTAAGCTGGGGTGATTGGAAGGGCGATAGGACCATGTACAGAGCTAAGCAAGTTGGGAGGAAGGGCCAATTTAAAGGGGGAGGGGATGAATTAGAATTCAGCCATGTTGCAGTGGTTAGAGTAGAAGATCTGACTTGGAATACAGCTTTAGACACTTACTAACTGTGTGACCTTGGGCAAGTCACTTCTCCCTCTTTGCCTCAGTTTCCTTATCTATAAAATGATGGGGTTGGACTTAATGGCCTCCGAGGTCCTTTCTAGTTCTAAATCTATCCGACAAACTATAAAATGAGGGGACTAGACCAGAAGAATCGAGGGTCTTTCCAATTTTTATATTTATGTTCCTATAATCAGAATGGAAAAGAAGCCATTGGATTTGTGGATTAGAGGTCATTGGTGACCTTGGAGAGAGCATTTTTGGTAGAATGGTGAGAGGAGAATATTGCTGGAGGTTGGAGAGTGAGCCTGTGATAAGAAATGGAAGCAGTGGGTGGAGGTAACTCTTTTTAGGTGTTTGGCTATAAAAGGGAAGAGAAAGAAGGAAGGACAGCTTACGGGGGTGGGAGGACTGAAGGGAGAACTGAGTGTGCTTGGGAGGAGAGGGGACAAAGAGAGTGAAGAGAATAGGTGAGCTATGGAAGGAGGTGGGGGGGAGCAATCAAGGGCACAGGGCTTAGAGAAGCCCTCTCCCTCAGAGACCCAAGGGAAAGAAAAGATGGGGAGAGAGATGCCAGCCAAATCAGAGGTGAGAGGGAGAGGGACAGAGGCAGCAGCTAGCCACTGGTTTGAGGGAAAAGATCAGAGACTTACATCTGCAATGGACCTCAGAGATGGAGCAGCCACTGTACCATGTACACATGGTACAATGGAGGGAGCACCAGAACCAGAAGGAGGAGGATCTGAGTTCAAATGCGACCTCAGACACTTACTAGCTGTGCGACCCTGGGCAAGTCACTTACTTTTGTTTGCCTCAGTTTTCTATAATATGGGAATAATAATAGTACCTACTTGCTGGGGATGCTGTGAGATCAAATAAAATAAGAATTGTAAAGTACTTAGCCTAGTGCCTGGCACTTAGTAAGTGCTATATAATGTTAGCTGCTGCTACTGCTACTGTTGTTACTACTACTACTACTACTACTGTTGAGTCCTTTTAGTTATATCTGCCTCTCTGTGACCCCATTTTAGGTTTTCTTGGCAAAGATACTGCAGTGGTTTGCCATTTCCTTCTCCAACTCATTTTACAAATGAGGAAACTGAGGCAAAGAGGGTTAAGTGACTTGCCCAGGGTCATAGAGCTAGTAAGTGTCTGAATCTGGATTTGAATTCAGGTCTTCCTGATTCCAAGCCTTATTCTCTATCCACTTTGCCACCTAGTACAACCTCATTTTGTAGTAGAGGCAATTGAGGCCAGGGAAGAGAAATGAATTGCCCAAGGTCACATGGGTAGTATGAATGGATCAGGTTTTCAAGCTTAGTTTTCTACCTCCAAATCCAGCTATCTTCCTCCTTAGTGGGTGGAAATTCAAGGAGGTAATACATGAATCCAGGAGGTATCCAGCCATGTAGTTCTCACTGAAGTACTACCAGACAAATTTGTAGCAGGATGTTCTCCAGGCCCCTCAGCAGATCAGGGGATGAGAGGGCAAGACTTGACAGGAGACTAATGAAAGCAGGGACCAAGGCTTCCAGCAGAGAAGGAAGGCAAATGAGGCCAGATCAAGAGATGGTCAGGGACTCCATCTAGTTAAAAGAGACCTCAGCCTGAAAGAGGAGCTGAGTCTCGCTTTGCCCCTCCCCCCCACAACCTGGGGACTTCTTTCCTCAAGCCAGGAGCTCTCTGAGGGCAAGGAATGAGTCTCCTCTTTCTTCTGTCTTCCTCCTTAGAGCTGAGTATCCTTCCACTATAGCTCTTCCCCTCTTCTAGCTCCAAGGGAGATAAGGGTCCTTGCTAATTGCATTAGGATTTTGTGTCAATTAGCAGACAATTACACGGGTAAATTGGTGCTTAATTTGGAAGCAATAAATATTTGGCACAGAGACCCAATTCCCTCAACCCACTGGCCCATGCCCACCATGGGGGCCCCTTATGGAGTCCCTAGGAGAGGCCTTGGTGCAGAGTTCCATCCCCACCACTCTCAAAGCGGACCAAAGTTCTAGATGCTCCTTCAGGATGTCTGTGGTCTGGAACCAATGAGTGTGTCTTTACTGACCTCCTCATTTGTTCAGATCTGAGTTGTAGGGAACAGAGAGAAAGATACCAGCAAAAATCCTTGCTTGAAGTGGGGGAGGAAAGACTCTGATATGCTCCAGACTTTGGGGGCCAGTTGGATAGGGAGGGAGAGAGTCTGGAACTGACAATAAAAATATTGAAAAAAGACTACGGTCATAGGAAAAGCAGGGAAGGAAAGGTTTCTGCCGTCTTCAGAACAAGATGCAAGTTAAGTTCACTAGGACCTAGGCATGACCTGTGTTGGACAGATGTGCCCAGAGATGTATGTGTGTGTGTGTACATGCCCCTTCCAGAGAGTGTGTTCTCTGCTCACACATGATCTCTGGGAATATATTCTACCCCACCACCACTACTGACCAGGTGGTACAGTAACCTGTAAGAGTGACTGTACATTTTTTTGATCACTTAATTTGCTGTGGTTCATTAAACATCTTTTGCTTCGGAGGGAAAAAAAGCTACAGGAGGAAGTGGGCTTTGAAGGAGGAAGGGAATTCCAAAGGAAAAGAATGAAGTAAGGCTGGAACACAGATAGGAAGCAGGACAGGGAATATACTAACTAGGGTGGAATAGATGACCTATGTTGGGAAACTGTGAAAGATTGGTATGGAGAAGTTGGGGCTAGTTGGGATAGGGTCTCAAATGCCAGGCTCAGGAAGTTAGACTCCCCTCCTTTACCCCATGAGCAATGGAAGCCATTCCACAGGACTAATACCCCTTTTCTCATCATGAGCTGACTGTTCATTGAGAACTGGGAGGTACCTTAGAGCTCATCCAGTTTGATCTCCTTATTTTATAGAGATTCCAAGAGGAGAAATGACTTATCCAAAGTCACAGAGGTAGTAAGTAGCAGAGTTGAGACCCAGGTCTTCCTCTCTTTCCTCTATATTCAGAGAGACCTCCCCAAATTCACACACATGATAATAAGACCAAAGATTAGGTCTAGGGAAAAAGTATGGACTGGAGCCTCCCTACCTCTTTTCAAGCTTTCTGGCTAATGCACAGGAAGAAGGGATAAACCTCAGCCCCCTAACAAGTCACAGAATCACAGAATGTCAAAGCTGGCTCTCTGGCCATACCAAGAGTCCTCTCTGGTCTTTCACTTAGGCCTTAAGGCTCCTGCCTTCAAGAAAACCTCTGGTGCTAAGGAGCTCACTACCTCCCAAGGCAGCTCAATCCACTTTGGAATGGCTCTAATCATTAGGAAGGGCTTTTTTTTCATGATGTTAAAGCTAACTGTGCTTCTCTGAAACTTGCCCCACATTTTTCCTAATTCTTTCCTCCAGGGCCAAACAGATCCTGTCTAAGCACTCTCCCATAAGATGGCCCTTCAAGGACTAGAAGACAGTTATCAAGGTTTTTATTCTCCTAGCTAAACATTGCTAGTTGTTTCAGGCCTTCTTTCTATAGGGTGTGATCGCCAAACCCTTCTCCATCCTGGTATAATCCAATTCAACAAACAATTATTAAAAGACCTACTGTGTGCCAGGTCTGTGCTAGGTACTGGAACTACGAAGATACAAAAAGGAAAAACCAGCTTCTGTGTTGTCAACCTTCTGCTGGGGTAGGGGTGGGGGATTAAACACGAACACTAGTAAGCGAATAAAAAGCATATTAATGCCAACTGACTACGAGAAACAAAGAGAATTAAGGAAGGGAAATCAATCAGGAAAGGCTTTGCGGGGGGGCATCTGAGCTGGGCTTTGAAGGAAGCCAAGGATTCTGCAAGGAGGGGTGAGGAGGGATCATAGATTTTGACCTGGGAGACCTCAGAGACAATCTGAGTCCAGCCTCTTTCTTTGACCAGTAAGGAAATTGAGGCCCATGAAAACTGTGACTTGCCTAAGGTCAGAGGCAGAATGAGAACCCATAACTCTGGAACTGAGGCTCTTTCCACTGTACCACATTGCTTGCCTAGGATGTTCTAGGTTCAGAGGACCATTTGTGGAATGAAAACCACGTAAGCAGAAGATGAAGCAATCAATTGGAAAAGAATGGAAAACATAAAATTGATTTGGGGGTTGTTTTTGGCTGACACACCACCAGCCAACACACTGAACTTGCATCTTGTACTTGTAATGTTGATTTTAAGGGGAAATGGAGGCAGGACCTTAGAGGTAAGAAGGAGCTCAGTGTGAGTCTACTGTATGAGTGGCAGTCCAGAAGACTACAGCCTCTATTCCTCAGGTATCTAGGATTTCACTGGTGCAGGCTATTTCTTCCACAAAAGCAGATCCCAGGCCCTCCATTCCTCCTTAGTACTTTACTGAGCTATTGACACCCAAAATGCTTCACTAGTTGATTAATTCCCCATGGCAGCCTTGGACTCTATTAGGAGAGGCACATTGGCCAAGGTTAGGGAGGTTATCATCTTCCCATGATCCTCTGCCCTGCTCAGACCACACCTGGAGTATTGAGTTCAATTCTGGGTAAAATATTTTAGGAAGTACATGGATGAGTCCATTGATAGTTAAGAGAAGACCATGATGGGAGGGAGCTGGAAAACAAGCCATATAGAGGTTTCTTAAAGAACTAAGGGTATCCACACACAAAAATAAAGTCCAAATGGACATATGATCTAGGTATAAAGACTGATCCTATAAACAAATTAGGGGAGCAAGGAATAACTTATTTGTCAGATTTATGGAGAACGGAGAAATTTTAGACCAAACAAGAGATAGAGAACATTATGAGGTGCAAAATGGATAATTTTGATTACATTAAATTGAAAAGTTTTGCACAAACAAATCCAATGCAAACAAGATTAGGAGGAAAGCAGAAAACTGGGAAAGAATTTTTGCAACTAGTATCTGAGATAAAAGCCTCATTTCTAAAATATATGGGGAACTGACTCAAATTTATAAGAATATAAGTCATTCTTCAATTGATAAATGGTCAAAGGATATGAAGAGGCAGTTTTCAGAGGAAGAAATTAAAGCTATCTATAGTCATATAAAAAAATGCTCTAAATCATTATGGATTAGAGAGATGCAAATCAAAACAACTCTGAGGTACCACATCACACCTATCAGATTGGCTAACATGAGAAAACAGGAAGATGATAAATGTTGGAGAAGATTTGGGAGAGTTGGAACACTATTTCCTTGTTGGTGGAGCTGTGAGCTAATCCAACCATTCTGGAGAGCAATTTGGAACTATGCCCAAAGGGCTACAAAAAATGTGCATATCCTTTGACCCAGCAATATCACTTCTAGGACTGTATCCCCAAGAGATCATAAAAATGGGAAAGGGTCCCACATGTACAAAAATATTTATAGCAGGTCTCTTTGTGGTGGCCAAAAACTGGAAATCAAGGGGATGCCCATCAATTGGGGAGTTGCTGAACAAGTTGTGGTATATGAATGTAATGGAATACTATTGTGTTATAAGAAATGATGAACAGGGAGACATAAGAGAGGCCTGGAAACACTTATATGAACTGATGCTGAGTGAAAGGAGCAGAACTAGGAGAACTCTGTACACAGCAACAACCACAGTGCGCAAGGAATTTTTCTGGTAGACTTTCTGGGAGTACTTCATTGCAATGCAAAGACCTAAAAAATTCCCAATGGACCCTTGAGGCAACCTGCCTTCTACATCCAGAGAAAGAACTATGGAATTGGATTGCAGAATGAAACAGACAATTTTCTCTTGTGTTTTGTTTTATTTTATGGTTTCTCCCATTCATTTTAATTCTTCTATGCAACATAACTAAGGTGAAAATGTATTTAATAAGAATGTATGTGTAGAACACTATATAAGATTGCATGCCGTCTCGAGGAGGGAGTGGGGAATGAGGGAGGAAGGAGGTGGAGGGAGGGGAAAGAAATCTGAGATATATGGAAGTGATTGTAGAAAATTAAAAACAAATAAAATATTTTTTTAAAAAAGAACTAAGCATGTTTATAGCCTAGAAAAGACAAGACTGAGAAGGGGTCATGATAATTGCCTTCAAATATTTAAAGGGCTGTGATGGGAAAGAGAAGATAAGATTTTTCTGCTTAGCCTCAGAGGGCAGAACACAGATCAAGGTAGCTGAGGTGGGGAAGGATCCAGAAAGACATATTTAATTTCAACAGAAGAGGAAAACTCTAATATTGACTTATATTTAACATTATTATAATATAGTAACTAGTATATGAATATATTATATATAATATATTAAACTAATACATATGATATGTAATAACATAATATATACTGTTTATAATATATTATACATGTATAATATGTGTGTGATTATATATAACTTTTATATACATGTAAAATATGATACAGTAATTCTTGCTAGCCCTTTCCAAAAGTAGAATGAATGGGCTGTTCTGATAGGTAGTGAGTTCCCCATCACTGAAACTCTTCAAGGAGAGGCCAGTGACCACCTGTTTGGGCATATTGTAGAGAGGATAACTACTTCAGCATAAGTGGAACTAGAGCACCTCTTTCAGCCATGAGATTCTACTGTTTTATAGGATAAATAATTTACATGTATCAAGCTTGTTCAGTCCTTTTTTTTTCAGTTATATCTGACTGTCCATGACCCCATTTGGAATTTTCTTGGCAGAAACACCAGAGTGGTTTGACATTTCTTTCTCCAGCTCATTTTACAGATGAGGAAACTGATAGGATTAGGTGACTTGCCCAGGGTCACGAAGCTAGCAAGTGTCTGAGGCCAACTTTGAACTCAGGTCTTCCTGACTCTGGATCTAGTGCTATGTAAATGCTAGTTATTATTATTATTTCAATGAGATTTTGGCCACTGAATAAAATATTATGTTATTATATATTGAATTATTGAATAATATAATTATATTGTTATTACATTTATTGAATATTATTACACTAAAAGTCCAATATGGCTCCAGTCTGTCTTTCCAAGTTGTCCTTCATATGCTCCATACACAGCCAACCAGGCCTATTTATTACTTTCTGATATAACACATGCTGTCTCCCACCTCTGCACCTTTGCCCAGGTTGTCCATCATGCCTGAAATGTTCTTACTCCTCTCTACTCCTCCTCTTAGAATCCTGGGCTCCCTTCAAGGCTCAGCTCAAGCACCACCTCCTACAGGAAACCTTGGTAGTTGTCAATCTTCCCCTTCCCAATGACTTGTATTTATTTTATCTATACCAATGCATCAATCAAATCTTGACTCTATGCCTGTGTTAAACCCTGGAGTATATCCTGCATGTACTTATCTATATATGGCTTGCTTGGTATGTATTTCCTCGCATGTCGTTTTGAGGGCAGGGACTGTCTTTTGCCTCTCTTTGCATCCCCAGAACTTGGCATGATGCCTGACACAGAGCAGGCACTTAACAAAAGTTTATTGATTGATTATCTGAGAATATGTTGTATTTCTCTCCTGAAAAATAAGGGCAGAAACTATCATTTTTGTATTTGTCTCTCTGGCACCTAGCATAGTGCTTGACACATTTTTTGTCAATCAACAAGCATTTATTAAGGTCTTACTATGTGGCAGCCACTCTACTTTTTTGTACTATATACAAAGAAAGGAAACAATACAGGCCCTGTTCTCAAGGAGCATATATTCTAATTGGGTACAGAACATGATATTAAGTGCATTCTTGAGGCAGTTAGGTGGCACCGTAGTGCATAGGGCACTGGGCCTGGAATCACAAAGACTCATCTTCCTGAGTTCAAATCCAGCCTCAGACACTTACAAGCTGGGTGACCCTGGGCAAGTCATTTAACCCTGTTTGCCTCAGTTTCCTCATCTTTAAAATGAGATGGAGAAGCAAATAGCAACCTACTTCAGTATCTTTGCCAAGAAAACTCCAAATGGGGTCACAACTGAACAGCCGCAACAATCATGGTATAAGTACAAGATATGTACAGACAAGATAGCAAGTGATCTGAAAGGGGGATGCATTAGCAGCTGGGAGGACAGTAGAAGGTAGGATTTAAATTGAGGCTTGAAGGAAGCCAGGGAAACTTGGAGGCAGAAAAGCAAGGAAATAAAAATTATTGGCATAGAGAACTTCCAGAGAGGAGAATTTCGCAGGACATTAAGAGGCTCAGTGACTTACCTAGGGTCACTCAGTCAGTATGTGCCATACACGCAACATGCACCCAGGTCTTCCTAGCTCAAAGACTGACTCTATTCATTGCACCATTCTGCCTTTCTATGTTGTGTTTTCTAAGGTTCTAATACTATATGTTCTGCCTCTCACTCAGCACCAGTTAGGTGCTCCATGAATGTTTACTGATTAATCAATAGACTGGATGAAAGTCTACCTGAAGGCAGGGCTAGAGTTGTGCAGGTTCTCAGGAAGGGGCAGGGGGCAGGTTCCCTTCTCTCACCTGGGGCTCATTGTTCAAGTTAATTACAGGAAAGAAAAGGAATTCTCAACATTTCCATACTCCTACCCAGCTCTGCTATTAGGCTAATGACATTCAAAGAAATTGCACATGTCTCTTGGATGGTGTCCTGAGTCCAGGAAAAGAGGGAGCAGACTTTGGGGGGCTAGGGTGAAAGTTTCTTCTTTCATAGAAACCCCATAGCTATTTCAGGGTTCCTCACAGGGAGATGGGCACCTGAGTTCTGGTGCTGACCTTGATTCCTCATTATTACCTTTTCTGAACCCCTACTTGGCTGCTACACCAACCACTGAAAGTTACACCCTCTCTCTGTGCCTCAGTTTCCCCAACTATCAAAAGGATGATCAGTACTTAGAAATAATGATTCCTAAACCCCCTTCCAATCTCCCCAACCCAGGTCAAGCTCTTGTTTCCCTGTGATGGGGTGTAGGGTGCAGAGAGGAGACTTTACTTAGAACACGTGGTCCTTCGTCCTCTGGCCTTTCCCCAGCCTGGGGCAATAATTGCTTCAGATTCTTGAAAGTTCAGATTGGAAGAAGCCTCAAAGATCATCTAGTTGAACCCTTCCCCATGCAAAAATTCTATAATTGGTTGCCCAGCCTCTGCTTGAAAACTAAACCTATAACTAAGGCAGGGCAATTAGGGTTTGATACAAGGCCCTAAAATAGAAGGGTGCTGACATGACAGTATTTCCAGTCATAGATTTAGGGAACATTAGAAGTCATCATGTCCAATCCCCTTGTTTTACAAGACAGGAAACTGGCCCAGAGAGGGTAGTAAGTGATTTGTAAGTACATAATATGCCAAGGTTGTGACAGACCTAGACTCCAAACCAGCGCTGGGAGTTGACCCAAGGTCCTCTGACCAGATCCAGCCTCCTAGCTCAGTGTCTAGTTTGTAAGAATAATTCCTTCAAACAGGAAGCTACCAGATGGCAGAGCTGATCCTTGCCCTACTCCCACTCCCTCATTCCGACCTGGTACAGGGAGGTATTGTAGTCGTACAGAGAGTGCCTGACTTGGAATCAATAAGACCTGAGTTCAAATGTGACCTCAGACGCTTAACTAGCTTTGTGACTTCAGGCAAGACTTCATTTTGAGTCAATTTCTTCACCTATAAAACTGAAATGATAGCAGCAGTATTATTGTAAGGATATATTTATAAGGCGTTTTGCAAACCTTGAAGGTTATATAAATGATTATTTTATCATTGTAGTGGCCTACTTGGTCATGGCGTCAAGCCAGTGTGGTCTCTGTCCCTCTCAACTGACTGAAGACGAACTTCACATTCCTTACTCTGCTCCAGTCAAGGTTTTATGGTATTTACTCCCAGAATCTCCATCACCCTCTAGAATGGGGAACTCACTGTCCCCTGGGGTAATCCATTCATTTCACTTTGGAATCTCTGTGGGATCCCTCCAAGGCTCAAGCCCCTGCCTTGACCTATATACTCCTGTATACAGGTCCAGGTCCCCAGCCAAGAGTTACCCAAACTTGGGTCAGAGCCTAGATGTAGGGGACGTTCCTTACCCCTGAAGGAACTTGGAGTAGGAGTGATTGAGAAGGGAAGAGCAGAGGGGAAGGATGGGAACAGACCCAAACAGAAGCAACACTGTGAGGAACCCAGCTATAGAGTTTCCAGGATAGAGCAATTACTCCTATTTTTCCAATGCTTTGGGTCGAACAAAATAATTTGAACATTCTGCCATGTGACTACTCCAACAATCCTCCAGGTTAGCAGGGCAGGTACTATGATCCCCATCGCAGAGAGATGGAGGTCATACAGGTAGTAACAGAAGAGACTCAACTCTGGTCCCCCGACTCCCAAGTCTTGTGCTCTTTGTACTCAGACATAAGGAAGCTCACAGTCTAGGAAGGAGAAAAAGACAAGGGCCCAGGACTAACTAGAACAGGCTCATTGCATAAGAAGGGTATCCAGGCTAGTCTCTCAGAGGGCAGAGGGTGTAAGAAGGTGGGCAGAGGGGATTAAGGGAAGGTGGTTGAAATAGGGATTTATCTGCATGTGCAATTTCTTCCCAGAGAATGTAAGACCCTCGAGGCCAAGGACTGCTTCCATTTTTATCTTTGTATTCCCGGCAATTAGGGCAGCTGAATGGTTCAGTGGGTAGAGTGCCAGAGTCAGGAAGACTCATCTTCCTGAGTTCAAATCTGGCCTCAGACACATTAGCTGCATGACCCTGGACAAGTCACTTCACCCTGTTTGCCTCAGTTTCATTATCTGTAAAATGAGCTAGAGAAGGAAATGACCAACCATTCCAATATTTTTGCCAAGAAAAGTCCAAATAGGGTCACAGAGTTGGACATGACTGAAAAATGACTGAACAACATTAATCCCCTGAATCTAGCACAATGCTTGGCAAATGATAGATGATTAATAAACACTTGCTTATTGATTGAAATGAAGGATCTCCATACTGGAGCCTCACCACCTCTGGGACTCTCTGTTTCAAGAGTGACAGACATTCTGTGAATCAACCCATCCTCCATCAGACCTCCTCTCTTTTTCCTTCTTCCCATCTCACCCCCTATCCCATGGATGTCAGTTTGGGGTCCTGAACCCTAGGAAAGCATGAAGGAGATGTTGGGGGTAGGAGGAGATCCCATCAGGGCCCGAGCCCCCAACTATCTCCCCAGTGCAAGGCCCCACCTCACCCCATTAGAACTTTTCAAGCATAGATTCCTATTCAAGGACTTTCCCCAATGACCTTCATCCAAGGTGCATCCCATTGTAGGGAAAGAGAGCAAGGGGGAACTAAAGGGACCCTGTCTTTCAGGGTCAAGGCATTGCTCTCTCTGTTTCCTTCATCCTTCTTCCTACCCCCTCAGCTTTGTCATGGGCACTGATAGAAAGACTCTTCTCCCAGGACCTTGGTGGAAAGGGTCTGAGGTGTTTTGGCCCAAGTCCTCCTACACTACTATGGAACAGATAGAGCAAGTCAACAATTACAAGAATGTATTGCATCAGGCAATGTGCTAAGTGTTAGGGATACAAAGACTAGCAAAAACCCAGTCCCTGCTCTCAGGCAACTCCCAGTCTAATGAAGGAGATACCTCTCCCTTAAGCCCTTCCTTCCCTAGGTCTTTCCATTCAATGCTGGGAGGACTGTGCCCACCCTGCACCTTGGGACCCCCTCATCTCTGGCTCAGCTAAAGCTCAGCTACCTCTCTTTCCTTGGAGAGTGCCCTCAATAACCATAACAAGAAAGATGTGACTGATTGATGGGGGGAGACAAATAAATCGTGGTGACCGGGTCTGGGCAACTGAATTTACAGCTGGATTTATGAGCTGTAACTGAGGCCAGGAGCTGTCAAAATCTCTCCCCACCTACCTAAACCTCTCCTCCCTGGTAAAGAGAGAGTGCAGTGGGTTTGAGCAGAAGCACCACCCCCGCTCCTAGTACCCCAAGCTGGCTGTACATATACCCATGATGCCAAAAGTGTGGCCAAAGGACCAGGGACAAAACTGAGAACCATCATTGGACTGGGAAGAAAGTTAGAGACCACCTAAGACTTTTCCCTCTTGTTATAGGTAAGGAAGACAAGATCCTGCCCAGGTCAGTGTCAGAGATGAAGCTCGACCCACCTCCCCACCCCTCAGGCAAGGACTCTCAAAGACAAGCCTTTTCTTAGGTTGAGCAGAAATCTGCCCCCAGCTCATTTATACTCACTGACCCCAGCTCGGCTCTCTGAGACCAAGCAGAAAAATTCCATCCCCTCTCCCAGCAGGCAGCTGTTCAGGTCCTTGAAGAGATCTCTCTCATCTTGTCCTCTCAAGTCCACTCAACAAGCATTTATGTGCACCCTGCTCCATGCTGAGGCTCAGAATCATTCAGTGACCCCGACCCTTACCACATGACCCTTGGGAAATGTCACAGGCAGGATTTGAACTCAGGACTTTCTGACTCTACAGGACTCTATCCACTATACCAGTTTCCTCTGCCTTGCACAAATTCAGTAAATATTTTATGGAACACGTATTATGTGCCAGACTTCTCCTCTAGGTGGGGTTTATCTGGGCTACCAGTTCTCTTACTCTGGAACAAGGCCCCCTTTGTAACATGGAAAGATCCTTCAATTGGGGGCCAGAGGACTTGAGTTTGGAGGGAAGGGAAGGGAAGGGAAGGGAAGGGAAGGGAAGGGAAGGGAAGGGAAGGGAAGGGAAGGGAAGGGAAGGGAAGGGAAGGGAAGGGAAGGAGCTTTCATTAAGCCTATTATGTACCAGGCACTATGCTAGGCATTTTACAAATATTATCTCATTTGATAATGAGGCAGGTATTATTATTAACCCCATCTCACCATTGAGGAACCTGAGGCAGGCAGAGGTTGAGTGATTTGCCTGAGGTCACACAGCTAGTAAATATCTGAAGCCAGATTTGAACTCAGATAGGACTAGATCAGGGGTGGGGAACCTGTGGCCTTGAGGCCCTTTGACTGAATCCAGACTTGACCTTGAGACTGCATGTGGCCCTCTAGGTCCTCAAGTGAAAGCCTTTGACTGAATACAAACTTCACATTCAGTCAAAGGGTCCCACTTGAGGATCTAGAGGGCCACATGTAGCCTCAAGGATCATAATATCAAAGGCCTCTTCCAGCTCTAGGCCCTATGATCCTGTTATCATCCTGTTCTTTCTAAGGTGCCCAAGCCCAGCACTGCCATCAGCATTAGCATATGGCCCTTGGGATCCCTTCAGAAGACTTGGCTTCACCTTCCACAGTGGGGGTAGGGAAGGTGGACATCTTGGTGCCAGGCTTGGCAGCCACACAGGGACCATCTGCTGCCTGCTGGAAGAAAGTCAAGGTCAGGCTTCTTCCTAGGGTGAGGGAGGACATACAAGGGCCCCTTGCCCCTTTCTCAGTCAGTTATTAATACTCCAGTTATTAACATCTGGACCCTCAGGGGTCCCACTCTTCCTGCCCTCCCTCTTTGGCTCAGTAAAGAGTTCAATTAATTAATTTCTTTTTTCCTTGCAGATCGGCACTTCTTATGTTCCTGGCTTCCCTTACCCAGGCCCAGGAAATTGTGTAGTAGAAGAATCTCTGGACTGGGAGGAAGGGTATGCTGGTAAATGTTTAACAACTAACTCTCTGGGGAAAAAAATGTATGTTTGAAACACTTTTATTTTAACCTGCATTATCAGCATTTTCTCCTTCACTTTCTTAAGTCTAGACATCAAAATAATCAATAAATCAAGCCCTGATTTGTAGCATTTGCTGATTTCCAAGGTATGGATGCTCATACAGAAAATTTGACAATCAACTTTTAGCCAGCTCCCCTGGATACCCGGATTCCAGTCTTCCCTTGGCCTCTTGTTAGCTATGTGAATTTAACCAGTTCTGTTCCCTTAGCTTCCTCACTTATAAAATGAGTAGATCAGACTAGACGGTTTCTCATGATCCTTCTCATAGGCTACCACTATAGGCAGCATACATAAAGTATGCTTCATTCATAAAGTTTAGGAGGGGGAGAGAATCACTAGACTCAGCACCACCATGGACAGCTACTCCCCTCAACCTGCCCAGGCAGCTGAACTGCTCACTGGGCTTGTCTCTTTCAATCATCCCTGTCACTGCTTTCAAAAGTCCTCTGGGCCTTATTATCTGCCCTCCTCTACAACTTACAGCCGCTGCATCCCAGGCCTTTGTTGGTCACCCTGACTTTCATCCTGACACTGGACTCTGATGACTCTGGAGGATAGAGTGAGGCTCGCCCCCTTGGACAGTTCTGCCTCACTTAAATCCAATCCACTTGCTAGTCAAGACATCGTCCCATGACTTCATTGGTCTGCTTTGACCACAAAGGACCAGCAGCAACAACCTACAGTGCAGAACTACTCATGTAACCTAGAGACCTCTGGACTTGGCCCTGTGCCCCACCACTGAGCCCTAAAGAATTCCGGGACTTCCCATCTGCCTTGTAGCCAAACTTTTCAGTATTATCTCCCCAATTTGCTCCTTGAAAGCAAGGTCTGTCTTGCTTTTTTCTAGTATCTCTGGTGCTTAGAGTTCAGCAAACAGTAAATACTCAATAGATGTTTTTTCATTCATTTATTCTAGCCCAGATCTGAGAATCTAAGGTCCAGCGTCTGACCTCCTCACCTGCACCTTCAGACTGTATCCCGAGAGTCTCTCTATTGCTAGGTAAAAAACCAGTTCCACCAAGCCCCAGTCATCCCTGAAAGACCATTGCTCCATGGTCCCTAAACCCCTGGAGAGGGGGGATGAAACCCATAGACACAATCACTCTTCCTCCCTGAAGTGCAAGAGAGAACCAACAAACCACTCCACTGCTTCTGAAGGCTAAAGGAGGCTTGGGTTCATCTGTCTGTGGCCCCAGGTGCTGTGGTTCTGTCCAGCTCCTCACTGTGTCAGCCTAGCTACCTCCCCACGTGACCCACAGCAGGAGGAATGGAAGATAGACACCAAGAAGGACTCATAATAGGTCCCACTTCTCCAGCTATTGAAGTTTTACAGGGAGTTTTCTCTAGCCCTGGTCAGAAAGAAGTGGTGCCAATTATCTCTATTTTATGGACCAGGAAACAGGCTCAGAGAGAGTGTAAATGTCTTGTTCAAGGTTACACACCCAGGTGTCTTCTGACTCTTGGTTTATTTATCTTTCTTCCCTCTCCACATTCTCCAGTTCTGCCTCAGAGCTCAGGGAGAAAGGGAGAAAGGGTTCTTTCTCCAAAAAGAGAAACAGTTCTTGGTCCTGGGAGGGTGGTATGGGTATTCAGGCCTCTATAGCCAGAAGGTAGTGGGTTGAAGTAACTGGTTTTTCTCATTAGAGGTTAAAAATGACAAAATTATTGAGTGGAAGGGGGGACAGGCTGAACAGGGAGATGTCTGGGATGTGACAGAATGAGGGGAGTAGGGAAGAGGGAGAGGACCCTGGCATCCACAGTAGGATACTCCTCACAAAAGGAGAGGAGTCAAAGCCAACCAGAGTCATTATATGAACAAGCAGATTCACAAAAACACATCCTCATACACCCACACTCAGGAAGGTACATATGCACATAACTCTCCCCACACACACAGAGTCACTGAGGCACACATAATGTATGCTCATACAATGATGAAACTGTAACCACACACAGAAATACTGACATGTAAATACACACAAAAACAAGCTAGGTTCCTCTGGGGAGGGGCAGCATTTTCTCCATGCATACATACCTTGCTCCCTCCCCACAACACGTACGCCTTGGGAGGGGGAGGGGAGAGGGATAGAAGGTAGGGGGACCGGGAGTAGAGGAATGGAAAGGTAGGTAGACAGAGGAACACAGAGACAGGCAGACAGAGGGACAGGCAGACTGGCAGCCAAACCCTTTTGCAAGCAGAGGGGGAGGCAGGTACCCTGGAGAAGGGGTTGCCAAGGCAACGGGCATCCTGTAGAGCCAATAAGTGGAGCCTTCCCCCCCTCAACCCTTATTTTTAGAAGTTGGGGCTGGGCATCCACCCTTCCTAACCTTGGCCCCCCAAAACCAGGTGCCATTGCCTGAGACTGACAGGTTCTTTGCACTGGCTTCTCCCCAGCATCACCCTCGACCTCATTAATAATGATAGAAGAGCAGCCCCAAGCAGAGGTGCTAGGCTGAAGGCTGTAGCCCAGAACATCACTGTCTCTCCTTCTCCCCCACATGTGCTTCCTTTTTCTCTTCCCCCTCCCTCTGCCCCCACACTTTCCTCCTCCCATTTTCTCCCACCTCAGAAACTCCCCCAGACTTCAGACCCACCATCCACCACATTGCCTCTCTCCTTCCTTTCACCAACCCTTCCCCCTCAGACCCGTCTTCTCCTTCTACCCTATTGTCCAGATCCCTCACTCTTTCTTTCTCTTCCATACATCTTCCTACCCTCGAACACTCCCCAGTTCCCAGATTTGTTACTTTGCCTTCTCCCTACAGCCCCTCTTCTCGTTTCCTCTCCAATCGTCTCCATTCAAAGGTGGACTGAGCCCCCAGATTAGTCACACCCTCCCAATCTGGGCAGCTAGTGACAGGAGACCCCTTCCAGGTAACTCTGATGGAGCAAGTCACTCCTTTGGAGATCTGGTGGGATCCGTATGTCTGCAATGCAAATCTGGGAGAGGGAGGTGTCAGCACCTTCCTCTCTCGAGGGAACTCCACTTAAGATTCCTTCCATCAATTCAAACTCAGGCTCGAGTAGGGTCTGTGTCCATTGGAGACCCCCAGCGGTGCCCGATCCTCCAGAAAGGACCCAGCCTCCACCCCCGCACCAGCCACCAGACGAGGAGGAGCGGGGGAGAGAGGGAGTCAGACAGACACTAAGAAGAAAGGGATAGAAAGAGTCAGAAACCATGAGTCAAAAGGCAGAGAAAACGAGGGTGGGGGGAGACAGCCTGACAGACAGAGGGATGACAAGAGAGACAGACAGACAAGGGCACTGAGAGAGAAACAGAGACAGCGATGGCAAGAGAGACAGACAGAGGGATGGGGAGAGACAGACAGACAAGGACACTGAGAGAGAAACAGAGACAGAGATGGCAAGAGAGACAGACAGAGGGATGGAGAGAAACAGACAGACAGGCAAGGGGACTGAGAGAGGAACAGAGACAGAGTCAGAGAGATGGTGAGAGACACAGACAGAGACAGAGGGAGGATGGGGGAGCCCTTGCTGACACTGCAGCTGGCTGAGGCTACTGGGGGATTTCTCCATTAATCTAGGACTGTCCAATTTACATCTCATTTGCATGTATTTGCATTCTGGGGACTGGCAGACCTTGTCGAGTGGAATCCCTGAGCCTGAGCAGCCTCGAGCAGAGCTGGTCTCCCAGAACCTTGGTCTCCAGAGCAGGTGGGAGGCAGGGGGCCGGCTGTCATGACCCCCCCCCAAGCCCCTTTTCTTGTTCCCCTTCCTTCCTCTTAAACATCCCCCTTCCCTCCATTCCCCCAGGACATTAGAGAGGATACTGGGAGGAGCTCAGTTTCAAATGACCAAATGAGATCATTTTTGAAAAGCGCTTAGTCCAGTGCCTGGCACACAGTAAATGCTTTATAAATGCTTACTCCCTTTCTCTTCCTTCTCTGATTCTTAAGGGGTTACAGAAGTTGTGATGTAAAAAAGCTTGTGAGCACTTTAAAGAAACGTATTTCTATCCCCTCATTTTCCCGAAGGAGAAACTGAGTCCTACAATAGGGAAATAACTCACCCAAGGTCACGCAGCAAGTTAGTGTGAGGGCCAAGATTAAAGAACAGATCTCCTGCCTCCAGGAGTCCCCTAGTACAGCAAATGGGTCAGTTGGACCAGCCATGATTCTTCCATTGATTTCTGGGGGGGGGGAAGGAATTTGAGCCCCTTTGGTCTCCCATTCACACTTCTAAAATTCCATCTCCACATCCTTATCCCCACCCCTGCAGTAGAAACCCATTGTCACTCCTTCTTAAGTGAGGCTGGACACCCTCTGACCTTAACAACCCCTTAGGTCCCCCTTCCTCTCCCAGAAAGAGGCAGACAGATGGATGAGCAGGAGGACAGACAGATGCATAAACAGACTGATAGACAGACAGAAAGACAGACAGATGGCAAGCAGGCATTCCATCTCTCTGAGACCCAGGGACCAGGAAGTCTCAATCTGTTTCCCAGCTGAGAAAATTGCTTCTGTCAGTTTTCATTTGGGTGGGGGAGGAAGCCTGGGTCTAGCCTCAGGGAGGGGCCAGGCCAGAGGAGATGCTGGACTGAGCTCGGATATTTCATAAGGACTGCAGTCAGACTACAGGTAGAACTTTCTGCTCTCAAACCGTAGTCCCAACCCCCTTGAGACCCAGCTAGGAAGGCTCAGGAGTCAAAGACTCAAGTGCCCAGGGCTGGGTCTGCCCTGTTGGGATCCCAGCCAGCCAGGAACCAGCCCAGGAGGGCCCTTCAATAGCTTGGCACCCCGGGGAGGCCAGAGATGTATGAACGGGCATCAGAATGGCAGATGGTCCTTGGAAATGAATCACTGGATTCATCAGACTGTATAGGGAAGAAAACTGAGCCTCCAAAGGGGAAGGAGACCTGTCCAAGGTCACATGCCCATCAGTGACAGAGGAAGCCCTTTACTGGGCTCAGATTCCTGGGTCTCTTGTTTGGGAACCCAAGCTCCTAGTGGCAGGCCTCTCCAAAGGGCTATCTGGTGTCTCAGTTACCAGATGCTCCCCCAGAGTCTCAGAAAAATCTGGCAACTTGTACCTTCCTTAGGGTGACTCCCAGGGCTGCTGGGCTATGCCTGGGGCCTAGGGCAGGACACTCTCACACACACACACACATATCTTTGTCTCTGTGTGGGTTTCTTTTTATCCGTGTCTGTCACACAGGTATGGGATTCTCTGAGGCTTGTCCTGAGATACCTGCCAGAGGTGGAAAGAAGGGATCCAGTCAGGCCCAGACCTTTCTATGTGTTATTTCCTCCCAACAGAAGAAAGTCCTCTCCTTCCTCTATAGACCTCACAGGGCAGGACCCCCACCAGAGGAGAAAGATGTGAGAGGGATGCCTCTGTGTGTGTGTGTGTGAGTGTGTGTGTATGTGGGGGGTGGGAGTGGGTGTGTGTAGCTCTGGCTGCTTCTGTGACTGGAGAGACAAGAGAAATCAGGGACAGGGAAATACGGCAGAGACCTTGGATTTCAGGAAGGGTGGTAGGAGTTTAGCCTTTCAGACACAAAGCCATCTCCCAGGCAGCTATACAAACCTACCCACACAGGCTCACTCACACAAGACACACACACACACACACACACACATCAATGCATTCACACACACACACAAAGACTCCTACAAGAAACTGCATCTCCCCCACACGCAGAAAATCATTCACACAGGATAAACACAGACTCACCCAAGACTGACCCTCCTGGTCCTCATGCCTCCCTAGCCCCTATACACATACATTCACACAAGGCACGTACCCACAGGCTGACTCAGGTGGGACACACTCAAACACAGACACATGCAAAATCACTCATGCAGGACACACACAGAGTCACTTGCTCACCCACTCAGACAGACGCTCTCGTGTGACTTGCCATGGAGGGGCGCTCTGTGAAAACTACATTTCTCAGGGTCACTCCAGGCAGTGTCCCTCCCTACCCCCACCAACCAGTCTCCATAGGGGAGGGGGGCACCATTACCTCCCTATTTACAGCCGTCTGCCCACTCGCCCTCGCGCCAGGGCCCAGCGAGCTTGCCTGTCAGCCTCGGATTAGCCAGTGATGGAGAGAGAGAGGGACAGTAGTCTCCCCCCTCCCTCTTGCCATCTGGCCTGAGGGGGAATGGAGGAGAAGGAGGGGCATAAACTGAAGGGGTCTCCCCCTTTCCTACCCTTGTTGGAGGGGCCCTCCTTTCCTCTAGTTGAGTGAGCATGTTTGTATGTCTATGGATCTGTGTGCAACAGACACAGATAAAAAGAGACACACATAGAGACAAAGATGTATGTGTGTGTGAGTGTGTGTGAGTGTGTGTGTGTCCTGCCCCAGGCCCCAGGCACACCCCAGCAGCCCTGGGAGTCACCCTAAGGAAGGTACAAGTTGCCAGATTTTTCTGAGATGCTGGGGGAACATCCAGTAACTGAACTGTATGCATCCCAACATCCCCACTCCTCCAGGTCCCACCTTCCCTCCTACAGAAGTGTTTCTGTGCCCATTCACCACAAAAAGTCCAATTTCTCTTTCTGGGAAGAGCATAACCCCAAGAGAGGTAAGGGGACTTGGGAGTGCCTCTACAGGCCACATCTACCGAGGGGTAAAGGGCTAAGGAAGTACTAGGGTGGATGTGAAGAAAGCCTTTTGGAGACACAGACTACAAATGGGGGCCTCTGGCTGGTGTTGGTATTATTATCATTACTGCATGGGCCTAAATGCAGGGCAGCCTCTTAGAGGAGGTCTATTTGGAACAAACAGTAATTTGGTGACAAGACTCATTATAGGTGGTTCTGGAATTTTCTACAAGCCAAATTTGGGGGAAAGGGACTCTACTCAGCTTTGCCCAACATTATTACAGCAACTGTCAGTCTGTTGGGGGAACAAGGAGAAAATAGACCCCACCCAGGCAGGGGGCTGGAAGAGAGGAAGGGGCAGGAAAAGGGATATTGCCCCTGCTATGGTAGCTCTGTCTGCCAGGGAGGAATCAGGGGCACAGATTTAGAACAGAGGCCATCTCTTCCAACCCTTTCATTTTGCAGAGTAGGTAACTGAGGTCCACAGAGATGAAATGATTTTCAAGAGGTCCTGAAGCTAGTGAGTACTTTAGGCAGGATCTGAACCTGAGTGTTCCTGACTTCAAACGCTCTAACCATTATGCCACGCATCCTCAAGCTGAAGGGAATATACAGATGCCTTGTCATACCTGCGTCAGTATCCATGACAGATGGCACAGTCAAGCTGCTCAGGCACTAGGGGAGGGGGTCGGAGACACCCCATCGAACGACTCTACACTGACCCAGGAAAGATGGATGGTCCCATCCACGCGCAACCACAATCCCTGGGGGACCCCAGGGAGAGTACCAGGGGCTTCTACTTTCCGCTGCAAACCCTAGGAAAGGATATGAGAGCCTGGGGATATGGATAAGGCTGAGTTGCATAAGGCACGGTGTAGCCACGATCCTGGTGGGGGGAGGGTACTCTCCCCAAAGCATCAGTACCAGGTTCTGAGGCCTCCCCAGGTGTCCAACATCCAGCTGGGGTGGAAGGGGAATGGGAGAGAGGGGCAGACTCCTCTGGCCATGAAAGAGTTAATTCTGGGTCCCAATGGCCCTAAGCACACCATCCCCCTGTTTGCTCTCCCGGTCTCTTCCTCTGAGGCTGTGGAGCAGGAGGCAGGTTGTGATGGGCGAAAAGCGGGACAGACATGCTGAGCCGAGCGTGGTCTGAATACCAACAGTGAAACAGGCGCCAGGGGACCCATGGGCCAGCCCTCTGCAGAGTGGGGCTAGGGCCTGAGGCTTCAATGCAGGCCCCACTAGGTCCTGGCCCTGCAGGGCTTAGCTCTCCAGAAGGACTGGGCCTGTGGGATGCTCATATGTGTGATGGGGTAGTCAGGGCCCTGTCCCAAGAGAGCAGACAGGGGATAGGAGCAAGAAGGGACAGATCCCCTAGCCATGAAACCTTCCCAGAATCCACCAGCAAGAGAGTCTTCAGAGTGTACCAAGTCTTTAACTTACTTAACCAGTGGTTGTCCAGACTCATTTGAAGACTTCTAGGGATAAGGAACTCTACCTTCTGAGGCGGGCCATCTCACCTTGGGGAAGTTTTTCCTTACATTGAATCAGAATCTGCCTCTCTGCAGCTTCCCCACCTTGCTCCTGGTTCTGGTCCTCTGGGGCCAAGCAGAACAATCCAATGCTTCTGCAGAATTGGTTAGGGGGACACCTAAAAGATCAGGCCAAGGGGATTGGAGCCCAGGGTCTTCAGGCATAGAAATGGAATAGGAGAATGGGAAAGAACCCCAGGAAGGAGGCTGGTAGAAAATGGAGGCTGGGAGTTCTGTCCTCTGAGGTCCGAAAGTCCTGGGTTTGAATGCTGCCTCAGGCACATACTAGCTGGGGGACCATGGGCAAATTCCTTGATCCTGCTAGTCTCAAGTTTCTCATCGGCAAAATGAGGATAACCATGGTACCCGCCTCCTTATGTTATTTTGAGAATCTAATAGGAGTAAAGCATGTCACAAACCATTAAGGATTGTATGAATTCAGACTTCGGCTTTCTGGGTGACTCCCACCGGCCCATGCCCCAAGCCAGGCCTGTGCTGCCTGATTTCCCTTCCTACCGCCCTGTTTGTATCATGTCCTCTCCCCACTCAAGACTTTGCACAGCTTCCCAAGGTCTAGGAGAGAGACCCCAAGCTCCTGATTCTGGCATTCAAGGCCCTTGATGGTCTCTATTCTAACTCACCTACCCCCACTGCCCATGATCCCCATACCCTCTATTGGAGCTGTACATCGTCTCCCACAAAAAGTATTCCTCACTCCCGTTCCACCTTTCCACAATGCTCATGTTGTATCATAGAGAAGGCACTGGGTTTGCAGTCAGGAAATCTGGATTGTGACTCTGGCTGCAAGTCCCTTCTCACTGGGCCTCAGTTTCCCCCACTGTAAAACCAAGGGGTTGGACTCAAGAGCCATGATACCATTTAAGGTGCGTTGCCTCTGAGTCAGAGGTTTTTTTTTTATTGTTGTGTCTGACCCTTCATGACCCCATTTGGGGTTTTCTTGGCAAAGATATTGCAGTAGTCTACCATTTCCTTTTCCAACTCATTTTACAAAAGGGGAAACTGAGGCAAACAGGGTTAAGTGACTTGCCCAGGGTCAGCCAGGAAATAAGTGTTTGAGGCAGGATATGAACTCAGATCTTCCTTGCTCAAACCTGGCATTCTAACCACTGCACCACCCAGCTGAGGTCCTAGGCTGAAATTTTTCTGGCCCTTACTCCCTGCACAGCCTTAGACAAATCACTTCATCCCTTGGGGTCTCAGTGTCCTCATCTGTAAATCAAGCCTTGAAAACCTTGGAGGTTCCTTTTAGTCCTCAGTCTGGGATCCTCCAAAGAATCCTATGATCTTTTGATTTCTTTCCTGTGTATTCTTCAGGGACCAACTTATGACTCGCCTTCTCCAGGGAGCCCTCCCTGCCTACTCTGGGAGTGTGCTGGGATCTGGGAGCCCATGGACCCTGCCATCTGTACCATTGTGTGTGTTGGGAGCTGGTTGGTGCTCATTCCATAGGTAGGAGACTGACCTCCCCTAGGACCTGGGGCCTTGCTGAGGGCAGGAAAGCTGCTTCTCCTCTGCTGGCAGCAAGTGCCAATGAATGCCTATTGAAGGACCTAGGAGAGCAGGATGGCCATCAGAAAGCACTCGAGTTTGCAAGGAATGGCATTAAGTCATGCCAGGCTCCCGAGAACCCCCTGGAACAGGTAGATAATCCAGGTGCCATCATTCCCACTTAACAGATGAGAAAAACTGAGACTGGAAGGAACGAAAAGTCTGAGGTGGGATTGGAAGCCAGGTGTCCAGGAGGAGGTCTTCCTGTAGACTCTCGGACGATGACTGGATAGACCTCCAAGTGGGTGCACACATGTCCGTGCTTGCGTGCGTGTGAGGGCACATCTGCTCATGCCAGGGAAACCCTGGGCCTAGCCAGAGCTCCCCCCAAAGGGCCCGGTTCCATCGGAGGTGTACCTGCCCCCTCATCCATCCATAGTGCCGTATTTAGTGGACAGGGAGCTCAAGGGGACATAATTACTGCTATTCATCTTCTCTGCTTGTTAATTACTCACTTATCTGCATGCGGATTGTGAGGCTGGTGCTCTTAATGCCCCTCCAAAGCTGCAGGTGTTTGCTGCCTTATTAACTTTTAATCGGGCATGTTCGGGGAGGGGGATGTAATTGTTGGCCAGGGAAGCCAGGAGGGCCTGGAGCAGCTGGAGGATTACAGGATCTTGGGCTGAAAGGGACCGCGGCAGATCCTGGTATACGACTCCTTCGTTTTACCGATGGGGAAACTGAGGCCTGGAAAAGGGAAGGGGGCTTATGGCAGTGAGTTAGTGATAATGACCAGACAGAACATGAACCCAGGTCACCTGGCTTCCAGGCCAAGACACTAAAGGACTTTCTTTCACACCAGTCTGAATAGGATTAAGGACTTTGGGGGCTAGGAGCCAGGTGGCCTGTGGTAGCCATTGGTTAATGGGGATAACTATAGGATCTGGTCACTCCATAATCCGGCCTCCTCCTGCCTGCCCAGGACCTGTCTCCATTTCTTTTATGAGGAAAGGGGAAGGGGAGAGTAAAACTGTTTCCCCCTGGGATAGGGGATAGGGTGGGTAATAGCTCCGAAGGGCTGGATGAGAGAGAACCTGGTTAGAACCCTAGAACCTCAGAGCTGGGAGGAACCTCCAGTCTCATTCAGGTCAGCTCTCCACCCCAAGCATGACTCCTCTCTAATAATAACTGACATTTGCTCAGTCCCTTCAAGTTTGCCAAGTACTTTACATATATTAGCTCATCTGAGTTTAACAACAAGCCTGGGAGGTTGGAACAAAGGCCCTGCAGGTATTCTTGTGGCTACCATAAAGAGGAAGAAACCTGGAAGGGATTAAGTGACTCCCCTGTGGTCACACTAAGAGCCAGACAGGATATTTGAACCCAAGTGTCTTGTGATTCCCAAGTCCAGAGTGCTATCTGACACACGTACAAAATTCAGCAAACATTTTGATGAAACACTTACTATGTGCTAACCACAAATTCACTGTTCTCAGGGAGGGCATCAAAAGTATACTTAACCACTTTCAGTGATAGGAAACTCATTACCTTCCAAGGCTTCTAAGAATCTCGATTTATGGACAGCTTGGACTTTTAGGGAGTTAGTTCTTCCTTATAATGAGCCCAAGTTGGCCCCCCAGAACTCCCTCCCCTCTCTCCCAGGGCTATCTCCATCAGTAGTCCCTAGTTTGGTCCTCTGGAGTCTATCCCTCAGACCATCAGATAGTGAAGGCTGGTTAATTCTGAGCCTGCGGATGAAGCTACTCTCTCACCTCAATCTCAAAGTATTATTGGGATTGAAATTGCTGAGGAGCTGAGAAGGCACCCAAAATGCTGTCTCCTAAGCTGATGAAGGATTGCTGCCAAGCCTCATGGTTATTACTGTCTTGAGCCTTGTGTCCCTGCCATCCTCCTAGGACTGGTCTGAGGCCTTGCTGGCCCACACCTTCCCAGCCTCTATCAAACTCCCTGCAAGTCAATTCAATTCAGTGCAATGCAATGCCTACTATGTACCAGGAATGCAGTACCTACTATGTACTATGTGCTAGGTATGGACATACAGTGACCAAAAAAAACAAACAAACAAAACCTCCTTCTTCAAGGAGTTTCCATCCTATTAAAAGGGGCTCATTCTGTCATTTAGAGACTTCAAGTCTCTGTGGGTAAAGAGGCACAAGACAACCAGCTCACTTCCTTCCATCCTTCCTCCACAGGCCCCCCAGACCATTCCCCTGTTACCTACCAACAGACAGGGACCCTCACTATCTGACCTGCTCTCCAAAGTTACCCCCCTCCCTACCCAAGACCCCATTTCCTAGAGCTGCTCATTTAGCTTAAGTCATCCCAGGACTCTAGACTCTGACTAGTAAGCATTTACCCTTCTCATGCCTGGTCTCAGGCCCTCCCCTTCCAACTCTGTCTCCAAGGACAGAAACTGACTCAATTCTACCCAGTAAGGATATATCAATGGAGTCCAATATTATTCCAAACTTAGTTTTCTCTGACTCTCTTGACCAAAACCTTCTCCCTTGGCCACCATTTCCCAGTGCATGTTGTTTTCCTTATTAAAATGTAAGATATTTGGTATTTGAGGGCAGAAACTGTATTGTATTATATTATATTGTCTCCCCAGGTACAGTGCCGGGCACAATGGATAAGGCCTCAGTGAATGCTTTTTTGATTTCCAATCTTCCCAGAGCCAACTGAGTTCTCTGCACTTGAGGAAAAGAGGAAAATGTATAACATGTTAGATGGCAGAATAAACATCTGAAATGGACTCAATAGACTAGGCCTTTGACCTAGTCTAAACAGATGAAATTTAACAGGATTAATGTAAAGTCCTCTGCTCAGGTTCAAAAAATCAATTGCACAAGCAAAAGTTGGGAAAGGTATAGTTGGACAAGAGAATGTATGAAAAGGATCTGATGGGGTTAGTGGACTACAAGCTCCATATGAGTCCATGGTATGGTCTGGCCACCAAAGAAGCTTAATGGCTTCTTAGACTGCATTAGGAAGTCAGGGTTTTCAGAATAAGGAAGTGACCCATCATACCTCCATCCTGTGTTCTGGACAGACCACATCTGGATTTTGAAGCCAGTCTTCAACAGGCTAGAGCATGTGCCTGGAATGAAGAGGAGACTGGAAATCAAGTCACACAAAGGTCAGTTGGAGGAATTAGGCCTGGAAAAAAGACTTAATTTTGTTGTTCAGCCATTTTCAGTCCTGTCCAACTCTTCATGACCCCATTTGGGGTTTTCTTGGCAAAGACACTAGAGTATTTGCCATTTCTTTCTCCAGCTCATCTCACAGATGAGGAAACTGAGGCAAACCAGGTGAACTGGTCACACAACTAGAAAGTATCAGATTTGAACTCAAGAAAATGAGTCTTCCTGACAGGACTTTGCACTCTATCCACTGCACCATCTAGCTACCATTTTGCTGACTTCAAATATTCAAAGGACTGACTTATAAAAAAGGCACTAGGCTTATTCCCTTTTATTCAGAGGGCAGAACTAGGAGCAAGATGTTGGGGTGGGGGTAGGTCAAGTAGGGGTGGGGAATGAGATGGGAGGGGTGCTCAAAGAGGAAAATTTAGTCTCTAGGTAAGAAAAAACTTCCTAAGAATCAGTTGTCCAACAATGGAATGGGAGATAGTGACTGTCCCATCACCAGACATTTTCAAGTCAAGTCAATAAGCATGTATCAAGCATTGTGCTAAATTCATGTGATACAAAGAAAGACCAAAAAAAAATTCCCTGAGAAACAACATTGCCTGAGGTTGAAAGTATCTTGTTCAAGCAACAGCTAAGGAAGCCAGTCCCTGATGAAAGAGGATGTGGAAGGGAGTGAGGCCTAAGGAGCCTGAAAAGAGAGGAAGAGGGCTTAGGAAGAGCTTTGAAAGTCAAACTGAGGATTTCACAGTTGATCCTGGCAATAACAGGGAACTACTGGAGTTTTTTGAATGGGAATGGGGGGAGGAAGGTGACAAGGTCAGATCTGCACTTTAGGAGAGATAGGAAGGCTAAATCGACATGATTTGGCAGAAGATTGGAGATGAAGGGTGAGAGTGGAGAGTTGAGGATGAGCCTGGATTCGCTGGGAGCCCTGTGCCTGGGAAAACAGCCAACTATTTCCTTATTGCAGTCTTAACAGCTTGACCAACTTGGGCATTTTCTTTGCCTTCTTCCATCAGATCTTGGACTGTGTCCTTTCCCTAAAAAGTGCCCTCTTGTCCTTTGGCCCTATTAATTGTCCTCTGATCACCAGCGGCTTTTTCTTGCTCTATATCCAGGGGAAATAGTTGAA
Source organism: Bettongia penicillata ogilbyi (assembly GCA_023548195.1). NCBI lineage: Eukaryota > Metazoa > Chordata > Mammalia > Diprotodontia > Potoroidae > Bettongia > Bettongia penicillata. The sequence goes on from JAJHZJ010000128.1 coordinate 8,670,067, forward strand.
CAATAGTCTGACAACTTTTGCTTGTAGACAGCAGGATTAATCAAGGGATGGAGAGGTCTATAAGGTCCCCCACTTCTAGGTCTGTCTGCTCCAAATGGACTTTCTCATTTGCTCCTAAACGACGCCCAGTCAACTGGAAGGTCAATTGTCCGTCATCTTCAAGGGATGGTAAAATATCAAATTGCTGGTAAGGTGGAACAGGGTTCTAGGCAAAGCCTAGAAGAGCAGGCAGTAGCAGCAGTGACATGTCCTTGAGTGTGTCCAGTCCCACTTATGGGCTGGGCAGGAGCTGTCTATGGAATGGGGCAAAGGAAGAACATCCATGTGGGAGTCAGTAACAGTCCACAAACATAAAGTTCCCACCATGTACTGGACACAAAGGTTGTGAAAGAGGGAATTCCTGCTCAATGATGGGAAGAATTAAATGACATCTGAGGTCTCAGTTTCCCAGCCTCAGAATCTGTGGTCTTCAGCAGGTGTCTTTCTTCAGTGAAGCCACTGCTGGCCCCAGCTCCATCTCAGCAGTGATAATGAAATGTCTCCAGGAATAAACTCTTGGTAATCAGTGTGATGGGGACAGAAGTCCTGTCAGTTCCCCAGCTTCCTCCCACTCCCAGCAATCCCAGGAGCATGCAGATCTTCTTGGATGAGCCCAGACTGTACACAGGACTATCTTGAACGAAGGTAGATACAACCCCAGGTCTGGGAAATAGTCTCTTAGGGGTCCCCTGGGCCAGAAACATACCCCATTCAAAGTGGAGAAAATACTTCTGGAGCCTAATCTCCATCCCTTCTGTGCCAATGGAAAAGCACCCCTTTTTGGTGGATCTTCAGATTACCTTCCTCCTATTAGATTCATGCCAGCCTCATGTCTGACATGCTCCCTGAAGAGCAGCACACAATGCATTGGAAATGCCCCTAGGCTGGCAGTCAAAAAACAGATTCTAATGCCCATTCCAGTGCTGGTCAGCTCTGTGATCTGTGCACACATGTCACCTTCCCTCCTGGGGGACTCAGTTTCCTCATCTGTAAAATGAGGGGATTAAATTAGACAATCTCTAAGCTCCCTAACAGTTCAGACTTTCTTTTGTGTTTTGCGTCCTAAGGACCTTTACAGATATAAGGATGAAGGGTCTAGATGAGGACTGAAGGGTGGAGTGTCTTGGGGTAGAGGGGAATTAGGGCAGAATTTGATGGAAGGGCCTAAGTATCTAAACCCAAAGCTCATACTCTTCCTCCTTGAAATAGCTTCCCAAGTTTCTCCACAGTCCACCTGGAATGTCCTCTGTGACCTTGGAGAGAGGGTGGGAGGGCAAGACTAAGTCTTATGAGTCCATACGGGGTCCAGTGCTAGCCTCCCAGGGCTGGCCAGAAAGACAGCCTTGAGTGGAGAAGAAGGATCCTTGCAATTCTCACTTGAATACTGCAAAGAGCTGGGATTTCCTGGGTGGGAGCATGCCTTGTCACAGATCATCCCAGTGTGGTGCCCTGGAATGAATGCTAGACTTGGAATCAGGGCCTGGGACCAAATCCAGGCTCTGACATTTAATGTCTGTGTCCTTCTGGGCAATTGGCTTCCCCTTCTGGATCTCAGCTTCCTTAGCCCACAAGGGAGGGGTGCAGGGCACTGGATTCGATGACTGCTAAGGAGCTTCCCAGCTCTAATCTCCCATCCTATATTCCTTCCATAATTTAGGAGGAGGCCTGCATGTTCCTCAGTAAAATAGAAGCTTTTTGAGGGCAGGGATGCCTCTCCTTTTGGGGCCTGTGTGTCCCTAACTTAGCACAATGCCTGACTCTCAATAGTCACTGTGGAAATGCTTGTTAAATCATCGTATTCGATGGAGCTGCCATGCTGCCATGGACTCAGTGGGCCAGCTCCAGCATCAGTTGATCCCTACTTGAGGGTTCTCTAACAAGATAGGCCTTACCAGGGCTTCAGTTCTGCCAGCACAGGCTCCAGGAGCCCAGGGTCACCTCTGTGCCACAATGAGGCATCGAAGGAGGACTTTAGTGGAGGTCCCAGAGTGCTAATGATATGTAAATTAGCATGCAAATCAGCACAACTTTAACAGCTGATCAAATCACAGGTTCTCCAAGCCAAGAAGAGACCTCCGAGTGGATGCAGTTCTATCTCCTTATAGGAGAGATAAGGGAGAACAGGTCCGGAGAGGGATTTGCCCAAGGTCAGCTGGCTGGAGAGAGGCAAAGTCTAGATTAGGAACTGGTAGCCTAGGACACTTTGGCTTTGGCTTATCCACAGGGGTCCTTAACACAGGGGTCTGTGAACTTGGTTGTTATTAGATAAATATTTTTAGAATTGACTGTATTTCAACACAATTGGTTTCCTTTGAAATACCATGTATTACATTTTATGTATCTAAAAATGTGCCTCTGAGAAAGCGTCCATAGGCAACACAGTCCAAGATGGGACAAGAACTCTTGTTCTGTTAGGAAAGTGAAGCAAGGGAAGAAAAGCAGAGAAAAAGTAGACTCCCAACAGTGAACCTTCCCAATTTAGACTCCACTCTACACTCAATCTCTCTTAGCATTGCTCAGCCACAAGGCTGCCTGAGGTCTAGGCTTGGAATCGAGAAGACCTGGGCTGAAGTCTAGCCTCAGATATTTACTAGCTGGGTGATCCTAGGCAAGTTACTTTAATATGTCTGGACCTCAGTTCCTTTATTTGTAAAAACAAGGGGATTAGACTTGATGACCCATTTGATTGTTCACTCTTCATGACCCCATTTGGGGATTTCTTGGCCAAGACCCTGGAATAGTTTGCCATTTCCTTCTCCAGTTCATTTGACAGATGAGGAAACTGAGGTAAATAGGATGACATGACTTGCCCAGGGTCACACTGCTAGTAAGTGTCTGAGGCTGGGTTTGAACTCATGAAGATGAGTCTTCCTGACTCCAGGCCAGGGAGTTCTATCCACTGCACTTCCTAGCTGCCCACCTGCCACAAAGAAGACTCTTAATAGATATTTATGGACCAGTATCCTTTCCAGTTTTCAGTTTAGGTTCCTCTACCTGGAAGCTTTGGAGAAGTAAGGCTTTCACCATGCAGCAGCTTTCTTGCGAGAGATGCCTGAGCATCAGGGTTTAGTGGGAGAAGATCCCAAGAGATGGTAGGATGCCTATCCTGGAGTGGAGGGTCTGAGCAGGAGTTTGCAGAGCCCAGACCATGGACCTTTGGCTCCCTAACCCCCAGCAGCAGCACCACCCCAGCCACCCCTCTCACAGACCAACCCTGCTGTGACAGTCAATTAGCCATCATTAGCCAGATCCTCCTCAAGCTAACGAGCTGAGCAAATATTTTCCCTGGGAGCTGCAGGGCCCAAGCAGCTGCAGTTAAGTTGCTTCAGTAACTGGGCCCAGAGTCCTGATCTAGAGCCTAGAGATCTTCAGGTTCTGTTCCTTTCACTGGTCTTTGGGCGGTCAGTCTAAACATGTATTAAGCACCTACTGTGTACCTGGCACTGGGATACAAAAAGAGGCAAAAGACAGCCTCTGACCTAGAGGAGCAGGGTATTAAGGAGGGCTAAGAATCCAGCTGAACAGACTAGGGGTCTGGCAAGGCCAAGGGAGGAAGTTGTGGTCTGCAGTGCCACCAGAGGTTGTGGGTGGTCAGGAAGGAGAGAAATCAATGTGGATTTTTATGTGTAGTAATAATGACAACTGTTGTTGTCCTGTCATTTCAGTTCTGTCTAACTCTTCATGACCCCACATTTGGAGTTTTCTGGGCAGAGATACTGGAGTGGTTTGCTATTTCTTCTCCAGTTCATTTGACAGATGAGGAAACTGAGGCCAAAAGGGTAAAGTGACTTGCCTAGGGTCACCCAGCTCATAAGTGTTTCAGGCTGGATTTGAACTCAGGAAAATGAGTCTTCCTGCCGAGGGCACTCTATCCACTGGGCCACCTAGCTGCCAGTAATAATGATAGCTAGCATTTATACAGCACTTCAAGGTTTGCCAAGTTGTTTTCATATATTATCTCACTTGATCTTAACAGCATCCTAGTGAGGTAGGTGCTATTATTACTCTATTTTACAGAAGAAGAAATGGAGGCAGAAAAGAGATTTAAATGGCTAAAACATTAAAATTGCTAGCAAGTGTATCTAAAGCAAAATTTGAACTCGGGTCTTCCCGATTGTTGAGTTCACCAGGTGTGTCTTAGGTGGGGTCTTTGGATGATGGTTCATGTCAGCATTTGTGGGGTCATGTGGAGTTCCCATAGACCAACCAGGTCTTAACAAGGAAGGCTGTGAACCTATCTTATCAAATAATATGTGTAAAGTGCTTAGTTTAGCCTGGACACACAGTAGGTGCTTAATAAATGCTTGTTCCTTCTCCTTCTATCTTCTTCAGAGGCAATGAGACAAGCAGCACCACATTTGGGATTCCTTGAAAATATGAGTTTGAATTCCGACTCTGTTTACTTCCTTTTGGGTCTTGATTTTCTTCTCTTGTAAAATGATAGGTCAGGAGTAGGATCCAGATGGTAGGGGGAGAGAAAGCATTTTACACTAGCCCACCTACTCAACAAAGCTCTAGAATGCAGCACTGGGCTGAATTCCTGTCAGGACAGCCAAGAAAAAGTCACAGTGAGTCATTTTTCTAGCCCAGAATGTGTTAGGGAGACACACAGAGAGGTCTGCAATCAGATGCCAGGAAGGAAGTTGGCCAGGAGCACAGGGCAAGGCAGCATGGAAGCATTCCAGCATGCTAGAGGAGGGAAAGGGAGCTAAGACAGGGCACCAGGGCAGAAAGAGATCCCAGGGGATCCCTGAGCAAGTGCCAGGTGCCACCTGGAACCTCTGTTGTCCACCACCCAGTTCTAGGTCACCATTGTGAGATCTCTTGCTATATCCTGTGCAAGGACACTATAGCTCTCACCCCAGGAGCAGATTTAAGGGTCCTAGACCAAAGGGGAGCAGGTAGTTAAGTTGCTCTGAACCTGCAGAACCCTTCAGTGGTCTAATAGTGAGTCCACCAACAGCCTTCAAAACTCTCAATCAAGAATGAGCCAACAGACCCGACCCTGGGTCAGGAACTTGCAGAGTTCAAACCAAGAGGTTGGTAAACAGACTTGCCCCTGGATCACACCACTTTGGGAGCACTGAAAGCTTGTAGGCCTCCCCTGAACTGGGCTGTGAAAGCCCCAGAAGGACAGAAGCCCAAGTCATACACCCATACACCCACACCCACACCCAATCTCCCAGCCCTGACATAAAGTCTAAAGTCAAGGAGCCAGATGGAAGAAGGAGCAAACAAAACCAGATTTCCACCATAATGAGCTACTGTGGTGACAGGGAAGCTCAGACCACAAACTCAGAATTAGACAATTACTCCAAAAAACATCTACAAGCAGAGCCTCAAAGAACAATGTGGATTGGACACAAGCCCTGCAAGAATTCCCAGAAGAACTAACACAAGAGACCAAAATGGGGGGAGGGGAGATGCAAAGAGATTATTTCAGAAACCAGTTGAGAATAAGAGGAAAATTAAGAGCTAGAAAAGAAATACATAAAAAGATCATTAATAGATTGGAAAAAGAGGCATGAGAGCTTGTTGAAGAAAATAACTCCTTAAAAATTAGAACTGGCCAATTAGAAACTAATGATTCCATAAGACCTCCAGAAATGGTCAAGTGTATGAGCTCGGCTGGAATATAAATTCCCTTGGAGTGGGGATTACTGCATTCTTTGTACTGAGGTTTCCAATGCTAGCCCAACACCTGGCACACAGTAGTTTCTTAATAAATGCTTAATCAATTGAACTTAATGATCCCTAAGCTCTGAGTCTATCACCGCCATGGAGGAAAATAGAGGATATTTAACAACAGCATACATTTCTATAGTCTTTTAAGGTTTTCAGAATACTTTTCTTACAGCAACTCTATGAGGTAGGCAATGCTAGAATTATCATTATTATCCCCATTCCGCAGATGAGGAAACTGAGACTTGGAGAGAGAGATCTGCCCAAGGTCACATAGCTAATAAGTATCAGAGTGGGGACTCCTGACAGGCTCTTCTGAGATGGTCAACACTGCCCTAATCCAGCTCACATCAGGGGGGCCAAAGTCCTGATGGAATGTGCCAAGAAGTGGCCTGAGGGGACCCCAGCAGCCCTGGAAAGATGGAGCCTATCCACGTGTCCCTCTTCCCCTCACCTTCTACATCCAATCAACCTCTACTGTGATTGGCCGTGGCTAGCTCATAGGGCCTGCCTAGGTAGAGGGCAGCAACAAGAAGCAGACTCTCCGAGAGCTAGGGTCAGTTCTCTGGGATCAGTTTGGTCCCAGTAGGGTTCTCAGGGTCCTCACCACCTTCAGGCATTGATGCCAGTCAGTTGCCCCTATGTTCAGGCCTCAATATCAGCAGGCACTGAAGATAATCATGGCCCTGTCAGGGAGGCCTCAGGGACATCTGTTCAACCTTCCAAAAGTCCTGGACAAGCAGGCCCCATCATCCGCCTCAGCACACCCCGCCCCACAACTTTCCAGTACACACATGAGTGCCCAGAAATGGAAGGAGCAAAGGGTTCAGAAGCACAAGAGCTGGGTTCAAAGTTCGGCTCTGCTCACTTAATTAGCTATGTGACCTTGGGCAAGTCAATTTCCTTCTCTGGGCCTGTGTTTTCCTCTTCAGTGAAATGAAGGGGTTAGATTGGGTGATAATAACCAGTATTTACAGAGTGCTGGCACTGCCTGGTCATTATCTCCCAGGGCTCTGTCCGCTGCACCATCTGCCTCTAGCTGCCTTCATTTCTCTCTGGTTTGGGCTCCGGGTTCCCTGGACTTGTTTCTCTTCCAAACTTGCAGGTGCCTTCTTCTGCCTGCATCCCCCCTCTCCTTTCAGTTTGAGGGCAAGGACCACTCTTTATTTTTGCTTGTGTTTCTATTGAAAGTCTTAGTACACAGTGTTTAATCAAGCTGGCTGCCATGACTGACAGTGGTTGGAGCTAAGGCCACTCTCCCCCACATGGCAGGGAGCACCCTGGGATAAGATGACCGCCTGGGGCCAGCACCCGCTTAAGGGACAGACATATAAGGGTCCTCCATGAGTGGCAGGGATAGTCATGGAAGTGCCATCAAGTCAGAAGATAGTAGTTTCTGAACTTCAAGGGACCTCCAAGGTCATTGAGTCCAGCCCCATTTTACAGATGGGGAAACTGAGGCCCAGAGAAGTGACCTGCTCAAGGTGGTACACACCTGTGGCAGAATTTGAACCCAGGGCTTCCCACTCTCATGGACTCACCCCCTCATAGTCTCATCAATCCCCCATGGCAGAGCCATGTATTTCTCTCACCCACATACATCAGTGGTGGGGTGTGGGAGGATGCTGGCTCGAGTATTGACATCCCTTTGTGCTTGGCTCAAACGTGTCACTTACATATGCCCCACAGTGACCATTCTCCCGCATCCCCGGGCCAGGATGCAGGGCCAGGCTGGTGTCACCCCCACCCCCCCAACCCCATCGCACACACACGCACACACACAAGGAATGCTCTGGCTTCAGGCTAGGGGTGTCCATACCCAGGCTGAGGGCGCCCCCTGCTGCCAGCTACAAGACAGAAGCAGCTGCCCATCCTCCGGCCAGCCCCCCAAAACTCCCCTCAGTTTCCTGGACACCAAGGTGTCTCCCTGCCTCGCCCTTCCCAGTCTGAATTTTGCTCCTCCCCCGCACCCAAAGCAGAGACTGCCTGGGCACAGCCCCAGGCTGAGAGGGGGGAAGGGATGAGTGTCTGTGGGCACCCCTTGGCCGCCTGCTACCCCCAAGCCACCAGCCACCTTTCCACCCACACCCTGAGCCCGGACACTTCTCTGGATTGGCTCCTCAGCCTGGGTCCCTTCTCAGAAGCTCCAGGTCTCCTCCACGTGCCACTCAGACTCTCCATCTCCCCAGGGCACCCCCCAGCCTCCCCAGCCCATGCCAGGAAGTTCCTGTCTTATCTCTGCTCCTGGAATCCTCCTGTCTCAAGACTCTACTCCAAGGCCATACCTGCCCCTGCCCCAGTGCCTGACACAGCATTCATCAACTGCATGTGCCCCATAGGCCCATCTGGATGTGGAGGCAGGGTTCCCAGGCCACCCCACCTTGACCTGTGCACAGAGACCCCAGCCACGGGATAGGAGACACTGAAAGGCTTGTCAATACTTTTTATTGAACCCTGAAAAAACAAGCAGAACAGGAAATGCCAACATGTAGGTACTGGTGCCTACCCCCTGGGCACCCTGGCCTAGAAAGTGGCTCAAGCCTCACTTGGAGAATGGGGAAGGCACAGCCCCGTCCCAGCTCCAGATGCCACTGGGGCCTGACTGTATCCCTTAGCGGACCCTGAGGGGTCTGAGCCCATCATACCTAGGAGGAGGACAATGGGGGCCTTAAACCCCATTGGCACAAGAGGCTCCCTGGGGGAGTGTTCAATAGCCAGGAGGTGACTGGTCAGATTCACAAAAGGGAGCCAGGAAGAGGGGAGGTGGTGGACCCGCACGGTTCTCTGTCTCACCACCTGGGTGCTCCAGCTGCATGGGCCCTGGGGCCCCTGCAGCCCCAGGCCCAGGAAGGGAGGGGTCTGGCACAGACATCTGCAAGGAGGCCTGCAGCTGGCTATTCATCTTCACCAGGGCCTCGAGGTGCTGGATGAGGGATAGGGCTTCCCCGGCAGGAAGGAGGGGCGTGGGAGTGGGAGGGCACATGGCACCACCAGTGCTGTGGGGACAGGTGGTAGCAGCGTGGTCAGGATAGGCATGGTAACAGTCGGCAGCTGAGGGGTGGGACAGCAGGTTGGGGGCTGGCGCTGGGGCCACTGCTGGGGGGCTGCCAAAGTGGAACAAGCCGGCCAGCTGGAGGAGGCCGAGGGCACCTAGCTCTGGAGTCAGGCCTCTGCACTCGGGCTGTAGGGATGCACTGAGAGGCAGCAGCCCAGGGCCTGTGCCATCTGCCAATGGCTGGGCTCGCTGACCCTGAAACTTTCCCCTGGAGTTGAGCTGATTCCAACTGGGTGGGGAGTCTGGGGGGGCCAGGCTGCCCAGGGGGCAGGAGTCATCAGGTCCTGGGCCCTCAGCTTTCCTCTGGCAGCAGAAGGGGAGGTCATAGGGTCCCCTCCCTCTGTCCGGCTGCTCCTGCTCCACATGCCCAGACACCTCATCCAAGAGATCAGCTGAAACACTTTCCCAGGCTGGGGGACCCTCCAGGCTGGGCCCCGGGGCCCAGAAAGTCCCAGGCTTGGAAAGCTGATCCGGTCTCCTGAACCCTGGCGAGTAGCACTTTGTCTCCACAGTCTCCTTAAAGGTGACTGTCTTGCGTTTCTTCTCCTGCAGGGGGCTGGCCCCATTTAACCGGGAATTACCTGGTGGTGCCTTGGGCAGGATCAAACCCAGCACCAGGCTGCAGTGAGTGACTTCCAGGCCTGAGGGAACACAAAGGGTGAGGGAGGGAGGAGACCCTGAAATGATAGTCCCCAGGATCACCCCTTGAAAACTCCAGCAGAAAAGTGACCAAAGCAGCAACTGGAAATTCTTGTTAACCATGTACTAAGCTCTGTTGTTTCTACATTTTTGGGCTAAGTGCTTTTGGACATTTCCAAGTTCAGAGCCCTCTGGCAGAGCCCCAGGTGCCTCACCATAGCTATGGCCCTGCCCTGAGGCCAAATATTCAAAAACAGTGATACTGTTCCCAGGATCACAAAATATCAAGAGATGGAAGGGACCTATGGAACAGGACTCCCATGGAACAGGACTCCCCTGGAACAGGACTCCCCTGTACTAGGACATTGCCAAGGGTCATTCAACCCCCTTTAAGCCATCCTCCCCGCAACTGCCAAAAGTGCAAGGTTGACCATGTGACCTGAGGGGCTTTAGAGATTGCCCATAGATGGCCATAGATGGGATCATACAACTGGTAGTGGCCTTAGGAAAGCACTGAATCCAACTCCCCCATTTTACAGATAAGGAAATGAGGCACCCAGATGTCAGGTGATTTGCCCAGGGTCACACAGCTAACAGGAGACAAGACTGCTTCTGAGGTCATGCTCAATTCAAATCCAGAGCCTTAGCCATTGGCACAATCTGGCTGCAGCCTACCTTTCTAGGATGATTACACCTTACACCCCTCCATCCTCCTCCAACTGCCCACCACCCTACCACCTCCACAACACTGTCTCCAAAACTACCCACTGGTCAATGATCCAGACATCTTCTTCCCTAGTACCTTTGCAGTCTGCTGCCTATGCCTGACAGACTGCCTCGCTCACCGTCTTAGAAGCCCATTCCCTTCAGAGATCAGCTCCAGGGCTGATGCACACTCCATCCCTTCTCAAACCACTGTGGATTTACTTTGGATCTGGTATGTGAAAGGCAGCCTGGCCTGGGGCCTCAGCACCACACAGAGCCCCTCTGACAAGAGCTGACATTGCCTGCTGCCCCACCCCATCCCCTTAACCTGGCCTGCCTTGTGCCTTTCTGAGTATTCCCACTGCTAAGCACATAGTAGACACTTAATAAATGCTGACTGACCAACTGACCCCAGGTGACTCCCTGTGGTTCTGACCTCCCTTTGCCTCAGAAATCAGAGATCTGCCCTGTGTCCACATCCTGTGAACACGTGGTACCCAAGAAAACATGGGCTCCCCAAGGCAGGGACTTCATGTCACTATGACATCTGTTCTCCCCTTGCCTAGCACAGGGTCAGGCCAATAACTGCAGACACAGTCCATGCTCCAGAGCACTGGCTTTCCAGTCAGAGGACCTGGCTTCAAACCACCTCCACCAGACACATACCATGATATCTGCCTGTGTGACCTTGGACAGCTCCACTTCTCCATTTATAAAATGAAGAGTTGGGCCTAGGTGGCCTTGGAGGCCCCACCCCACCCAGGTCTGTATCTATGGTGGATCCAGTCATAGGCAGAGGCCCTCCAGGAGGAGGAGAACCTGTGACCTCCAAGGAAGTCCTTCACCTCCAAACAGTTCTGTGCACCACCTCTCTCAAACATCTACCCACTGGTCCCATGGGCCAAGCAGAACAAAGCTAATCCAGCCCTGCAGACACTCCAAGACAGTTTTCACAAATTATTCCTCTTCTAGAGACTAATCACTCCCAGTTCCTGCAACTCTTCTTTGTAAGGCAGGCCCAGCTTGGGGCCCCCTGACCTTCCTCACTCTCCTCTGCCTCCCACAGCTGCTCACTTGTCATTCATCCTCGAATGTGACGCTAAAAACAGAGCCCAACAGACCAGGGCAAAACATAGGGAGATCACCAATGGCCTCATTCTCACCAGGACACCATTATTAATGCCACCGAAGGCTGAGTTGGTATTTTGGGTGGTCAAGCCATACTACTGACTTCTACTGAGCTGGCCAGCTCTTTCTCACTGGAGCTGTTCTCCTGTCAGGCCTCCCCCGCCCTGCCCTTGAGCAGGCACCTTGTTTGACCACACGTTCCATTCAGACCTCTTCACTGGCAGGCCATACCTGGGCCTCCCAGAGGGCGCAGCTTGGGGGGCACTGGCTGGAAAGCTGGCAGGGGCACCAGGAACATGTCCAGGTGCTCACTGGCCACCATGCCATAGCGTTGCTTGTTGTTGAGGTACGAGTAGAGCATGTTGTAATTCTGGGCATCCCGGGCCCCACGAGGGCACAGGCGGAGCACGCTGATGTCCTAAGGGAGGCAGCAGGAAGCATGAGGAGGAGGAGGAGCAGGGGAAGAAAGAAAGGAGCCTCCCGGCTCATCTCCCCCCTCCCGTCTCACTCTTCTCCAATTCATCTTTTCACAGGCTGCTTGAGTAATCCTCTTAATGAATAGCACTGAGCCTGTCACCATGCAATTCTAAAACCTTCCATTGTCTACCCAAAAAAGGAGAAACTCCGGATCTTGGCATTCAAGGCCCACCACGATCTGGCTCCAATTCACTTACCCAGCTTTATCTCACACCGCTGACCTCTGTGTCCCAGCCAAGCTCAAGCGCTCTCCATCCCACGCTCTCACCCTGCCCTCTCTCCCATCTGGGCCCTTCCTGAAGCCAACTCCCATGCCTGGAATGGACTTGGATCCAAATCTGTCAGCTCAAGTCCTTCCCTCTTTTACTGCTCCAGTCCAGGGCCCCCTTATCCCCAAAGCCTGCCCGTGCCCCACCGGGTGATAAGGAATCTTCCCTGACCCAGCTCCCAGCAGGCTAAACAGCCAGGACTGCTCCTTCCCTCTTATTTCACTGTCCCTTGTATCCCAGGGCCTTCTGTCTTTTCTGCCAGGCCTAGGCACATAGCTAGCAAGGCTGCAGAACAGGCTAAGAGGTCAGGATCAACCAGCCTGCTCTGGGCCAAAGGTGCCTGCAGGTGAGGCCAGGGAAGCCTTGGGAACACACACACAGACTAGGGTGACAGGTTAGCCTTAGCTTCCCAGTACCTTGGCTTCTGATGGCCAGATGCTGTCCAAGTAATCCCAGACAATTTCAGGGACAACGCACCCCGAGGAGCGGATCACCTTGGGCAAAGCCTGCAAGGGGTGGGCAGGTAAATGGGTTAGTTAGCTTGGGTGCTGGTGACTACCACTTTCAGGGGAGTACTGCTGAGAAAAGGCAAGCAAAGAGAATCCTCACAGTTGGGTCCCCAGGGCTGCGCATGGAGACCAGGGTGGGGTACATTAAGACTTCCACAGGGAGAAGGGAATAACAATGAGGAAGCAGGGGAGGTGGAAGAAAGTGAGGAAAGAGACAGGGAGGGAATAAGGAGAGAAAGGAAGGGGGAGGGAGAGAAGCCTTGGAGCTACCTGGATAAGCTGGCTGCTGTAGCCATGAACCAGGAAGGCTTTGGTGGCAAATCGCTTGATGGAGAACATTTCCATGACGCCTTCCCACAGTGGCTGGCCCTGCAAGGCCTTCGCCTTAGGAGTCTGCCTCAGGCAGGGGGCCAGCTCAGGCCTGGCATGAACAGAGCAAAACAGAATCTGGTGGGCTGAAGCGGCTCCCCTCCATTCCCTCCTAGCTAACTGGCCTCTCTGGCCCTGGAGGAATGCTGATGTGACCCTGTGCCTTCATTGGAGCATCTCCAAACCCCTCTGCTTCCCCAATGCCTAACCTCCCAAGCCCTTCCCAGACCTGTCCTGAGGCTGGGTCCGAGTGCCAGGCCTGCTTTTGGACATCCCTGGTAGTGGGGGGTCTACTTGAGGCGAGGAAGCAGGGCCGGGGAGTCTCTGCAGGGTGCTAGTGACTCTGCTCCGGGAGGCTGGGGTGCTCCTGGGTGCATTGAAGCCTCTACCCCCTCGAGGGGCCTCCCAGCCTGTAAAGTGCAGACAGAGGGGTTGGGATGTGGGCAGAGGAGCTGAGGTTGCTCTAGAGGAGAGGAGAGAATGCCAAAGCCATTCCCACCTGGGTCTGCAGCTGTACCCACAGGCTCCCCCTCACCTTAATGTGACAACAGTGTGGGGTAGGGGCGGTTTAGAAGGACAACTGTTCTCAGGGTCCAGTGAGGAGCATCACCCTCCCAAGGCCCCAGCAGACTTGAGCAGTAGCTTGCTCCCTAACCCAAGGGTCCCCCCAGCCCCTTTCCCTTTTCTGTCCTCTTCTTCCATCTTCAATCCTTCCCTCCTCAGCCTCTCTGTCCTTTTTCTCCCACCCCACAATCATCAGGCCCTGGCCCTTCCCTCCTGGCCTGAGCCATGTTCACACTTAACTGCCCCCTCCACCAGGCCCTGCTCCCACCCATGCAGACTCGGCAGTCAGGGTCCAGGAAATGGCTCTCATGCTGCTCCGTGGTGTCCCGGCCAGACTGAGATTCGGCTACCCCAGGCTGGGGGCGCAGGCTTAGGTCCTGGTGGGAGGCCGGCTCCTGGGGAAGGGAGGATGGGGAGACCAGGAGTGATGCCCAGAGTCCCAGACAAGAGGAGAATCTTTCTGAAACATCATTTCATTCTCTTGCTCAGCCCTCTCCCCCTCCACAGCCCCAATCTGTTTTTGTCCTCAGTGTCTACTAAGTACCCTGTTATAGGACTTCATCATTCAGAAAGAAACTGATGACTTGAGATTACATAGAGAGTAGGTAGCAAAGGTGTAACTAGAACCCAGGACTTCTGTCAGTCTTTTGCCAGGGCTGGGAACTGAACACTGACATTTTTAGTCATTAAACTGACGTCACCCATGATGACTAGCATCCCCCCACTGATGCTCTTTATGGCCCAGCCCCAAGAGGACAGATATGGGAGGGCCAACAGCAGAATGGAGGGCATGAAGGGTGGGAGTGGTATGGGAGTACTGACTCAAACAGTAACGCCCACTCACGGTCAAGTCCTCCAAGGTGAGGGTCTGGTCCACATCTGGATGGATTTCAATCTCTCCTTTGTGGGTCAGTTTGGTGACCCGATAACTTGGAGCCTCTCGCTGCTGCTTCTCAATAATCTCCAAGCCCTGGTATAGTAGAGAAGACCAAGGCCTGACAGGGGTCTTGCTGACAGGCGCTCACCTACTGCCCCTTTGGTGTCAGCTCCACGGCTACCCTGTTGTTGTCCCTCTCCCTACTAGGACAGCAGGCCCACAAAAGCCCAGTTCATGCTCCCCTCCTCCAGGAAGACTCCCCTCTCCTCTGACCTAACCCTCTGCCTCTGCTGCTTTCCTCCCTCGGACTGCCTCGGGCCCTCATTCAGTCTACCAGGCACCGGCCACTGTTGGTTTCAGCTGTGGGCGTCTCATCACTTCTCTGACTGTCTGCCACATACATCTCCTCCTGTCTTTTTGCAGCATCTTACCCTATGCCAGGCAAGTTAGCTAAGCACTTGCTACAGACTGCTGACTAATGGACTCAGTAGGACTGATGATTCGCAGGGAGGCAGCAGGGCATAATGCAAAGAGCCCTATAGTCCCATTTCTTAGGCCACCTAACTGCCTGACCTTGAGGGATCATTTCTCCTAGAACCATTTCACATTCATCATCTATAAAATGGGACCACTGAGGCGGGTGGTGCTATGGCTGCCAATCCTCCTTGTCCTGCCCCCCCAAGCTGCATGGTGGCACAGGGGTGACCTTGATGTGCTCAAAGTCATTCAGGGGAACCTGTCAGGCTGAAAAGGCTCAGAGGCCCAGGGATAGACAGGGCAAAGACAGATCTCCAGAGCTGGCATATCTCTAAGAGATGAGATTTCTCAGCCACAGAAACTTGGGAAGACTGTCTTCTCAGAAGAGAGTGATGGGGAGTGAGGGATGGCAACCATCCTCACATAGGAGGAGCCACCTGGACCCTGGAGAAGGGACATAGCTCAGATAACTGGGCCCTCCCCCAAGGTTTCTGTCCCTTATGTATTATGAGAAGAGGAGCCTGACTCCTGGGCCTGGACATACAGCACAGGCCACTCACAGGCTAGCACATGTTGTTGTTAATAGAATACAAAATAAACAGCCTCACAGTGGAGGTCAGAGAGGTTCAGGGGGATCAGGAAAGACTTCATGGAGGAGGGGGACCCTGAGTGAGACCTTGGAAGCAAAGAATTCCAACATGGATTCTTGAGGAGGGGCGCAAGGAGAGAAGTATATGGCTAGACAAATGCACACAGTACAGTCTGAATAGGGTGGACAGAGGGCCTAAGGCTGGAAAGGCCTGGAATGCCACACCAGGAATTTGGATTTCTTTCAGTAGACCATGAAAGGCATTGAGCAGAAGATGGACATGCTCAAAGCTGAGCTAAATTGAAGATTACAGGGGCAGATTATAGTGTCAAGGTTGGATGTGGGGAAATGAGAGCAGCCAGGTAGCCCAGTAGTCAGAAATCCTGCCTCAGACACTTAGTTGTGATCATGGACAAGTGCCTTCCCCATGCTGGCCTCAGTTTCCTCAACTCTAAAATGAAGGAGCTGACCAGCTGAGAGGAGATGGGGAAGGGGGCTGGACTAGGTGGAGACAGAGGGATGGGGAGAAGGGAATTGGAGATATGTTTTTGGAGTGTAGGAAAATTGGCACCTCGATGGGGGGGTGGAGCAGGGATGGGGAGGAGAGGGAGGAAGACTAAACAACTGAGCTCTCGAATCTGGGGGAGTGGGAGGAAAATGGTACCACCAAAAAACACGGGGAACCAAGGAATGGGGGTAGGGTTGGGGGGGACGATGACGAATTCCGTATTAAACATATTGAATTTGAAGTGTGGGCAGCAAAGCTCCGATTCAATCTATCCAAAGCAAGAGTGGGTGGGGGGGGCAGGGAGGGGCCTGGCAGGAGATGACTGAGTTGCCAGTGGAGTGTAGGCACTCAGTATTCTGCCACCACCACCGCTCATGATGGGGAGGGGCTGGACAACATGCCAAGTAATGATCAGCTGAAGGAACTCAATGTGTGTAGCCCAGAGAGCAGTGAAGACTTGGGGGGAGGGGCCCCAGAGAGCACCAAGTCTTTAAGCAGCTGAAGGGCTGTTGTGTGGCAGTGCGATTAGATTTGCCCTGCTTGACCCCCCCCCCAACACCTCCCCTCCAGAGCAGGGAGAGAATGAGCAGGAACTGGGGAAGCAGCGAAGTAGATTTCAGCTTGATGTAAGGAACAACTTCCTAACAACTAGAGCTGTCTAAAAATGGAATGGATTATTTTGCAAGGTAGTGAGTTCCCTGTTATCAGACGTGTCCAAGAAAGAGTTAAACGACTGGGAATGTTGCACAAGGGCGTCCTACTTAGACATAGTCTGGATCGGTGGCCTCTCGGATCCTTTCCAAGTCAGATTCCAGGATTTTACACATGAATATCTTAATCTTGGTGACCTGCTGACAGGTCTCCCCAGTAGAAGCCACTGTGTCTATTCCAGCAGGTGCTCTCTGGCTGCCTGTCCTCTCTAGGAAGATCTCAAAGGTCAGTGATGGTCTTTATCGACAATACAAGGTCTCTCTTAAGAACTTTGGAACTGATTGTGTCACATGGGAGACGCTAGCTGTCCAGCATAGAATGCCCTCGTCGGAGAAGGGGCTGTGCTCTGCGAGCAGAACAGAATCGAAGTAGCTCAAAAGAAACACAAGATGAACAAATTTAGAGAATCCACCCCCAATATTCACACGGCCTATCTGTACCCAACCTGTGGTAGAGTATTCTGAGCTCATATGGGTCTCATCAGCTACAGTCAGACCCAATGTAACTTCACTCTATCATGATGATGTCAGGTTGGTCCTCCCGGAGAACAAGGACTGCAACCGACCCACTATGAGGTGACTAGTACTTGGAAGGCCAAACTTTGATGTGAGGACCAGGTTTCTCAGGAGCAACACCCTGGTTTTGCCCCCTTGGTTCCAGGAATCAATAACTGCTCTATTATAACAACCACTGGCATTCCCAAGGCACTTGAAGATTTATAAAACATCTTCCTCCCAAAGTAGATGTCAGAGTGGAGCTAGATTTGACCCCTTGGCTCTCCCTCCAAACTCCACCCCTGTCCCCAGCACAGCATAGGCTCCCCGTGGTTCTCTATCTCAGAATTCTTTGCTTCTAGGGCCCTTGTGACTGCAGGGCCTCATAACTCTTCTCCCACCCACCAAGTCTGGCTTCCCCCTGACTTGGGCCTTTCTCGGGACCTCAACCTCCCACCTCTCCATCACTTCATCCCTCCTCCACGCTCCCCCACCACCCTGTCCCCACCTCCAGCTGCAGGCTTGACTCAGTTACTCACATGCTTCACCTCTCGGTCCCGCCACTCTGCCAGCTCTTGGGAAGCCAGCTCAGTGGCACTCATTCGCACCAGGCCCTGCGGGGTGATGTCTCCTCGGATCACCTGGAGGAACAGGTCCTGCAAGCACCAATGGCCACAATAGGCCAACTGGCCCCCAGGATGCACAGTAATTTCCAGTGGTGAAGGCTGGGAGAGGAGCCATGGTGGGGACTTGTCCAACGTCACATGCCCAATACTCCCCTCAGAGAGCCTGTGCCCTGGCCAAAATCTCCTCCATAGAACTCAGAGTGAAGGGTCCCCCGTGATGGCCTTGGATAGGACTTTCTCCATCTGCTCCTCACCGTCCCCACCTCTGCCAGGCCCAGCTCACCTTGTTCCTGGGATCTCTCAGGTTGAAGACCAGACTTCGGTATTTGGTCTTGTAGCGGTAGTCAGTACACTGCATGAGGTCAAAGATGGCAGCCTCGATGTTGGCAGCAATGCCCCTCACAGCCTCCTCGCCCACAGCCAGGTTGGCAGGCTCCTGCAGCCTGGGAAAGGCAGAGATCACAGGTGGGAAGAGACCAGGGCAGGGCCCCCCACGTGGGAAATTGTAGGCCTCTGGCTGCCAACTGTTCATTATTTGGTGGACTGGGCTGGTATTTTATCATAAAGGTCAAGTGTTTGATTGGTTTTTTTCAATTTGGATTGTTTAGCCCCTGATCCAAGGACCAGGGCACTCTTCCTAGACTAGACTGTAGAGACCACCTAGTCTAAGTCCCTCATTTTATAAATAGGGAGAGTGAGGCCTAGGGAAGTGAATGCTTTACCCAAGGTCACACAGACAGTAAACAGGAGAACTGGGCCTGCCCCGAGACCTTCTGCCCCTTGAGAGAGGAGCCTGACTGGCAGGATGGGCCTTGTGAGAGTTCACTTCGAACTCCACCTCCTGGGTTTGTCCCCTAAGACCCCACTACCTTTGCCCAGTGTCTCAAACAGCAGATGTTCCCCAATCCTGGATAATCCCAGTCATTTAAAAAACATGGACAAGTTCCAGACCTTTGCAGTAGGACCAGCAGAATACCAAATGTTACTCATAATTTCAAGATGATGTGGACATGTTAACTTTGAAGTTTTAGCAATAACTTCAAGACAATTTGGGTATGTTAATGAACCCCAAGGTGGCACAAATTGGTCTGCTCCCCACAAAAACCTATGAAAACGAGACGTGAAACCCTTGTCCCCCAAGCCCTCTTCCCTCTACATGCTGCCCTGTGCTTCTAATTATAATCCACAGTCACTGGAGCCATGGTCTCTGCCACTCCCTCTCCCCCTCCTCTTCCTCATGCTGCCTGCCTCCCTTCACCAACCCATCCCCTGCATCCCTTCATCATGTTGTCTGCTTCTGCATCCCCCTTGCCATTTGTTTCCATATCCTATTATTATGTGCCTTATTCATGTGTGCTTGTGGCCCCCTTCCCAACCAGGGAGTCCCCAAAGAACTGGGCATGTCTGCCCACACTTCAACATTTCATAAGAGCCCTGGAAGGTCCCTGTTTCCCCCTCTCTAAAGTTAGGAACTGGATAAGATGCTCTCTGAGGTTCCATACGACTCTAACCAGAACATGCAGCCAGGCTAGCAGGGAAATTGAGGCCAGCCTCAGATTGCTGGGGTCTCCCAGGTGGATCAGAAAGGGGCCTCACCGTTTCAAGAGCACCTCCCTCAGGGACTCAGCCACAGCACTGCGCACCTGCTCCCCCGAGAGTTGCAGGGAAGGTCCCGGTACAGACAGCGGCTTCTCCTTGGGTGGTCGCCTCTTCTGCTCCCGCCCCTTGTGCTCAGCTGAAAGTCCAAGAGAAAGGTTCAGGTCTCAGGCCTGAAGGAGCTCCTGGCCTTAGCATTCAGGTGAAAGAGGGCCAGGAGAACTGCCGTGCCTCCATCAGTGAAGACCACACATGTGAAGATCCGGCCTAGGTTCACCATCTCCCTTTACTGGCTCAGTGGCCTTTTCTGGGAGCCTCAAGTTCTTTCTCAGTAAAATGGGTATGTTTGTATTTGCACTATCTCCTGCCCAGAGCTAGGACCAAAGGGCTTTGCAAAGTACTATGTAAGACTGTGTGCTGAAAGGGACCTAGAAAATTAGTCCAATGCCCACATTTTACAGATGAGGCTGGGAGAAGGTACGTGACTTGTCCAAGGTCATATGATTAATGAGTCAAAGTTTGAACCCAGACCTCCTGATTCAAACGTGGAGTTCTTGCTACTATCTCACCTTGCCTCCTCCAAACAGGAGTTACTATTACTCATTCTTTGGCATCTGGTGGGGGCTAATGGTTGCCCTCACCTCAAAGGCAGGGTCCAAGTGGCTCCTGGCACAGAAGGAATGAGAGGCCACTGACTTTCACTTGGCTTGGGTCTTCTGTCTCCATTCCCAGCAGGGGCCAGGCCAGAAGCAGCCCCCAGAAGCCCCTGGGTTCCATACTCAGAAGCGCAGCCCACTGCTCTTCCCCTGTCCCAAGCTCCTCGGCTCTCTGGGAAGGAGGGGCTGGAAGCCTCCTCTCTCCTACCTGCTCAGCATCTCTGGGAGGCAGGAGAGGCCTGCTCCTCCAGCCTTCCTGAGTATGGAATGCCGAGCTTTCGGGTGGACATCTCCTCCAAGGAAGAGGTGGGTGACAGCATTAATAGGGTCTCTCAAGGACAGTCTGAACCAAGCACGGCAGGGAGGCCCACCCCCTCCCCACCACCTAGACTTCGAGAGCCAGAAGGTGCTATCAAGACCAGACAACCAAACCGTTCATTTTACAGATGGGGAAACTGATGCCTGAGAGGGAAACCACAGGGCACAGTGGTTATGAGGGGTGCAAGATGCTCAATAAGAGGCTCTGGTTCCACAGTCAGCTCTGCCGCTGCTGCCTGTGAGACTAAGGAAATCACTCCCCCATCCTGGTGTCAGTCTCCCTCTCTGTAAAATGAAGAGGGCTAGACCAATGATAGCAGCATATGCTTACTTAGCACTTTAAGGTTTACATATATAATCTCATTTGATTCTCACAACAACCCTGTGAGAGAGGTGCTATAATTATCCCCATTTTACAGATGAGGAAATTGAGGCTGAGAGAGGTTGAGCAATTTGCCAGTACGTGTCTGAGGCAGGATTCAAACTCAGGTCTTCCTGACTCCAGATCCACCTAGCAGCCCTGACAGTGTCTTCCCAGCTCTAAACCCTATTGAGTGACTGAAGCCTCTGAACCTTCTTCTCCCAGTCGCCTCTCCCCCTCCTCCCTTCAGGCGTCCAGGCCTGTTGTCTGGAATGGAGCACACATGCTTACCTGGGTTCAGGGACTTTTCTGTGGGCCTGGGCACAGAGGCTCTGCCCGGCTGGGAGAGCAGCTTCTTCTCTCCTTCCTTGACGACATCTTTGGTTGCCTTTGGAGTCAGCCATCAGAGCAGAGATGAACGGAAAAGGGAGAAGGAGGCAGTGAGCACAGACGCTTCCGGGAGAAAATGCAAGCAGGCCAAAGAACGGGCAGAGGCCAGGGGAAGGGGCTCTGCGGTTGCCCCACATTCCCAGTCCATTCTCCCTCCATTCATTCAACAAACATTTATCAAATACCTACTGTGTGCCCGCCCTGCAGAGACATAGACAATTTACCAATAATATTGTCCACACCTTCTTGGAACTCACAAGCTCTCCAGAAGGTGGGAGCCAAAGTCCATCCGCTCACCTTCTTCCACTGATGTCCTCTCTTTTCCCCATCCCCTCACAGAAGCACAGAAGCAAAGAGCTAGAAGAGGCATCCACTCAAGACTCGGACCCAGCCTCCTTCAGCACACCTTGCATCCTAAAGCCCCATTGCCCCAAGGGAGCTGGGCCACTTTGAGACAATACAACTGGCGCCCAAAGGGAGGCCTCAGCTGGATGCTAGTGAGGTCAGGGTTGCTCATCTCATTCCTGCAAACTCTCCTACCAACCGCCTTCTTCATTCCTGCTAAAGGTGGAAGAATCAGAGCTGACCCAGTCCACTACAGAGTTCAGCTGGGCCCTCACTGCCTCACCTTGATCCTGTTCTCCTGCTCTGACTGACCCTACTGCATTCCTGTACGGTATCTGCTCCAAGCCTCCCCTTCTCTTCTCCAGCCAGTCACACCAGTACCTCCCAACTCCTTCCTGGTCTTCTGCTTCACTGAATGGATGAAGGCCATGATCATTTAGGGAAGCTCCTTCTCCTTTCTTCCTGCCATACCACCCCCAGCTTCCTCTCCTTTGCTCCAGTCTCATGTATGCCCTCTTTCTTGCCCAGGCCAATCCCCCTACTTGTACCCTTGTATCCCATCCTCTCCCGTCTCTTCCAGGGGCACGACCCATTGAGTCTTCTCTCTTGACCTAACCTTCAACTTCTCCTTGTCCCAACTCATCCTCTGCTGCCTACGAACCTGGTGGTAAAACCCCTGGACTTGTCCTCACCATCCCCAGAAGTTACTGCTCCCTTTACTTGCCTCCCTTTCACAGGCCTGACTCCTAAAAAAAGACCTTCTACACTCACTGCATCTACTTTTTTACCTCCTACTCTCTTGTTAGCTCCTTGCAATCTGTCTTCCTTTCCTATGGGGCTGAAACTGCCATCTCCAAGGCCCTAGTGATCTCTTTGCTGATAAATGCAGGAGCCTTCCCTCAGCCATGCCTTTCTTGGCCTTTCGGTAGCACGGGCCCTGCTCCCCATTCCCTGCTCCCAGGGTCTCATGATACTGCTCTGTCCTGGCTCTCTTCCCCCTGGGGACACTGGTCTTTCTCAGTCGCCTTTATAGGTTCATCCAACATTTCCTGCCCTAACGTGTAGGTATACCCCCAAGGTTCTGTTCTCTCCTCTCACTCTACTCTCTCTCTGGGGAATCTCATTAGCTCCCACTGACTTAACTGCTATCTCCATGCAAGTGACTCCCAGATCTACACATCCAGGCCTCATCTGAGTTCCAGATCTCTTATCTCCACCTTCCCACTGGACACCTCCACCTGAGTGGGCCATAGGTCTCTCAGACATTCATTCGAAGCAAGCTTGTCATCTTCTCCCAGCTTCTCCTCTGCTTCTGCTCTTCTAGTCACGCAGGTTCATAATCTTGGAAGTGTCCTTGACTTTTCCCTCTTCTCCAACAATGGGATCCAATCAGTTGCCAGACCTTCTCTATTCTCTCTTGTCCATCCCGTCCTCGCTACTCAGCAGACAACCACCCTACTCTGATCAGCTCAGCAGTTACCAGTTGTCATCCTACACACCAAGCCTGTGCTAGGTGCTGGGGATGCAAAGAAAGGCTATAGACAGCCCTGTTCTCAAGGAGCTCCCAGGCCAACAGGGAGCTGACATGTAGACAAGTCCTTGCACACATGAGCCATGTACTGTAAGGGAGGCCTGGGAAGTCTCCGTGCTGAAGGTACTCCCCCATCCCTATTCCTCTGCTCCCACCCAGCTTCGCTCCCTCTAGCTCCCAAAACGCTATCCCTCTAGCACAGATCTGACCACCATGCTGACCAATTCTAGAAGCTTCCCATTGCCTTTAGGATCAAATACAGGCTCCCGTATTCTTTACATAAAGTCCTTCACAATATGACTCCTGCCCACCTCCCTAGGCTGGGTGCACAATAACCTCCCCTCCATTCTAAACATCAGCTAAATTGGCTGACTAGGTTCTTCCTGCACACAGCACCCCATTTCCCACCCCCAGACTTTGTACCAGCTGTACCCCCTCCCTGGAAGGCCCTCATTCCTCCCCTTTGCCTCAGCTCCCTTCAAGGCTCACTTCCACAGTTGCCTCCTCCTTTTTTGATATTACCACTTGTCAAGACTTCTTTCCTCCTTGCCTCCCCCCACCCCAATCACTCTGAAGTGCATTATTTTGTGCAGAGCCTACATTTCCTTATCCCCTGTGAACAGGCTGTATCCCTCCAGTGCAATGTAAGGTCCTTGGGGGTTGGGACTCATTCGACGTCTAGTGCCTAGCACACTGTGTCCCACTACAAGCCTTTGCTTGTTGATTGATGGAACACAGAAAGTCCAAGTAGAAGGCATTGTTGGTGAAATTATGAACTGATCCAATCATTCTGAAGAACAATTTGGAAATATGCCCAAAGGGCTATAAAAATGTGCCTACCCTTTGACCCAGCAATAGCACTTCTAGGTCTGTATCCCAAAGAGATCATAAAAAAGAAGGGGAAGGACCATTGACAAAAATATTTATAACAGCTCTTTTTGTGGTGGCCAAGAACTGGAAGTTGAGGGGATGGCCATCAACTGAGGAATGGCTGAACAAGTTGTGGTATATGAATATAATGGAATACCATTGTGCTATAAGAAATGATGAGCAGACAGATTTCCAAAAAACCTGTAAAGATTTATATGAACTGATGCTGAGCAAAGTGAGCAGAACCAGGAGAACACTGTATACAGTAACGGTGAGACTGTGCGATGACTGACTTTGATGGACTTAGCCCTTCACGGCAATGCAAGGATCTAAGACATCTCCAAAAGTCTCATGACAGAAAATGCTACCCACATCCAGAGAGAGAACTCTGGAGTCTGAATGCAGAGCAAAACAGACTATTTGCTCTCTTTTTTTGTCTGTTTCTTCTTTCTTGTGGTTTCTCCCATTAGTTCTCATTTTTTACAACATGACTAATGTGGAAATATGTTCAGTATGAATGTAGAAGCAGAGCCTACAGTATCAGACTACATGTTGACTTGGAGATAGAGGAAGGAAGAGACAGGGAGAAAATCTAGAACTCAAAATCATATGGAAGTGAATGTTGAAAACCAAAAGCAGATTTTTTTTTTTCCTTAAAAAAAAAAGTCTGAGTGGACAGGGACCTGAAAGACCATTGAATCCAATGTGCCTGACGAGGAAGCACTCCTCTACAATGTTCCTGACACCTTCTGGGACACTATCTTCCACAGAACCCAATTTTACAGCTGGACAGACCCTAATAGTTAGGAAATCTTCCCCTCCATGAAGCCAAAAGGTGCCTCTTAGCCTCTTTACTTCACTACTCCTAGTTCTGCCTTCTGGGCCCAGGAGAACACATCTTTCTTCCACAAGAGGACCCCTCAGACACTTAAAGTTCTGCGGTTCTATCCCTTCAGTCTTCTCTCCTCACATGTACATAGTCCTTACTCTGTGAATGATGCTGTGCTAAGAACTTCATAAATATTATCTCATCTGAGCTTCACAACTACCCCTGGGAGGTGGGTGTTATTATTATCCCGAGAGGTGAAGTGACTTCGCCAAGATCACACAGTTACTAAGTACCTAAAGCTGGATTGGAACTCAAGTCTTCCTGACTCCAGGTTCAGGGCTCTATCTACCTCTCCAGCTATTCCAGGTCCTTCCACACACATAGTCTGCACCTTGGCTACCTTCTTCTGGATGTCCTCTCATTTGTCATCATCCATCTTAACACGCAGAGTTCAGCACTTAACATCATACTCTAGACATTGGGGGAACCAGAAAGAGCACCAAAAAACTCAGCCCTGTGAACGGTTAACTTTGCATCAGAAAACCTTCCAAGTTACCATACCATTTACGTGGCAACCATGGACCAGACATTTGTTGTTCAGTTGCTTTTTTCAGTTCTGATTCTTCCTGACTATCTGGGGCTTTTTTGGCTGAGATACTAGAGTGCTTTGCCATTTCCTTCTCCACATCATTTTACAGATGAGGAAAGTGAGGCAAACAAGGTTAGGTGACTTGCCCAGGGTCACACAGTTAGTCAGTGTGTAAGTCCAGATTTGAACTCAGGAAGATGAGTCTTCCTCACTCTGGGCCCAGCATTCTATCCACTGTGCCACATGCCTAAATTAAAGACAAAAATGAGAATGTCTTTTCCCTCAAGGAATTTCTGCTCTATTTATATAGAGGCAGACTGAAGACTGATGTCAGGAAACACTTCTGATGATTGGAAATCTCCCAAGGTGGCTCCTGGAGAGGAAGGTGGGCGCTCTCTCATGCAGGTCTTCAAGCTTGCCAAGGTACCAGCTGACCGTGGGGGGGTGGACGCAGACTCCCTGCTAAGTTGGAGCTGCCCAGGTGCAACACACTTTCACCACAAGCACCTGTGGGATGGGCACTTCCTCTGGCTATTTTGGTCCAACATTCCCCGGTGAGCTCCCTCTCTTTGCCTCAGTTGGTCATTTGTGTGAGCTGCTGCAGCTGAGCACCTCCTCCCCACACCGCCATCTACCAGAGCTTAGCTTGGTTGTTTCCTGGAAGGTTCACAGGACACCCATAAAAAAACACTGTAAGAGTACCCAGGCCATCAGGCCCAGGGGAGCTGGCATTCACCTCCCAAGTCTCATCATTTCCACCTTACAGACAAGCAAACATCCCATTACTGGACCTGTAATTCCATCAGCCCAGAGAGCACTCTGGGAGGCCCCTTCCCTATCAACATAGATTAACCTGGCTGAGGCACTGAGCTGTTAAGGGACAGACTTGAACCCAGAATTCCCAACGCCAAAGGCAGCTGGCTCTTTCCCCCCAGGCTGTGCTGCCTCTAGAGAGGTCTAGTGACTTGGCCAGGGTCATGCAGCTACTAAGAGTCAGCGTCTCCCAGCTCTTCCCAGAGCTCTAGTCACCAGCTGCTGCTGCTGCCTTTTCTGTAGTCATCTGATAATTCCTTTCTGTGAAAGAAGCCCCAAAATATGACCTCTTCTCCCACTCAGAAACTCATTCTAATTTTGTTCTATTGTTATTTTTATAATTTATTTTAAAGGTCTCATTGTCAAAAAAAAAAATTTAAGGGGGAAGGTGAAGGGAGAGGTAAATTTTTGTCCACTGAAAAAATAAATTAAAATTTAAAAAAAGATCTCATTGTGGTTAGCTTTGTTCTGTGAATGAGGGAATGAATGAGCCCAAGAAAAAGTATTCAAGCAATCAAATCAATCAACCAGTACTTATTCACATGCCTTGCACTATGGAGACCTTATCTGGCCCTTGGTCAAAAGCAATACAATTTTGAGCTGGGTAAGGATTGTGCAAGGATTCCTGCCTCTCCGGTTCTCCTCCAGGGGTCTTGGACCCCTGATGCCTCACTGTCTACTTCCCATGACTTGACAAGCTCAAGCATCCCTGGGGGCAGCTCCAATGGCAAGCTTTGGCTACTCCAAATTCACTGCTGATACAGGCCAGTAGACAGACTTGAAATGGGCTTGCTGATCAGTCAGGCATGCCCCCGTAGATCAGCAAGAGGAGCTGGACCCAAAGTCTCCTTTCCAGCTCCTCCATGGAGAAAAGCACTGGCCTGCTGGGCATCACGGATACAAGGAAACTCATCTCTGGCTCTGCATTTGTCCACAACCAGTATCTTGCAGCTACCTCTAAGGAATGAACCTTGAACCCTGCCACCTGACCCAGAACTGAAACCTCCAGGGACCAAATGGGCCAAGGGAAGAATCTGAGGACCTTGGGCTCAATTAACTCCCATCTTCCCAAATCAATTCAATAAACATTTACTGCTGTCTTTATGTAAGGCAGGTAATTAATGGTGGGGCGGGAAGGTGGGGAATAGGGCTTTATCTAAGGGAACAAAATGGGGGAGAGGGTGCTTCCTCTTTACTCCCCCTCCCACAGGATTCTGTCACTGCAGTCCCCTTCTCCTGGAGACCACCTTCCCCCATCCCCAAAGGGGTGACCCCCTTTCCTCCCTCTGCTGTTTGCTACCATCTCCCCCAGTTGTTTATGCCTCAGGTGAAGAAATTCTTGTTATAGTTCTGGTGTAAAGCACTGATCCCAGGCAGAGTCAGTTCCACAAAGCCTGAGGGTTATTTCCCCAAAAAACAAAGGCTCCAGGAACCAGCGAACAAGTGAGATACTATCTGTACAGCTGGTTGAACAGAGTAGGTGCTTCCCCCTCCTCCCTACAGCCTCCCCCCCACACACACATAGTCTGGCCTTCCCAAAGAATGAGCTGCCTGGAGCAGCCTTAACACCCCCAGACCTCTGCCTGGCCACCTGGCTGTTAGGGGACAGACACTGCCAATAGATACAGGGAGACAGTCTCCTCCTTTAACTGCAGTGAGATTCAATGGAGAACACTGGACTTGGGACAGGAAACCTCAAGGGCGATCCCTGTTCTGCCAGATTATCAGCTGTGAGGCCTTGGACAAGTCACTTTCCCTGGTATGGTGATATCTGGAACGACCACCTCCCAGGGCTGCTGTGAGCTGCTGCTATTAAATGTGCCGGGGTTTTTTTTAGGGGGGGGGTTCTTTTCCTCAGTTTCCTCAGGAGGGGAAACCACCTCTGAAATATCTATTTTCCCTGTTTATTGAGCTCAATCCTGCCTGCATCTAGCAAAGTCATCCCCTAACTCACCTGGGCAGATCCTCTCCCTTCATAGTGCCAGATCTGAGAGGTTGTAGCTAGCTTCTAGCTTCCTACCTCTGCCAACCTGGCTCCCTCCCACCCCTGGGAATGCTTTCCTCCACTTCCCCATGGGGTCTGGAGTCAAGAGCTGCATGGCCAGCTGGAGGCCAGCTCATTCACACTCTAGGAAGGCCATGACTGAGCCTAAGAAAAAGAGCCTAGCTGGCTAATGCTAATGTCACCCATTTTCTTCAGCACAGTAGAAATACCATCTTTTCCTAAAGATTGTCCTGAGCCCCCTTTGGGAACACTCTATCAGAACTCATATTGGTCAGTTGTATTTGGCTCATTTCCCTAATGGACTGAGAGCTCTGTAAAGGCAGGCTGCATGCCTTTTCTAGGTTTTATGTATTCCCTAGCACAAGGCTATGCAGTAGTTACTTGATAAATGTGGGAAGGGGAGAAAGAAGGAAGAGAAGGGGAGAGAGAAAAAGGGAAAGAGGGAAAATGGAAGAAGAGAGTACGGCAGTTGGGTAAGCTGCTGTGACTGCTCCCTGCTAAGCACTGGGAGGACACCAAGCCTTGGGGTACAGGGTCAAAGAGGTGTTACCAGCCATCATATGCCAGGCAGTTCATTCTGATCTTTTTAAGACAAGGGATAGGGTGATGAGTTGAGACTCAGAAGAACTATCCCTGCGTTGAAGCATTACATGAGAGACTCCCTCCCTGGCATTTCAAGGATGTGAGTGGGACCAAGGCCTGGTGAGCTTGAGGGCTAGAGTTGGCCCAGTTGGCTCAAAGGGAAAGTCCATCAATGTGTGCTGAGGAGGCTGCTCAGATGGTTCAGGGCGTGGTGCTTCCCTGAGACAGACAAAGAGGGAGGATGAGGAGGAAGAAGGACATATGAGTCACATATTTGATTCAAGACTTCCTTATGGCTGCTCCATGCAGCTTTATAGATGGACAGCAGGCCATGGGCCTTTCTCTGCCCAACAGATGACCTTCCCCCAAGCTACGAGCAGCTGAATGTTTTGCCAGTGAACCAACCGTACTTAGCACAGGGGTCAATGTGGTCCAGCAGCAAGAGCACTGGGTCTGGAGTCAGAAAATCTGGCCGGAAAACCTGACATATGATCTGTGTGACCTTGAGCAAGACTCTTCTCCTCTCTGTGCCTCAGTTAACCTTTAAGGTCCTTCTGTCTCTGATCCCACATGGCTGGACAGTTAAAAACAAAAACAAGACAGAAAGAACCCAGTGAAATGCACAAATTCTCCAGTCAGGTTTGGGTGGAGTGAGAAGGCCCCTGAGGGTCTGTGACTTTAATTCTTCTAAACTCTTTATCCCACTAAATGGCTTTTGGAACCACCTCCCTTCACCCATCCCCCTCCTTCACCCATCCCCTTCCCTTCACCCATCCCCCTCCCTCCCTCAACCCTGCATGCCTGTCTCCCTCCTCTCTGCATCCCACTCCTCCAACACAAGAGGAAACAGACATGAGGATATGACAGATGCTCAAAGCAATATTTGTGAGGATAACAAAGAACCCAGGAGAGCTGTTCTGGGGAAAAGGGCAGACAGCTTCTGACGAGTAAAAATGCCAGCCAGTTACTACAAATCAAGTATTAGGGGGGTGTCGACCCTGGCGAGATCACAAAGAAGCATTTGTCAGCCGGAAGCCAGGCCTGGGCAAGGGAAGGCAGGAGCTTGGGTTCAGAGCACCACTGGCAGCGGCCCCTGTCACCCCAAGACAACATTGGAGGGGTTAGACAAAGAGCCATCTAGATCCCAAGTCCAACGCTCCCTCTCAAGGGACAAAGCAACCTAGATGTAGTGCTGGAAGGGCCTGCAGAGGTTACCTAGTCCAGCCTCCTCATTTGCACAGATGATAAAACTGAGGCCCAGAGGGGCACATGATTTGTCCAAGGTCATAGAGAGAGGAAGCAGCAGAAGCTGGATTTGAACCCAGGTCCTTGACTCCAAAACAAATGCTCTTCCCAACCTTGGAGATGATCTTGTGGAGCTCTCTCCAAATGACAGGATACTGAGCACACCCCAAGCCACAAAGCTGGTAGACTGCAAAGCTGAGATTTGAGCCCAGGTCTTGCTAACAACACTACCCACTCCAGGATGTTCCTGAGGGGAGAGGGGTGGGGAGCATTCTGCCTATCACAGGAGCCTGGGTCCCAAGGCGGAGGGGCTCATAGGGGCAAGCAGGCCCGACCTGTTGGCACAGTTGGTTTGAAGAAGGGTTTTGAAACCTGTTGCTCTATATTAATTACAACTCTGATCACATTCATTAGCCAGAAAAGCAATTATGTTAGCAATATGCATTAGCCAAGAAAGCAATTAATAAGGCAAATGTCTTCAGCTATTGATAAAGAAAAAAAGAAAGATATATACACAAAGCCCACAGTGACTATAACCAGCAGCAGTCTGTTCTAGGATAAACAGATGAGCAAACAGATGGGAAAGGACTTGTTCTCACTAGGTTGTGGGGAGGCACGTGCTTCAGGAACTTTAAAACTCGACAAAAAACAGGAATTCTTCATATTTCCTGGCATTCAAGGCCCTGCATAATCTAGTGCCCACCTGCCTTTCCAATCTTGTCTGGTCTTATGCATTTCTATGCTCTAGAGCTAAACAGAACAAGGCCCTGCTGATTTCCCCATCCCCCCACCTCAGTCCCCTTTGCTCAGGCTCAGATGACACCTCTTACTGGATGTCTTTCTAGATCTCCTCCAGGTAGTCCTAGCCTTCCCTCCCAGACCTCAAATAACCCTAAGGCCTTCTCATGTGATGTTATGTAGTATGTATCATATAACATTACATATGTGATATCATGCATTCCAGTTATTCATTCCTGTGTACTTCTTAACTCCTTATTAGACTGTGAGTACTCTGGGAATAAGGACTGTGGCTCATCTGAATTTTGCTTGTCCCACAGAATACAGCACTGTGCTCTGTACACAATAGGCATTTACTAAATGTTTCTTGAACGGGACCGAATTCTGAGTGGAAGGAAAAAGGACTTGACATTAGATCATAGCAGGATCCAGCCAAAAGACACAAAGTATGGTGGATCATATAGGAAGTGCTTCTCTGTGAGCCCTAACACTGTAAGGGACAAGCCCCAGCCATGCACACTGAAGCAGGGCTGCCTTACCCCTCTTTCCTGTGGCGGACCCTCGGCCCAACAGGAGGGAAGCTGGGATCCCTGGGAAGGTGCCTCTGAGCTGGCTTCTGAGAGGTCCTCCAATTCTTCCAACTGTGGTGGCTCTCTGGGTTCCCATGCTTGGCTGACAGCCCCCAGGAGTCTGACTGATGACCCAGACCCTAACTGAGAGAAGAAAAAGGTATGTGGGGAAGAGACACTTCCAATGATTGGCCCCCTTTTCAGGAGAGAGGGGCCTTGGGTCACACCAACCCAAACCTCAGTCCCCTATCTTTTCCCCTTTCCTAGATTACTACCAAAAACCAAACACACACGCGCATGTACACACACACACACACACACACACACACATCCAAACATGAACCTGGGGAGGGCAGAGCCACTGAACCCAAATACTTAGAGGTCTTCTCTAAGCTGTTAGATAGTCTCATTCACTCGGGCACAGGGGAGAAAGAGCCAGAACCAGGATCCCTCACTGGCTGTGTGACCACAGGCACCTGCCTTAACCTACTGAGCCTTGAGCATTGAAGGCAAGGGCCCTTGGTCCTGAGAAAGTCCCTGTAACTGTCTCTTCTGCTGATTCCTCTGTCCTCTACCAGGCTGGGAGTCCCTTCAGAAGAAACTTCTCTGTTCTGTCCTGTGGATGTGAGGTGCTGCACCACTGAGCTGTTAAATCTTGCAGCTAGCCCTGGAGCTAGGCTTCTCTGGGGCATGAGCCAGATCTTGGTCAGCCCTGCCCCACCTACAGGACCCATGCTGGGTCAGTCCCATGAGGGAGAAACCCTTTCAAATGTCTAACTTCAGTCTTTGCTGATGAGCACAAATCAGACTTGTGTGACAGAACCAGCAGGAGTCAGAGTTGGAAGGGACCTCGGAGGCCACCTAACTCAATCCCCACATTTTACAGATGTTGAAACTAAGACCCAGCAACATAAAGGAGTTTGGCTAGGGTCACACAGTCAGTAAACAGCAGAGCTGGCATCCGGGCCCTGGTCCTCCGGCAAAACATTGGATTTGGAGCCAGGAGCCACGGCTTCAGATCCCAGTCCTACCACCAAAAAGCTGGGTGACTAGCTAGCCCACTTCTCTCTGGAATGTAGTGTCCTCATCTGTAAAATACAGAGACAAATACGTACAGCCCTCCTGCAGCTCCAGAGGGTGCGGGGGGGGGTTCCCGCTGTACTACATCTCTCACAGTCCCTGACAGTTTTCTGAAGGGCCTCCCAGAGAATTTTCAGACTTTGTCTGAGCTATGTCTATATGGAATATTTGGGGAAATCTGGGGCAAGCAGAGTTGGTATTTTTCAAGTAACATCCCCCAGAATAAAACACCCACTTCTGGCTCTGGTATTTCTGCTCTGCCTCCACACTACCCCATGGGAGCTGCAAGGTGCTATGCCACCCAAGCCCAGCCTGAGGAAGGTGGGGGATAAAGAGCCAGTCCCCAGAGCAGGGCTAGCTTCCAGCAGGCTGCAGGGCACAAAGAAAACCCACAAAGCAGCAGGAGTGGCTGCCCCCTGCCTCTCCTCTCTCTCCTCCCCAGGGACGGCCAAGGGTTCTTACCTCTGGTTTCCCAACCTAAGGCCTGGCAATGACCCCACAAAAATCTTCCCATCAGCTTTGGGGGGAGGGATGAAGAGCAATTACTGTAAGTGCTGGGAGGATAGAGGGGATGGTGGGATGAGAGAAGAGCAGAAGGAAAGAGTGAGCAGCTGGAGAGAGAGAGGAAGCGCTTAGGAAAGCAGTCATTCTTGGGTTAGGTAGGATGGAGAAAAGAGAAGCAGAGGTCCGGCAGTGGGGAGGGGAAAAGAAAAGGATCAGGAGTCCCCAAGGTGCCAGGTGCCAGAGAGGGGATGAGACCCAGGAAGATCCAGAAGGCCTCAGGGGGACAGCCAGCATGCAGCCAAACAAGCCCCGATGGCTCTGCGCCCTCAGAGTGCAAACAGTGCTCCAAGGATGGAACGAGATGAGAAAACAATGAAAATGGGAAACCTACGTAACACACAAGTTTCACGCCATTTGGCAGGCGAGGCACTGTCCGCTCTTCCTCCTTGGAGAGATAGAGAACAGAGAGATTACAATTCTGTCTGATGGCGTGCTGTGGACACCAGAGAGCAGACTGGCCAGTATGGCAGCTCCAGAACCGCTCCCTCTCCAGTGGGCAGAGCCCAGGACCAGCTCTGGAGCCTGCTGGGAGCAGCAGGAGAGCTGTCAGCTTCCTCTGGGGCAATCCAGGGAAAAGACAAGAAGCTATCACAGTGTCTCAGGGTTCCGGTGTAAGGACAGGTGTGCACAGGGAGGCAGCGATGGTGTGATGGGAAGGGACATGGAGACCAGCATTCAGCTCCTAGCTCCCGGCCTAACTGGTTGAGTGAACAAAGACAAGTTATTTCATATCTTTTAGACCCCGTTTTCTCATCTGTAAAATGGAGACAATAATGTTCACACTATCTCCCCTACAGGGTGGTTGTGAAGAAATCATTTATAAGCTTAAAATCACCACAGATATGGGAACTGGTTTTGCTACTTTGGAATAAGCAGTCATCAGGTTAAAAAAGCTGGAAAGAACTCTTTTCACAAATAAGCAAACAGAGGCCCAACTTGGTGGAGTAAAGGGAAAGAATTTCCCCAAAGTCACATGAATTTGGATGTGAGTCAGGGCTCTTATCACAATGCTTCTGGTATGGGGGAATCAGTATTTCCCCTTACTCCACTTCACGTTTGGGAGTCTGGGAGCCTTGGCTGTGCCGTTGAAATCCCAGAAGATCATAAACCTCTCTGCCTCAATTCTCCTTATCTTTACCTCTATTTCTTTTTCTTCTAAATGATCAAATCTATTCTTTGACTGTTCAAGAAACTTCATCCCCATCCACACTTGTGAAGATCATCTCCTCCACTTCTCCTCTAACTGTTTATATTATGATCTTTTACATTTAGGTCGTATATCCACTGGGAGTTTAATGTGGTATATGATGTGAGATGTCGGTCTAAGCCTAATTTCTGCCATACTGCTGCCCAGTTTTTACAGTAATTTTTGTTGAATAGGGAGTCCTTAATCCAATACAAATCCCTATTTTTCACAAAGAAGCATAAGGATAAATATATATATGATATAAACATATATACATATATTATATATAGTAGATACTTAAATAAATCTACTTTAAGTGAAATTGGAAGTGGGCATGACAGAGAAATTCAGGTAGTGAATCTCATATGTAACGTTACCAAAACTACTTGTATGTGAAAAATGAAAAAGAAAACATCTTCAAGAACATACATTGCCAAATGAAAAGGTGGGAAAGTCATTTATTAACAGTGAGGGATGATAGATGGACAGCCCAAGGGCTGCCTGGAAGCCAGGAAATATTCAAAGAACCAGAGGAGAGTATCCACCTATTGGACAAACCTTTCTCCATGGAGAACTGGTAGGAAGCCAGGGATGAGCATCCAGCAGGAGAAGAAGGCATGTGATCTGCCCTGGTGGCAAGGGGACCTCCAAGGAGATCACAGATCCACTGAGGAGTCAAAGTCTGTCCCAGTTTAGATGAATCTGCTATTATCTCATTACTGGTTTTAGAGACAACCACCATCTCCAGCCCATCCCCAGTTTGGGCCCATCAGTCTCACTAAACAATCTACCTTCCTTCCCAGTATAAGCCGCTTAGCTTTCCCCATGCTGTCACTGCTTAATCTGTTTGACAGATTTTTGCTTTTATATACAGACTCAGGTTCTTTTCTAAGCTCGATTTCATATTCAATCAATCAATTGATGGGTATTTATCCTGCCCCTCCAATATGCCCCACATCCAATGTTGCTGGGCTGGGGAGGATGCAAATGACAGCTGTCCCACACCAGAACTCCTTCATGGTTTGCCTCAGAGCTATTCTCACCACAGCTTTGGGAGTCAGCACAAGCAGCGTATATCTATTCACAGAGGAGGAAGCTGAAGTAATTCACCCAAGGTCACTTGGGCATCAAAGCAGGGGCTCAAAGGAAGTGTTCCTTCTGCTACAAGAAGAACATGATGTGAACCCGCTGCAGTCTTGCCGAGGCTAGGCTCAAGCACAGGAAACAATCAGAGAACACCACAAGAAAGCATTTGGTACCCTATTTAGCTAAGAGGGCAGAGGCGTATGTAACATTCAATTAGAAAGATTTCCATCAAACACGATTAAAATTAAAAAGAATACTTGGTGTTTGAAGGAAGCCTGGATCTAGGCCAGAGTCTTCAGGCCTCACTAGCCCACAATTAGCTCCCCAGGCACCCCCTCCTCTGCTTGGAACTGGCACAAAGAACCTCTCCTTTGGGTCCTAGGGTCTGGAAGAGGCTAGAAAGGACATCGGAAATATCTACTACATCTCTCTCATTTTACATCGGAGGAAAGTGAGGCACAGAGACACAAAGTGACTGAGCCAAGGTTACATAAGTAGCACATGGCAGAGGAGAGATTCTCAGTTCAATCCAGGACTATCTCCCTTACCATCTCCTGCCTCCCCCAGGTCCCTGCTCATTTCTTCCGTCTCTCCTCTTTGTCCCAGACAAAGGGACCCTGGGCCAGATCCACTTTTCCTTAAAGAATTCTTAGGGTCAAATGCTAGAGTTTTGTATTAGCCACTACATACAATTCATCTAAAGGATGGTGGGCCTGGTGGTACAATGCGCTCAGTTCTAATCCAGACTTCCATTCTACTGAGCCCAGATTCATGCTCAGTCAATTAGCAGACACGGATCCCCAGGAGGCTTGCAATGTTCCAATCCCAGGGCTTCAGGTATAACCAGAATCTAACTGCCTGTGTCCCCATCATGTGACAAAGAAGACACACCAAGAAGTAGAACAATTAGACTTGCTGAACCTCACCCCCAGTGCACCCTCAAATCTCCAGAACAGCTCCATTCTTTACAGCACATGGTTTCTAGAAAATTCATGTCTAGAGAACATTTCCCATAATCCCAGAAAAATTTCTACTGGTACGATTCTGCCCATAATCCAGTGTGCCTCTGCGAGCACAGAATGGAAGCCAGATTTTCTATTTCCAAGGGACGGGGGACATGATGAATGTTGGGAGTCAGGGGCCAGCCTTGGCCTCCCTTCTCCCCTAGGCTTGCTCAATCAAAAGTGTTCCCTGGCTCAGTAATCAAAGAATTTCTGATCAGGAAGGAGTGATACTTGTCCTCCTCAACTTCAGAGTGCTTCTTCACCTCCAAGCATTATAAGCACATTACAACATCTCCTGTTTTCCAAGCACTATTGGATGAGAAATCTATTCATTTTAGCTGAGACATTCAAGCACTCTGATAAGAGGCAGCTGGGGAGAGGAATGAGGGGTACACAAAAACCTAGATTTAGAGTCAGAGGCCCTGGGGCATCCCAGCTCTGTAGACCCTTTATCCATGGTTGGTCGTTGTCCATCTCTGGGACTCAGTTTCCTTCTAATTAAGATTCAGCTGAAGGGCTGTGTCAGCACCCTATCCCATTATGCAAAGGTGTGCTGTGTCCAGTCCTTGGCACTGGAGGTCACACAAAATTCTAAAGAGTCAGTCTCTGCCCTCTGGGAGGGTAAGGCAGGAACCCAGCACAGACTGGTATCAAATAACGATACACTCCCATATATGAAACAGACCTTGGAGACAGACAAATGGTACTCTGAGGAGGGGGAGGAGTGAAGAGAAGGGAGGGGCAGGGAAGAAGTAAAGTGGAGGAGAGTAAAAAATGAGAGGGGGAGGTAGTTAGAGGAGACTGGAGAAGGAACACAGATTGGATTGTAAAGGTGGGTTTAACAACAGCCAAATTACTGACATTTCTATAGTCACTGACAAAATGGTTTCCAACAACAGGCCTGTGAGGTAAGGGAGCACAGACACTGCTCCCATTTTACAGGAGAGAAAAATGAGACTCAGAAAGGGTTGACGAGCTTGACAGGGTGCCCCCTGTCCCTTCTCATGCCACTGCAGTGTCTGTTCTCCAGGGTCCTCGGGTCTCTGCTTTCCTCTACTCTGATCCACAGCTCTGAATACAAACACAGTGCCTACTGCCAGAGGCCCCTGGGCTTTTAGAATGTTCATTTCAAAACTCTCCAGAAAAAGTCTTTTCTAATGCAAATGACCCAAAAATCATTTCTATCTGGTTTAATATGATTCCCCACAACCACATCAATACACATCCATATACACACACATATAAACATATACACATTTTTACGTGCACGTGCACATACACACACACCAACACATTCAATTGGTCATCACTCCATTTGACATCACAAGATTTCACATCATCTATGATGGCGTAAGTGTGGGCAGATCCCCAGGCAGATCAGGGTGTTGCAAAGTGTCCCAGGATCAAATCTCAATGCCCCTGCTTTACTCTCTGTGCAACCTTGGGAAAATCACTTTATGTCTCTAGGGATCAATTTCCTCATTTAAAAACCATAAGGGCAGGGAGGAGATTAGATAAACTCTCAGGTCCCTGTCGGATCCTAATCCTATGGCCCTACAGGCCCCATGGATCCCCTCTCCACATCCTGCTTGACGGTTCCATGAGTTGTAGCCAAAACCATAATTTACCTGATGGTCAAACTGGGGGGCCCTCTATGCCCTGTGCTGGCCTCTGTCCCCCAGACCTCTGAGGCCACCTGAGGCCCAAAGATAGCAAGAATCCATTAAGGGCTCACTCTGCTGGTCTTTCAGTCACCCTTCTTCACCTCTCTGGGTCCAGCTCCTATAGCCTCAGGTCAACTGTTCAATATTCAGGGTGAGCACTTAGAAATTAGCAAGTGCCACCAACCAGGACGTGACTTGGTTTGGTTGTCCAGATTGAAGTGAAGGAGACGCAGATTAAATTTGAAAGTGTGCTGTTCACACTCGTTTTCTTTTTTTCAGAAAACCAGTTGTTAACCATTTCCCAGTGTCCCCTGCCCCCTGCACTACTCCCTCCCAGCCTCTTAGCTGGGGCTCCCTTCTCTACCTCATTTGCTGGGTCTTCTTCTGGTCATATCCACTGGGGAGGTGGGGGGTGCTCTCCAGCACTTTGTACCAGGACCTCTTCTCCTCTCTACACTCCTTCTCATCAGCTCCCAGGCCTTAAATGATCATCTCCAGGGAGATGACTCACAGAGCTATATACCAGTGCCAGCAGCTCCCTTGAGCTCCAGCCCTGAATCACCAACTCTCTATCTGACCTTTCCAACTGGACGTTCCCTAGACATCTCAAACTTAACACATCCAAGACAGATGATCTTTCCCCCAAAGCCCAACCCTCTCTTGACCTTCCCTTCTTCCATCAAGGGCATCACCATTCTTCTGGATTCCCAGGTTCCTAAACCTGTTGTTTGTCTCCACTCTTCTCTCTCCCTCATCTCATCCAATAATTTTCCAAATCTTGTCATTTCTCTCTCCTCATCACCTGAATCTGTCTCCTCTCCCCTCACAGAGACAGGCCCTCTTCACCTCTCTCCCATGGATCTCCTATTGGGTCTTCTTGCCTTGGGTCTCTGCCCCCTCCAAACCATCCTCCACATAATCACCAAAGTGATTTTCCTTAAGTGCAGATCTGACCGTGTCATTCCCCTAATCAATAAACTGGTGACTCCCATGGCCTCCAGGAGGTAGCCTCATGTTCCAGCCCCCTTATGCACTGCTGCCTGCCTCTGTCTGCCTCTGCTCCCATCTCTGGGCCTTTGCACTAACCATCCCTCACATCCAGAATGTGCTCCATTGTCCCTTCCCTTCTTTCAAGATCCAGCTCAAGCTCCATCTTCTACAAGAAGTTGGTCTTCCCAACTGTGAGTCTGGGCTTTCTTCCCAACCCATCTTGTATTGATTCTGCACATCCTCTATAGACATCTCTGTACAGACTATCTCTCTCCCCCGCACAGAAGAACATCAGCTCCTTAAAAGGAGAGACTTGCAGTTTTGTCTTTGTATCCCCTGGGCCTAGTCCAGTGTCTGGCATGCAGTTAGTAATTAATAAATGCTTGCTATTGTTGATCTAGTCTGAGCCACCCGTGACCCAGAATCCCCTCTGGGACACCTTTTTGTCTCTGTCCTCTCTGTTCCAGTCTCCCCTCTGTGACTTCCTGACAAAGGCCAGGGTTCTCTGCCTTTCTCTACTCTCTTGAGGAATGCTCCATTCTCCCTGAGAACCCCTGGTTGGGTGATAAGTTCCTTGAGCCCCAAGCAGGAAGGCCGGCTTGAATATAAAGACTAGCTAGCCTCATTTAGGCCAGAGGCTGTCTCCTCCTGCCTCCAGTCTCGCAGGCATGGAGATGGTCAGCCCTGTCCCCAAGAG
This sequence comes from Bettongia penicillata ogilbyi, assembly GCA_023548195.1. NCBI lineage: Eukaryota > Metazoa > Chordata > Mammalia > Diprotodontia > Potoroidae > Bettongia > Bettongia penicillata. The sequence continues at coordinate 8,709,493 of JAJHZJ010000128.1, forward strand.
CCCCCTGTAGTGCTGACCACTGCTCCATGACTTGGCTTGATAGCTGCCTTCTCCTCTTCCTCCATCCAAGGCTGCCTCCTCCTTCTGCCCTTCCTCCTTTGTTCTCTCCCTTTTCTTCAGGTCCCCCTGGCCTGTGGTTCTCAGATGATGGACTGTGTACCTGTCATTAGGTCCATATTGGAAACCTTTCTAACCTAGCAGAACATTCTAAAGCTCACATGACTCTTGGGGCCCCCAGCTTGTGGGAGCCTGGGGTCACTTCTAAATAGTGATGCAGCACTGGGGGTCAGTGGCTAGCACCAAGAAAGATGTCATTGTGTGCTGGGGCACAATGGAAGGAAAGGCCAGGAACAAGGAAAATCCCAACAGACAAGTATGACAAGTGACACACATACAGCACTGTAGCATTTAGAGACTTTACAGAGGAGGAAACTGAGGCCCAGAGAGATTAAGTGATTTGACCAAAGTCCTACAGGGACTAAAACAGAGCCAGGATTCAAATCAAAATTCTGACTCCAAATTTCGTGTTGTGGAGGGGACACGGAGGTGGAGGGAGTCTCAACAGCCCCAACAGCTAAAGAAGATAATCCTCCAAGAGAGAACCAAGGAGTGACTACATTTTGCTTCCCTCTGAGCCAATTTATCTTCTTTCAGAATTCACTGAAGGAGCCTGTGGGAGGAGAAAATTTTGTAATGAGCTGTTACAAGCCAAATTTCTCCACTTTTCAGGCAGTTTCCCCATCATCCCATCAAGTGTGTTACTGCATCTGTTATTGCTGCTAAAATGTGAGGACAAACAAGCAGGGCTCCTCCGGAATGCGTAAGTCTTCCCGGCCCACCTCAGGCCTGACACTGTCATGTCCCCCCACCCAGTCCCTGAGCTCAGTTCCATTGCCTAGCAGAGGACAAAGGGTATGCGGTGCCTTCCCTGAAGCAAGCCCCTGAGGACTGTCTTGCTAAAGCCCCCCAAGTGAGGCAACTTCTTCCCTGCCATCCGTGCTGCCCGCCAAACAGACAGCCTATCACTCCTTTGTGGCAGTAAATAGCTTTACTCTGCAGAGACAACAAGCATCTTGCCATTGATAAGAAGACCTCTCACAGATAAATCAGCTTAGAAAGATGTATGAACATTGCTCATTCCACACCAAAAATGTATCAGCCTCCAACTGATAAAAAACTGACTGGAAAAAAACCAGTAGATAGACTAATATCATCCTAGTCCCCTGCCCTTCCTGCTGATGGAATTCGCGAGTGCTCACAGACCCACCAAACCTTAGCACTTGGTGACATAAACTACTAAAGCCCACAGCGCTGAGAACTAAAACACAGAGCACTGGAACTTGAAAATGCTCTGTGAAGAGGCAACAGAAAAGAGTGCCCAGAAAGCTGCCCAAGAGCCACAAAGACTTGCCTTCCAGTCCTATCTCTGATGCACTCAGGCCCCGTGACACTGGGCAAGGCACAACACAGACAGGTGAAGGGTCTTCCCACTCCAAGTTCCCTAGACCCATGAAACCATAGGTCCAGTCCACAAGAAGGAAACAGAACATTGGGATATCAGAGCTAGAAGGGACCTGGGAACACTAAATGTCAGAGGTGAGAAGGCAATAGAGCACAGAATCTCAGAACTAGAACACAGAATGTCAGAGATGGGAGGGCATTAGAACACGGAATGTCAGAACTAAAACACAGAATGTCAGAGATGGGAGGGCATTAGGACACCAAATGTCAGACCTGGAACACAGAATGTCAGAGATGGGAGGGCATTAGGACACCAAATGTCAGACCTGGAACACAGAATGTCAGAGATGGGAGGGCATTAGGACACCAAATGTCAGACCTGGAACATAGAATGTCAGGGATGGGAGGGCATTAGAACACCAAATGTCAGACCTGGACCATAGAATGTCAGGGATGGGAGGGCATTAGAACACAGAATGTCAAAACTAGAACACAGAATGTCAGAGATGGGAGGGCATTAGAGCACCAAATGTCAGACCTGGAACACAGAATCTTAGAGATAGGAGAGCATGGAATGTCGCAGATGGAACACAGAATGTCAGAGATGAGAGGGTAGCAGAAGATGGAGTGTCAGAGGTAGGAGAATGTTAGAATACCAAATGTCACCTCTGGATGGGACCTGACAACACCAAATGTCAGAGTTAAAAAGAATGGGAGAGATCAACTAGCCTCATCCTGTCATTTTACAAAGGAAGACTGTAATCTCACTGGGGAATATGACTAACCGAGAGCACAGAGCAAATTAGAAGCAGGATCAGGACTGCAGCCACTCTTTTCTATTCCCCTATGCTTCCTCCCTTGTGCCCGAAGTAGGATGAGACAGAGGGCAGCATCTGCCGGCTCTCAGTGTACAGGGCAAGGATACCAGACCAGGGAGGGCAGCCCCAGGAAAGGGAGAACAACGGAGAGGAGACTGGTTTGTTCTGATCAGAAACCTCACTGGCAAATGGTCTCCCTGTGTTGGCTCTCTCCCACTGCAGCCAATCTGGATTACTGCTGCCCAAATAATGTTTCTCCTATTGCGTGTTTTAACACCTTCCCTGACCTCCTCCTACCTATCACAACTTCCTTAGCCTGGCACTCATGGCCCTCCATCCATGGCTCTCCTCTCTCCTTGCCATCCCAGCTCTAGACAATCTTCTATCTCATTAATCCCTGACTCCTCCATAGTCAGCTTCCTCATTAGCCAGACTCCACTGGGTCTGTGCCTTCACCTGCTCAGGTTATTGCTTCAAGCTAGAATTCCTTCCCCCTTCTCCCATCTCTCCTTGTAGCCTGTCTTCCTTAAAGCATTCCCTGAATGATCCTGGGAGAGACCCAGGACTGGACCTGTCACTATCCCAGGGCCCTGGCCCCATCTCTGCCTTGGCTTGCAGGACTGTTACCATTTGGGATTCTCTGACCTCTAACCTACATTTGAGGACCTCAAACTTCCTCCTCTTAGAAAAACCAGCTACCTTAAATACCCAGTTAACATTGCTTTTCTCTCCCTACAGAAAGAGGATGCCCAAAGCCTGGCCTCCACTCTCTCTTTCACTTCTGTTTCTATCTCAAATCATTCCAGATCAGAGAAAGGGCTCAGAATCCTTTGAAAGTCAGTTGTTTCCTTGGTGTAGGGGTGTAGCAGTGAAGGTCACAGTCCCTTTCTGACGTGGGCTATCATATCCCATACCTGGAACTTGCTCCTCCTGCCTCTTACAATTCCAGTCTTCCTGTAAGATGCAGCTCAAGAGGCACCTTCAGTGGGGGGGGGGGGGGGGGGGGGGGGGGGGAGATTCCTTGCTGGTATCCCCAACTGCTCGTGCCTGCCCTGCTTAGATTACCTTCCACCCACTCTATATTATTTTGTACTTGGTTATGGACATGCCATCTCTCCCACCAAAATGTCATTTCCTTGAAGGCACAGACTATTTTTGTCTTTCTTTGTATCTTCAGCCCTTGGCACGGTCCCTGGTACAAAGGAAGCATCTACTAAAGTTTATAGATTGAGCTGAGCACGGCTGTGACTGAAAAATTCAGCTGACTGATGAGTCTTCAGAAGGCAGTCAATGGCTGGACCAGGGCCCCAACACTTTCCATAGTTTTCTGGGGCTACCATGACATCTGTTCTGCTGACATGACCTCCAAGAAGCCAAGGTGTCACCTCCATACCCAGTGTTAATGGGAGAGGGCTTGACTGAGAATGAGATCATATATCCATATCAGTACTAAAGAACTGTTTCTATGGTACCATAAGTTTCACTCAGTACCTTTTCCACAATTCTGTGAAGCAGGCAGGGAAAGGATTAATATTCCCATTTTAAAGATACAGAAACTGGGGTTCGGAGGCATTAAGTGTCTTGCCCAAAAGTCACAGAAGAGTAAGCATCAGAGGTGAAATTTGAACCCAGGCCCTATAATAACACCCACCTCCCAGGGGTTTACAAGGATCAAAGGAGATAATTGTAAAGCGTTTAGAAGAGTCCCTGGTACATAACAGGCACTATATATATATACATATATATATGTATATACATATATATGTATATACATATATATGTATATATATATATACATATATATGTTTACACACACACACACAAAATATCTTCCACTCCCTCTCCCACCAAGACAGACTCCTCATATCAGAATGCATGCAGCCTTGGGGAAGGACAGGGATGGGGAAAATTTTAGAACTCAAAATATTATAAAAGTGAAATGTTGAAAACTAAAAATAAGTTTATTGATCTTAAAAAAAAAAAGATAGATTCCTTACTATCTACTCCAGATGTTCTTAACATGAAGCCTATGAACTTTCAAAAAATATTTTGGTAAGTGTATGTCAGTATGATTAATTTCCTTTTTTCTATTTTATTTTCTGCATTTAGAGAAGAGGCCCATAGGCTTCACTAGACTACCAAAGAGGTTCAGGACATTCACACACTCACTCCATCAGCTCACACCTCCCTGACCACCATAAACACCTCTGTTTATTACCTACCTCTCTGCCCAGTATAGGACCATGCTGTTCCCGGGGCCGGAATGCTTTCCTCACTATACCCAGTCAAACCTCCAAGACTAGCGAGCACTAAGTAAATGCTAGCTGATTGATTGATAACTCAAGTTCCATGTCATCCATGAAGCCTTTCCTGAGCACAGTGTGGTGGAAACAGCACTAGAGTCTCTCTGGAGCCTCTGCTTGCAGCTCAAATTGGGAATAGGGGGCAACTTTTGTCACTGAGAACAACTGCAAAGAAAATCAGAACCATTAGTTGGGGAACAGTTGAACAAGTCATGGTGCATTTACATAATGTAAATATTGTACCATAAGAACTAGTGACTATGAGGAATTCTGAGAAGCTTGGGAAAATTTGTATAAACTGATGCAGATAACAGTAAGCAACTCCAGAAGAACAACATACATAGCAAGTAAATAAAAACAATCTGAAAACGTAACTGAATTTGAAATGAAGGCAAATGACCAATACTGAATCAAGGGGTCAGGCAGCTGTGGATGCTGGATGTGGCACATGCAGATAGAAATAGTAGTCATATTAGTTAGTTTAGCTTAACAGCTTTTTGTTCCAAAAGAGGAATTTTTCTGGGGGGAAGGAGTGTTAGGAAGGAAGAATATAGATAAAAAATGAGTGCGTTAAAAATACATCCAGATCTTTTTAAAGAGAGAAAAAAGGAACAGATTTGGAGAGCAAGAAAGACCTTTAAAACCCTTCTCTGACCCTTGCTAGCTGTGCGACCTTGGATAAGTAAAGCCTTATTTTTATCCATAAAATGAAGATTTTAAAAAACTTATACTTCCAACCTCAAAGGGATAATAGTAAGGAAAGTTCTGTAAGCCTTCAAGCACTATGAAAATGGGAGTTGTTAGGAACAGTTTGGTTTCCCTAACCCTAATTCCAACTCTAACCCTGATACACTATAATATTTCATCTCTGTTTAGCTTGTAGACTAACTGTTTCATATACTCCTGTCAACTCCCCCATCTTTCCTCTGGTTGCCCTCTAATTGGTCAATTCCTAAAACAATGGTATCCCAAACTAAACACAGTGTTAAGGATGTGGTCTGAGCAAAGAATACACAGTGACCATTTCCTGTCCTGGAAGCCATCCCTCACTTAATCTGCTCAAAGATTACACTTTTTTTCCATGTTATGCTTTTGATGTTGAGGTCCACTAAAGTTCCCTAGACCTAAATCTTTCTCATCAGGCCACATTTCCCCAATTTTGTGCTTATGAAATTGATTTTTTGAATCCACATCCAAGACTTTACATTTATCCCTATTACATTTCATCTTATTCAATCCAGCTTGCCAAGATCCTTATGGATACTGACTTTGTCACTCAATATCTTAGGTGTCCCTTTCAATTCTGTTATGTGCACATTTGGTAAGTATGCCATCTATGGCTTCATCTAAGTCATTGATAAAAATGGTGACTGGCACAGCGCTAAGCCCAGGACTCCTCTCAAACTGACATGGAACCAGACTCTTTGGGTTTGGCCCTTCAAGCAGTTCTGAACCCAGGCAATCGTGCTATCAGCTAGTCCACAGTATTATCTCTTTTCCACAAGGATAGCATGAGAGAGTCTGAAAAAAGGGCTTTCAGGTAAACTAGACTCTGTAACATTCTGGGTAATGGGCTTAGTCTAGCATGATTTGCTCTTGATGGAACTGCGCTGTTAGTGATCCTTTCAAATGTTCCCCTTTAATCACAAGCTCACCTCCCCATAGCTGGGAAACATCACTCACTTTCCTTATGATGAAAAGTGGGGCATTTGTGCTTCTCCAGTCCTGTAGCAACTGTTCTGCTCTCCAGTCTTTGCAAGGTCAGCAATACTAACTCAGTCATCATGCTTAGCAGATCTCTCAGTATGTTGGCAAAGGGAGCTTGGTGCCCTCTAGGTCCTCAAGTGCAGCCCCTCGATGAAATCCGAACTTCAGTCAAAGGGCTACCCTTGAGGACACAGAGGGCCACATGCGACCTTGAGGCTACAGGTTCCCCACCCCTGATAGTCTGTTCCTTCTTCTCCAAGGCAGTGATAAGTCTTCTTGGCAGAGAAAATAGAAGCAAGAATTTAGTGGTCCTTTCTTCTCTCCACTGTCCATTATTACCATCCCATTCATCCTGAGCAGGGAGCTTTTCTCTCTTGGGATACCCCTCTTTCGCCTAGCATAGGGGAAAAGACTTTTTTGTGGGCTGTCCTCAGCTTTTATCACCAGTCTCAGTTCATTCCCGGTATGAAATTGCCTAACACCTTGGTATTCACCTTTAGTCACCTGCTCCTTTTTCCATCTAGCAGACATCTTTTTAAAAGATTTTTTAAAAATCTAACTTGCCCAGTGAGCTCCTTGCACGCCTACGTTTTGGTCCCTTTAGCCATTTTCCTCTTTAAAATCATCTGTTTGTAGTTTCAGAATGTCATTCTTGAGTACTTCCCAGCCCTCCTGGGCTGCCTTCCCCATAAAAGGACAAGTCGTGGGCTCTGTTCCTTCCTCTGAAGTCTCTGAAAGCTGTTCTCCCCAATTCAAGCCCATCCTCAGTTCTCCTTTCCTCCCTCATGTCTCTTCATAGTGCCTATCATTTTAACTTCAGCAACCAATCTTTCTTGTGGATCAGCAATATGCATAATGCTCAGAATCAGATTCCAATTTTCAGCTTCTCTTGGCATTTCCTGCATCTTTGAAAGGATGAAATTATCAAGACAACAAGCCAGGAATGTACTAACTTCTCTGTTGTGGGCAGAGAGAGTCCTTCAAGCAGAAACCAAGAAATCTGAAGTCTCCCATCACCACCATACTCCCTTGCTTCCCTGCCTTCCAAGTTTGTCTGTCAAATTTATCTATTTCCTCCTCCTGTCTGTGGGGTCTGTAATATCTTCCCATGACAAAATCACTTCTTTTTCCCCCTCCATTTTCTTTCTGTCCCCCTCCCCACCAAATGAAGACCTACCTTTACACAGAAGACAGTAAATAGATGGGACTACTCTTCATATGTATGACCAGGGCACATAATCTCTACCTACTAAGTTAAAAATCAGTCACAGGCTCAGAGACTCTTCAGGTTAGAAACTCTTGAGTCTAAGGTGATCTAAAGAGGGTTCAGACAACATTATGGAGGGCAGAACCACAATTCAATTCAATACATTTATATTCAATACATCAAATACCTACTATGTACCAGAAGGATCCTTTGCTCTGTGCTGGCAATATTAAGATGACTTTTCTTTCTATCTTTCATAGATCCTGATGTCAAAAAACTTATAATCACATGGGCGACTGTGACATGTACATATATGATGATGTTAGGAAAAATACGAGAAGTGAAAGATGCTTTTCATCTGATGAGGCAGAGAAGACTTCATGGAGGAGGTGTCACAGGAGTGGGCCCTTGAAGGGAGTGTCTTGAATGGGAAAGATGGGAATGGGGAGAACATTCCAGGCATGGGAGGAGGGTATGGGGATGAGAACACATACCTGGAAATGGAAGAGGAGAACAAGGGATGGTAAAGATGGTAAAGAGTTTTATTTGATGGCAGCAGAGCAATGTCAGTCTGGAGCCAGATTATGAAAGGCTTGAATGCCAGAAAGATGAGTTGATCCTGTATTCAGTGAGCAAAGGGGAGTCAATGAAGGTTTTATTTGGAGGGGAAGTGACATGACTAGAATGGCATTAAGAAGATTATTCAGGTAATTTGTGGATAGATGGAAGCCAGAGGAGCCTGGAAGCAAGATCAGTGACGAGACTGTAATAAGGGAAACCAGAGATGTGTGGCAAGCACTCCTTTGCCTTTGAGGTCATAGGAAACAGGTACACCTTCCCACAACGCCTTTTGTGGTTTCTAAGACAGAATCGTGGGCTGGTTAAACCACTGGTGTGATTGAGGATGCTACCTTTGATTTTCCTGTGCTTATGGCCTTGCTGAAGGTCTCTAGGCCAAATTTCCTCTTTCAAAGCAGAAACCAGTGGAAATTCTGATCCTCTGGGTGCTAGCTAGCCTGAGGCTGTTTTCCCTCACTCATGCTGAAGATAACAGCACAAGGGCTAAAGAGAAAGAGATGGGAGGGAATCGAAAAGGGAAGAAGAGATTTGGAAAACTGAGGCAGGTGCACACACAAGAAAGGGGCATCAGCCATGTTGGCAAATGCCAAAAGAGAGCCCAACAATTACACACGTCAGAACAATCAGTTTTTCCTAAATAGAGAAGCTGGGCTCTCAGCAGACGTGTGAACCCACTCAGCATGGTGCTGCCTATGCCTCCCTCCTACCCTAACACCTTTTCCCAGGAAAAAAACAAACCAAACCAAACAAAACTTGGGAAATACAGGGACATGGCTGATTCCATTAGGATGAGTTTTCCCCACATACACCAAGATTAAGTGTGAAAATGACTGACCCCCCAAGCTGGAGAGGGGCCTTTCTCCACCTACACTGGCCTGTGACTCCCCTTTTTCTCCACATCTGTCAGGTTCAGAGTGTACCCCTCACCCCTTCCTCAGACTTTTTCTATTGGAGCACAGTCTTTTGCCCCCACACATCATGTGGCCTTTGGCCCTAGGCCCTGGAGTGTATGATGGATATGGATATGTACAACAGTGTAGTGAAGGGTAGAGAGGCCAGCAGGGAGGGACAGCCACCTCCACAAGACCTGGCCCCTTGTGCCCGCTGCCCCCAGGCTGTCATGCTCCCACTAGTCCGTCCTGCCCTGCAGTCCCTTCTGGAACCTGGCTTCAGCTCCACACTAGAACAGCAAAGCTCAGTTGCCATGGGAACGGATTGTTTGGGGGAAGCCATCCTGTTTTTCTGTTGTCAAGGACAGAGCTGGCTGCTGGCAGATTTCAGCTGATGCTGGAGCGGGCACCATCCTTGTTCCTAGGCCAGTAAGGACCAATAAAAACAAGTCCTATCTCTCATCCCTGAGGCATTTTAAGGGGCACAAGGCACACTCCTCACAACCATTCAGGGAGGTAGGCAGTGCGAAGATTATTGGTACTCATTTTACAGAAGGGAAAACTGAGATCTAGAGCAACAAAGTTGGTTGGTCCAGTTCACTCAGCTTATAGTGCTGAAGTCGGGATTTGAACTTGAAGCCTAGGGTTCTCTCCATTCTGCAGTAATGGTGACAGAGGGCATACTATAGCTCAGTTATAAGATGGGAAGGGGGCAGAGCCCTGAGGCCGGCTGTCATTCATTCTGATCAAGGCTCAATTCACAGAATGACCAGGAGTGGCAGCCCTGACTGAGACATGCCTCATACCTCTCAAAACATACTTTGTTGTTCTGGAGAGGCTCTGAGGGAGGAAATCACTTGCCCAGGCCTCAGAATTAATACAGACCAAATCAGGATCTGAACCCAATTCCCTCCTAACTACAAGTCCAGACTGTTTTACTGAGCAAGAGGCCAACCTTGAAGCCCAGATGGGCAGAACAGCCCCCTCCTTCCTCCTCTGTGTACAACCACAGAGGTAGCTTGGCATCCTGAGGCTCAGTTCAGCAACAGAGAGCAGTGATCTTCAGGCCCCTGGGCAGGCCCTATCCCTCAGCTAAGGCTGCCCTCTGAGCTGTCCACCCTCAGGTCCCAAGTCAACTCTTTGACCACCTCCATGCTCAGGCCTGTTTCTCACCCCACGCTTACTCACTTATTCGAGTAGTATGGACTGTGACTAGCCACCATCCTCTCTCTGGTAGAGACCCCAAAGCAGCTGGGGCTCCTGGTTAAACTTGCTAGATACTTAAGCTCTGGCTTTCCACAGCTTCCTTGGAAGGCTTCCATATGCCTCCCCCCATAACTCATTCCCACCCTAGACCAACTGATGACTCCAGAGGAAGCAGGGGCTGGGATTCAGTAGTTTAGGGAGGTGGCTGTGGCTATCAAGGAGTGCACTGAGGAGGGGAAGGGGCACCCAGGGTATCCTGTCTGCCAAACCATTCTGGCACATCAACAGCAGCAAAGCTCCCCAACCAGGGAAGGTAGACGTGGAAGGAAGACTTAAGCAGGAGATGATATTCAAGGTCAAATCTAACCCCTTAGTTTTACAGAGGGGATATGTGACTTAGCCAGGGTCACCCAGGCAGCAAAGTAGAAAGGCCAGGGTTTGAACCCAAGACCTGGGAGGGCCCTCTGGTCTCAGAGGAGTGGAGATGGCCTGCCTTGCCCCAACATGGGGAGGGAGCAGCAGCGGGCAGGGGAAGAAACACCTCTGAGGCTGCCATCTGACTCAGCAGAGTATTTGGGAAGGATCCTGGTCAAGGATCTCTCTTTTCAGAAGAAAGAAAAAGCCTGAGAAGGAGGAGAAAGTGAAAATAGAGATGTAGCCCAGGAAAGGCCTGGATCCTGTCATGGAGGGACCACTGGATTTGAAGTGAGTTTGAGTCCTGAGTCTGCTATTTTGCAACCATAAAATGCTCTATAACTGTTTGGGGAGAACATCATTCCACCCAGCTTTGAGTAGTAGGCCACAGGCCCCGGCCTTAGAAGTCAGCTTCATCTCCCAGCTGTCAGACCCTTGGCAGGTGACTGCACCTCAAAGCCCACTCCTTCATCTGTCATCTGAGCACAAGCATCCCCACAATATCTACCTCCCAGGGTTTCGAGGAGACAAGTGCTTTAACAGTCTTAAAACACAACAGAAACATAAGCTACAATGATTGTCATCATCCTCCTCACCTAGACTGGGGCTCCATCATTTTTAAGGGCTCACAAAAGCTAGGAGCAAACATACCTCTCTGCTCCTGCCTCCTCTGGCTGGTTCCTGACCTCCCACATTCTCCAGTCTGGATCCTCCATTTCTGGCCCATTCCCGGGCCTTCCTCAGCTTCTCTCCAGCTCTGGAGCTATTCCGCCGATGTCTAGAGGGTCTCCTAGATGTCTCAGCTGCCTCAGGGTTCAAGCTGGCTCCACTGGCCACAGGTCCCTTTGAGGAAGACTTGGCTAATGGCAAACCCTGGCTAGTATGGCCGCGGGGCTGGTTCGTGGTGGAGAACCCTTGAGGCCTAGCAGGCGATCCGTGAATGGCTTGCCTGTTGGCATCAGAGGTACCCGCAACACCTTTGCCAGCAGCAGATTCCAGCTCCTCAGCGACGTCTGAGAAGTCAGCACCATCATCCCCAGTGACAGCCTTTGGCACTGTAGCAAAATCAAGACTTTGTTCTTCTGTAGAGTCTTCCCCTGATGATCTAGAGGATGAAGTCAAAGTCAGGGGATCCCAGGGGGCAGCTGGCGGGCACCGGTCAGGATTTTTCCAGGAAGTCTTAGAGACTGGCATTACACTGGGTATGGCTGGCCTCCCAGGAGGAACCAGGGCCTCTGAAGCTGAAGTAGCAGCTACTACACCTTTCCGACACCCAGATCCTCCACTGCCAGCCCCTTTGGGCAAGAGAGGCTCAGAGGGGCCACTTGGAGAAAAGGAGGCAGGATAGGTGGGGAGGGTTCTCTGCGGGCAGGTCCATTGCTGGGCCTTCCCTCTTAGCTTAGACTCTTTTTTAACAGTTAGGGAGGTCCCAGCAACACCTCCCATTCCTTCACAAGTCTCCTGACTGCTCTTCAGAGAGGCATTTCCTAGAGTCTTAGGGTCTGTCCCAGCTGCACTCTGGGCAGGGCCCTGATAGTCTTGGCCTCTTTCATCTCTCCTCCATGATACTTCTTCCCTGGGGTTCCTCCTCTTCCTCACCTCTCCAAAGTTGGTCGACAGCCTGCTTTTCTTGTTTCTTCTCTCCAGGGCTAAGCTAGGGGAAGGAGAGGAGATGTCAGGCTGTTGTCTCTTCACTTTTTCTCCTTCCTTTGCCACCTCACAAGCATTCAGAGGACTATCCACACAGCTGTCCTGCCCCAAGGCCAAGCGAGAGAAGATGCCCTGTTCACACACCTCTGAGAGGCACTCAGGAAAGGCCACTGGGGTAAGCCATCTCATTTCAGGGGAGTTCTCCAAATGGCTGATGGGGGATCTTTGGTCGGTTCCTGGAGGACTCCTCTCCCCAGGCAGCTCTTCTCCAGGGATCTCCTGGAGGTCAGGGCAGCTCTCAGCTTCCACCAATGTCTCTCCTTTTCTTGTGGGCCCCATGCTTTGGGCCATGTGAGTAAGCTTCTTAGCCCAGTTTTCTGCTAAGATATCATGTAAAGCCACATGAAGCTTTTCTAAGAACTTTGCTTTTTTCTCCATTGGTGCAAGAGGAGGCTGTTTGTGAAGATCCGGGAGCAGCAGTGAATCCTCGCCCTCCTCCTGAGTCTGTTGGTCCGAGCCCAGAACACAGACCTCAGAACCTGTACCTCCACCCGCCATCTGTGACTGCTGAAGGGGTTTCTTCTCTGGGTCACTGTCATCCTGAGACTCCATTCTGGGGGGCGTGCTCCTGCTTGCTTCAGACTCCAGGCTCCACTGAGAGGAGGTTGTGCTATGTTCCCAAGTCCAACTCAACAAAGAGCCGTCCCCCTCTGTCTCCTCCACAAAGGGGCCACCGTCAGGGGAATACAGCAGGACATCCTTGGGACAGAAGGCATCTTCTTCTTCCCCATCTCTCGACATGCCTATCGGCCAGCCAGGAAGGATGCAGGGAGATCATGAACATGCAGGGAGAGCTGCCAAGGGAAACAGAGATGTTATCAACTTAATGGCACCAAACCAGTCCTAGAAAGAACTTTCCTGGAAAAACCTAGATCTCTGGGGTCCTTCAGAATACAGTTATGGATACAGGATCCCGAGAGAACTGGAAGAGACCTCGGAGAACAAGGAGTCCAACTCCGTTATTTTACAGAGAAGGAAAATGAAGCACGAAGAAATGAAGTGACTTGCTTACAGTTTGTTCTCTTGACTCCCAAATCCTGAACTATCCATGAACTGTATCCTGCAGGCATGTTGCCTCTCTGATTCTGGAAGCAGACTTTTTATACTGCTGCATCTAGATATGACATTATCTGCACCCATTCTGAACCAAAATTCTAGCAGTAATATTTCTACCTCTTCCTCCAACAATCCTGATCTGGGCATGCTCAGCACTAACCAGGGACGTCCCTCTCCCCTAAAAGGACCCAGAGCTGACCCCTTCTGACGCACTATCTACCCTAGAAAACCAACCGTGGGCAGCCCAGTAGGAACCTCTCTCCACTAGGGGGCCCGGCGGACCAGCAAGACCCAGGCTCCTTACCTGGTGGACCACAAGCTAACCACCCCAGTCACATCATCTGCTAACAGATGGTCACATTTCACTGCCGCCTGAGCAGTTACAGCCTCTCTTTGCTAAGTGATCAGTCGGCCATACCTCTTTCAGTAACTGACCAGTCAGTCCCATCTTCCCCCTGCTGACCAGCCACACCCTCCCCCTGCTGACCAGTCCCACCTTCTCCCCGCACATCAGGGGCATCTTCTGTGCCTAAGTAACTGACCAGCCACACCCCCTCTCTGCTGATCCGTCCCACCTTCTCCGCTCTAAGTAACTGACCAGCCACACCCTTTCTGCAGGAGGGGGACCCCCGGGGCTGACCGCACCCAAGCACCAGAATCCCCAAATGGCTCTTAAACCCCTGCCGTGCCCCTTACTTGCGGAGCGGTCCCTCCCCGCACCTCTCCTTCGGCCAGCGCCCAACGGACTCTCTGCGGCCCCGCCCCCTCCCCCTCCCCTCGTGCCATCCAGGAACCGCCCCGCCCTTCCCGTGCTGTGCAGCCCCCTCCCCAGAACCAAGGGGAGTCAGGGAGCACGTGACCCAGAGCCCCAGGAAGGCGGGGAGAGGGGGCAGTGTGGGGCTGAGCGGAGACAGCGGGGTATAAGGGAGTTTATAGGGTTAAGGGCTAAGCATCTGATACAGGGGAACAGTATTGGGAAGAATCTCCTTTTGAGTGCGGGGGGACAAGTAGGAGAGGGACAAACTGTGGAGTGGGGGGGGGGAGGCAAAATGGGGAGGAGTCACCTGTAAGGTGGGGGCGGGTACAGGAAGAGAGGAGGCACCTGGGCGGGGGGAGAGAGAAGAGAGGACGGTCCTCTGTGAAGGGGGATTTAGCAAAGCAGGAGGCAGACGCTTCTCGGCCTCTGCCAAAATTTAATAGTTTTGACCAGGGGGTGTAATGGAAAAAAATAATGCCAACAGAACGGATTCTCAATCCTATAGAGCTTTAAGGATTACAAAATGCTCTACTGAATTTGGAATCAAGTGCTCTAGATTCAGAATCAGATTAAGGTTCCAGTCCTGACTCCTATTTACTACCTATATGACCCCCAACCCAGTCCCTTCCCTTACTTTGTAAAATGAAGGAATTGGACTAAATTTAAGTCCCTTCCAGCCGACAGACTAGAATCTGGGCTTTGCCAAGTCACTTCACAAAGGGATCTCCAATAATACACGACGTTTACATAGCACTTTTATAGTTTGCATATATATGTATAGATATACATATATGTATATGTACATAGACATACACACATATATGACTTTATTTGACTATCACAACTACCCTTGAAATAGGTGATAGTATTATCCTTATTTCCAGATGGGGAAAACAAGAAGTTAAGGGACTTGTCCAGGATCATGAAGCTAGAGTCTGAAATAGGATTTGAACTCGGGTCATTTCCCCAAGTCCCAGTCCAGCAAACCATCCAGGATGCCACGTAGGTGCCTCCACTACACTCTTGACAAATGTTCATCTAGTCTTTCAGTTTCATCACTTCTGGTGAAGGGAATTTATCTCCCAGACATCCCATGCTATTCTTGGATAGTTCTTAAATTGTTAGTAAGTTTTATAAATCTGTGCCTTTAGAGGTACTGGACCTGAAGTCAAGAAGATGAGTTCAAATTTGACCTCATAATTACTAACTATGGAACTTGGGACAAGTTGCTTAATCTGTCTGCCTCAATTTCCTCCTTTGTAAAATGGGATAATAGCATCTATCTCCCAGGGTTTACGAGATAAAATATTTGTAAAGTGATTTGCAAACCTTAAAGTGACTTATAAAAGTTCTGTTGTTCAGTCATGTCTGACTTTCTATGACTCCATTTTAGTGTTTTCTTGGCAGAGACACTGAAGTGGTTTGCCATTTCCTTCTCCAGCTCATTTATCCCATGAGGAATTGAGGGAAACAGGATTAAGTGACTTGCCCATGATCACACAGCTAGTGTGTGAGACAGGATTTGAATTCAGATCTTCCTGACTCCAGATCTGATATTCAATCTACTGTGCCACTTAGCCGCATTCTCTTTATAAAAGTTAACTTTGGTTATATTCACTTAGAGACTAAGGAGAAGACAATCTTCCATATGACCTTCAAGTACTTGAAGACTGTGATTCTGTCCACCTTAAACCTCTTCTTCATCAGGCTAAGTTCCTTCAAATAAGCTTCTTATAAGAACCTGGGAAGATTCAACTGAACTGATGTAAAATGAAGTAAGGAGAACCCGGAGGACACTGTACACAGTAACAGCAACAGTGTTATAATGAACAGCTGTGACTTCTCAGCTGTTATTCTCAGCAATACAATTATCCAAGATGACTCCAAAGGACTCATGATGAAAAATGTCATCCACCTCCAGAGAAAGAATTGATGGAGTCTGAATGAAGATCTAAGCATATTATTTTTCACTTTCTGGATTTTCTTTGTGGAGTTTCCCCCTTTGGGTCTGTGTCTTCTTTCACAACATGGCCAATATGGAAATGTTTTTGCACGATTGGATATGCAGAACCTACATCAAATTGCTTAAGAGGTGAGGTGAGAGGGGGAGAGAGAAAATTTGGAACTCAAAATTAAAAAAAAAAAAATGCTAAAATGATCTTTATGTGTAACTGGGGAAAAATATTTTTTTTTAAAAGGCATGCACTGTGAAGCCAACTTTTGAAATGAATCTGACGTGTTTCACAATTTAGATGAGCTTCCATAAATTGTCAAAAAAAAGAAAAGTTTCTTATGACATAGTGTTCTTCACCATTCAAATCAGCCTCCTAGGATCCCCCCACCTAATCAATGTCCTTTCTCAAATGTGACTCCTAAGAATGAATATATTATGTGTGGTCTAAGACATAATACAGTGGAACTCCATTGCCACCTTCGTGACCTTGAACAGCCCTCCCTCACTCAAAACAAAGTCAAGTGCAAGTCATGTCATCATTTCTCCGATGTCATGGTCTTCTTTGAAAGCGAAGGATGAACACAGACAGGTTACTCTAATTTTCAATGCCACCCAGATCAGTTTTAGGGTTCACTGAATTTTCTGAGTCTGCAATCTTCTAAAATTCCTAGATCTTTTTCATACAAACTGCTGTCTAGACACACTTTCCCTATTGTACATTAGTCAAGTTTACTGTTTGAACCCAAGCATAAGGCTTAACGCTTATTATTACATGATATCTTTGTAGAGCTGGTCCTATGTTTTAGTTTCTTGAGATCTTCTCAATCCTTGTCAATCAACGTGTTAGCTATCTCTCGCAGATGTCATTTACCAGTTTTATGTTGTTGCCTTTCGATCATGTCCAACTCCGTGTGACCCCATTTGGGGTTTTCTTGGCAAAGATACTGGCGTGGTTTGCCATTTCCTTCTCCAGCTCATTTTACAGATGAGGAAACTGAGACAAACAGGGAGACAAACAGAGACAGACAGGGCAATGACTTGCCCAGGGTCACACATCTAGGAAGTGCCTGAGGTCAAATCTGAACTCAGGAAGATGAGTTTTCCTGATTCCAAGCCCAGAATCCTATCCACTGCACCACTAGCTGCCCATCAATTTAGATATACAAAACAGATAAAAATATTAAACAGCACATTCCATCACTCCGTACCCAGACCAATTCACCTCTCTTGGATGTGATTCCACATCTGTAAAATGAAGATAACTTCCAAGAACTCTTTCAGTCTTGGTGTTCTATAGTTTTCTGTTATCATGGGGAAGCACTAGCAGGGCACAAAGAAGAAACCCAGGAGTTCAAGAAGCCAAAAAAAAACCCCAAACATTTATTAGGCATTTATTGTGTACAAGAAGGACATACAAGATACCACACAGACTCTGCCTTTTAGGAGCTTACAAGAGGAAGGACATGACAATCTATCCAGATACTTGTGGCACAAGGAGTGTAAAATTAATTTTGGGATGCAATTGTTTTCAGCTGGAGTCAGGCATCTGTCTGAGCTGGGCGTCAAAGCAAAGGAGATATTTCCACTGATGATGAAAGAAGGGCTGGGGAGTAAAAAAGTGATTGAGAAATAAGGAAAGAGGAAAAGAGGGAGGCAGGCAGGATGAGAACAAGGGATGGAGAATCACCTGATTTTATAGGATCATCTAGTTTAAGTGAAGGGGAGTAGTATTTCTTATACTACTGAAGGTGGAAGCAGTCATTCAATTCTGTCAATATTTATTATAAAGGACTGGTGCTGGAAACACAAATATTTAGGAATTACAGTGTTTGCCTTTGAAGAACTCACATTCATGGAGTCTTCCATTGCACCCACCCTGTGCAGGGAATGAAAAGGAAATACCATGTCCATAGTACCATCTAGCATACAGTCAGGCACTGTGCTAAGCATTATCTCATTTGAGCCTCACAACAAGCCTATGAGGTGGGTGCTGTTATTATTCTTATTTTATAGTTGAGGAAACTGAGGCAAACAAAGGTTAACTGACTTGGCCAGTATCACACAGGTAGTATGAGATTTGAACTCGTCTTCCTGACTTCAGGCCCAGACTCTCTACCTGGCTGACTCACACCTACTTTCCTGAGTTAGCCTGGGAGCAGTCCCATCAAGGCCCAGATACCTGGTGAATCCAGGCCCTTCAGTCATTGCTACCAGTATAGATGTTCTCTGAGTCATTAAAACCTAAGCTGGGCAGAAAGAGGCTGTATAGTAGGAGGTAGGACCAGTTCTTATTCTGGATTCGCAAAATGGTTTTTTAAAATATTCTGACAACTATTTCAACATAATTCCTTTGTAATCCTAGATTTTTTATTTTAGACATTCACCAGACTGCCATAGGTGGTGTGGAGAGGATGAAGAATCTCTGCTCTAGACAACCAAATGTGTTTGCCAAGGTTGATTAGGGGGCAGTTCCACTTCTGAAAAGTATCTGTCTGTAGAACCCTTCAGGTTTGCCTGGAGAACCTTAGGACCAAGAGCTGGAACAGGCATTAGATGACAATCAAATGCTACTAAGACTCCATCAATGCTTTAAATGAAAGTATCTTTTGTCAATCACACCACCACCTACATACATTTGAAAAAAGATAATGACCCACATGTGGCTGAGACATTTATTTGGTGTATATGGATTTGACCTCTCAGCTATGGTCACATGGCCAGGTCATTCAAACTCCAAGCCACTGTATTACTTGTCTGTATTAGTTGCAAATGATCTATATTGGTGGATGGGGTTTCCACACTCGGATATTCCCCACACTTATATAATTATAAATTAGAGATAGATAATCCAAACTAACTTTCTGGTTCTCAAGTTGAGGACCACTGATCTAGTCCAATGCCTTGGTTTAGAGACAGGAAAACTGAGGCAAAGGGAAGTGATCTCCCCAAGATTACATAGGTTGTAAATTGCAAAATTAAGATTTGAATCCAGGCCCTCTGATTCTAATTCTAAGGTTCTTGCTATTACGTTTGGGACCTCTCCATTCTCTTTACATTAGTAGCCTTATAGTCAGTCCCACCTAGCTGGTGAGGTCCACTGAGATGACTTGGGATATGTCAGGGGAACTTATCCAAGTTCAGGCCAGTTAAAAGTGTGCTAAAAACATGACCAAGAACCCTTATGGGGAAAGCATCAAGGCCAACGCAGTCAGTCCAGGGAGACAAATATACTGTTAGTGGTAGTGGGATGTCATGATACATCTTGACAGGTCACCCATCTCTGTGGACTCCACTACTTCTTTGCTATTGATTTCTCTGTGAGAAAAGATGTTGCTATCGATGGCCAGGGCTTAGCTTCATTCCCAGCCTGCCCTTGCTCTGCAGAAAGGGCCATGGAAACAATTCATTCTTTAAGCAAAACAAAATTAAAAAAAAAAACTCTTTATTGCATCTTCATTACCTGACTTGGTAGAGCTGATACAGACCTGTTCATTGAAAACACCGAATCCTGGAGCATCCTGCCCCAAGAGCAGCCAGGAAGGAGCAAATAGCTTTCAAACAGAAAGCAGCTTGTCAAAGTGAACTAGGGTGGAGGGACATCATTGAAGGACCAGCAACTGGACCAGCATCTCCCCTAGTTAAATAACTACACTAAGCACTCAGGGTGATACAGAAATAATCAAGGAAAAGTTACTGCCCTGCCAGAGGTACACGAGATGACACAGCAGCAGTTAGGAATAAGCTATAAAAATGTGAGTTTAACATTTTTTATTTACAAAATATTTCTGAGATGCACAATTTCATCCATACAGGACTCTATCCACCAGCCCAACTTCTAGCCTGTCTGTGCCTTAGCAAACACCTTTTATTAGATGTTATGGCAAAAATAAACTTGGGGAGTCAATCTTTTGGGGATGATGGCTGGTCAACAGTTGGGTTTAAGTGTCTACAGGAGTACAGACCTTGTGTTAGCACTCTGGGAATGCAAGGATGAAAAATGGTAGCTTCTGACCTTGAGGAGCTTTCAGGGACATGACATAGGTAAGGATAAGCAGAACTCAACCAGGGCAAAGGAGAAACCTGGACAGCGTTCCTGGAAAATGAAAGGATGGAGAGGATTTTCAGCTAGGTAGTAGGGTGGTAGATTCAGGGCAAGCTTCGTAGTGGAGTTAGAACCTTAACTGAGCCTTCAAGGAAGAGGATTTCTCCAAAGAGATAGACTATTTCAGGCACAGAGGACAGCCTGCACAAATATATAGAAGTGGAAGAAAAATGTTGCCCAGTTCTTATATCAGAAGCCTTTCCAGCTTGGTAAGACCTGCCAAAGCCTATATTCTGTTGGCAGAGTCTTTAAGAACCCAGGGTCACCTCCATACCAGAGGCATCTGAGAATTCTACTGGCAAAGAACCAGATTAATCTTCTTAAAACATTGCTTTCATGAAGCCATTCCCTGGCTCCAAAGTCCTCAGTGGCTGTCAATCGCCCCTAGAACTAATGAGAAAGCTTTTTAGAAAACCCACTCACTTCTACACCACAGCATAATATAATGCAAAGAGCACTGGATTTGGAGTCCGGAGAGACTTGGCATCTTCTGCCAATTCTGCCCCTTCCTAGATGTGTGACCTTGAGCAAGTCACATCATCTCTTAGTTTCCTTATCTATAAAGTCAAGAAAATACGTGTAGTACCCGTTTTTGCAGGGTTCTTGGGAGGATCAGATGAGATAAAAGGATGTAAATTGGGACATAAAAGCTGGGCATACAATAACCATATTCTCCAATTTACCAGTGCACTTTTGATCTCCTACATATGGGGATTCCTTCTGATGATGAAGTCACCATACTGCTATACAATGCAGGCCAGTGTAGGATGTGCAGGGTATGAGAGGTATGTGATGTGAGAACAGTAGCAGGTGGTGTATGGAAGGAAAATCATGGAAAGGATCATAGAGGAGGCACCATTTAGGATAGGCAGAATTTCAACAGACATGTGTATGCATGAGGGTGTATATGTGTTTAAGATGGTGCTCTCAAGTATAGGAAACAGACCATGTGGGTAAAGATGTGGACAACTGAGAGATGATCATCCAGTAATGAGAGCCTAGCAGAGAGGAGACCATGCTTTCAACCCACCAGAAACCGTAGGCTGAGAAGCAACGGATGGCAGGTCTGGATGCTCCAGCAAGCACAACAGAGAAGCATGAGGAGATGGGAGACAGAAATGCATTTGAGCAGTTTGCAGGGTATTGATCTGTTAGCAACAAAAGGCCCGAAGAAAACATAAGAAAATGTATTCGACAGGGGAGAATAAAAAACCAAGCCTGTTTAACAGGCACCATTCTGACAATGGATAAACCACTTTTCCTAATAAATCAACTTCTCTTTCAACAGCTCGGTGCCCTCAGAGCAAGTGTGTTTGAGGTTTGGTTTACTTATTTATTTTTTGTCTCCCAGAACAAGGTATTGGTTGTAATTAAAGCAGGGCCAACAGAGTGGGTTTGGTCTTTTTCCTAACTCCAGCTCTAATGATGATGTCGAAGGAAACAATCCTGGATTCCTGACAGAGCCTCCTTAACCATTAACATTCAGGGCCCTTCGATGGGCATGCCCTACAGCTCCAAGAGCAGGAGGCAGAGGGAGCAATGAAGAGTCTCCTACATTTTTCTCTACAGGTCATGACAGGTCAGCCTCCCAGCTCACAACAGATGTGTTTATTTGCACCTTATAAGAGTTTAAAATTACACAGCAATTCTATCTCGGCAGAGGCTCCTGAAATAAAACACTATTGAGCTTTCTCAAACAGTCAGACCCCTGTCCAATCTGCCTTCTGCGTTTGCTTTTCAATGCTCAAAGTTGGAGGCAGAAGAAAATTGATTCCATTTCCTCCTCATCAGGTGCAGAAGGCATTGGTTTGGTTCCTTTCCATAATGGCCTTGGGAAGATCTGGAAAATGTTCATTGAAGCAGAGAGTTGTTGAGCCCAGGCCCTGAGGGAGAAACATAAGGTTAGGCTGTGGAGTAGGAGACTTACAAAAGAGAAATCCACCACCAGCACCAAAAAAAAAAAAATGGAGGGGCAACAAAGGGATGAAATAGGACTAAGAGAAGGAAGAATTCAGAAAACTAGTAAAGTTTCAAAAAGGGAAATAACGGATTAAGAAAGACTAGGCATGTAGCAGCTGGCTAATATTTTTAATTGAATTGAGAACTGAACAAAGCAGAAAATTAGTTGATGTCCAGAAGCCTGACCAGTATCCCTTTCAGCACCAAGGGAAACAGTCTGGTAGTTCATTTTACCAAGAGCCATATTCTGTGGTTGGCCCACACCCAAAACTCTCATTTGGACCCAAACTGTAGCCCTGCTACCACCGAAGTGACATAATTTCATCCTTGCCATCAAGTCTCCAGAGGCTATCACAGTGGATACAACAAGGCAGGCAGCTTTGGTCCCTTCCTGCCCTGGTCCCAAAAGAGCCTGCCATCTGAGGAAGATGCCAAATATCCCTTGACCTGGGAACTGAGATGTGCTCTCCCAGGACAGCCTGCCCCACCTCACCTGAAGACCCAAGAACAAATCTCTCACAGAATGGTGATAAACTGCTTCCCTTTTAGGTTGAAACTTCACAAAGCACTTTCTTTCCCACAGCCATGTGAGGAAGACAACAACAAGGCTCTCAATCTGGTATGTTCCCCAATACCACTATCTTGCCAAGCTCCTTGGCCACAGCGGGTTGAAGAACATCAGATTTGGGAAGCAGAGGCTTGAATCCTGACCCTACTCCTTAAAACCGTGTGGCCTTGGGCTTGTTTCCTCACGTAAAGATCATGAGGTTGGGCTAGGTAATCCCTAAAAGTCCCTTCAGCTCCCACTATTGTTAAAAAAAACAAAAAAAACCACTTAACTGTAGTCACTTAACCTCAGGTCTGTGAAATTGTTTTTAATCATTTTGAGAACAATTTCAATACAACTGGTTTTCTTCATAATCCTATTTATTTCATGTATTTTAAAACATTTCAAGAAGGGGTTCATAAACTTAGCCAGACTGCCAAAGGGGCTATGACATGAAAATATGGTTAAGAACTTCTGTTCTAGATTTTCTCTATTTATTTCTATGTTTATTTCCCTAGGCCTCTTCTATCCCTCCATTACTCTAGATGGCCCATTTGAATTCTCCACCTATGACAGACTCAATTCTCCTTCCCTGTACTTACTCATGCACCCCATTTACCTCAGAGCCCAACCTGGAATGCCTGTTTTCCTTCTCCAAATCATATCCCTCCTTCAAGGCAAGCTCAGGCTCCAAATCCATGGGGAGGCCTTCCATGATGAGGGCTGTTTTACTTTCTCCAATGTCTCTTGTATGTTGTGTCTCTTGCATAATATAGCACTTTCTTCTGTCAGTAACAAAGGCCTCTTCCATGGCTGTTCTCTGATGTCTACACACCTGCGGCATGGGAGTGACCTTGGCTTCTATACCAGTGCATCTAAAGCTCTAGGCAGACTCAACCAGACTAGAAAGGTTTCAAGTGTAAGTCCAGCCACAGACTTACAAGGATGTCCTCTGAGAATCAGTCTAGCTTGTGAAGGCTCATCACCAGGCACCTCATCATGGCAGAATTTATGTTTTGGTCACTGCAACTCACAAAAACCATCTACTAATGGATGTGCTATCCATGATGTACGATCAAGTAGAGGGACTGACTACCTGCCATGATGAAACCACAGAGTCATGACTCTGCTGAAATGCTGAAGCCATGGAATACGAGAATCGTAAATGGAGAGTTGGAGAATATGAAGACATCCAAGGCCAAGGTCACAAAGATGGTACAGCTGAGACTTGAACCGGGTCTTCTGACTCTAAATCCTATACTTTTCCTACTGCACCTCTTCTATCTCCTGTGGCCATCTGTTCTCACTTAATCGCTGGGTTTTTCCCCCCTCTGAGTTAAAGTAGGGTTTTCTTCCACAGAACACCCCAGTTCTGCCTTTTATAGCCAGGCCGAAGAGCACAGTTTTTGACTGTAAACTCCATAAAGTCAGGGACCTTCTTTTGCCTAAGCTTTGTATCTCCCCCCATGTCCAATACAGGGCTTTGCACACAATAGTGGAGCTAAAGCTCCAGAAGGTTCAACCTGGTAGATCATTTTGGATGGATGGATGGATGGATGCATGGATGGATGGATGGATAGGGAGAGAGAGGTAGGAGAACTGGGAGAAGTGTGGGTAGCTAATAATTAAGTTGTAAGAGCTATTTGCAAGACTAAAAACCACTATATCCATCTACTCTTGACCTGGCAAGAAGAGGTTAAGTAACTAAAGGTCTCTTCCAGCTTTGGGGTTCTAAGAGTCTGACTCCCTACCTTCAAAGGAGCTTAGGATGTATGTAACCGATAAGGCAAGACTAAGAACCATGAAAAAAATAGCGAACAAGAAAGTTTATAGGTAGATAGATCTGTATCTATTGATGCAGATATCTATATCTAATATCTAGATATAGCTCCATCCATAGATGAAGAGATAGAGATATTAAAAACAACCTCCCCAATTTATTTTTTTCTGGGGGCAGGGAATTAAAGGAGATATCCCTTGGCTCTCTTCTTAAACAGCCCTAATCACTGAATGGGTGTTACCTCAGTCAAAATGAGAACTCCAAAAGACCTTAGCTTAAAAAGGCCAAGGTCCCCCACAGCATCCCAAGCTATCTCCAGTTATCCTGATCCTTATTTGGCCACTGGACCCAGATGGCTCTGGAGGCGAAAATGAGGCTGGTGGCATTGCACCACCCACACTGTAATCCAATTCACTTGCATGGCATGACATCACCTTCTTGATGTCATGGTCCTCTTTGAGAACAAAGGACAAACCACAACCTGTAATATATAAATATCTATCTATATCCATCTAAACTTTCTTGTTCACTATTCTTTTAACCATAGTTATCAGTCTTGCCTCATCAATTAGATCCTTGAGATACAGAATCTCTAGTGAGGAAATCCCTTCCATCAAGGCAGGTTGGCACCTGGTCTGCAACTTAAGAGAGTTGCCCAGGGCACACAGAGGCTCAGGTACATCTCCAGCCTGTGTCTCAGAGTGAAATTGAACATGGGTCTTCCCAACACATCATGTCACCTGTTTTGAACCTCAGTTTCTTAACAAGTCAGTGCACTGTAGTGGAAAAAGCACTGGACTTACTTAGATCATAGGAACTCAGATTTAGAGCTGAGGCTAATGAGTCCACCTTCCTTTTACAGGGGAGGAAACTGAGGCACAGGGAGGCTAAGTAACTTGTTCAGGGTCACACAGCTACTAAGGGTCCGAGGTACAATTTGGACTCAGGTTTTCCTGACTCTACATCCACTCTGTCACCTAACAGCCTCAAAGATCTGATTTGGAACCATACCAGTCAATTTATTACCTATGTGACCTTAGACAAGTCACTTAAACCCTGTGGGCCTTGGTATCTTCCTCAGTGAAATGAAGGAGTCAGATGAGATGATCGTTAAGGTTCTTTATCATGCTATGATCTCTAAAAGGGGATAATAAAATTACTTACACTGCACATAATATATAGGACTACTGAGAGGCTCAAATCACATAATGTATGTAAAATACCTTGTAACCCTTAAAGCACTTTATAAATGTGTGCCATTGTGATCATTAATACTAAAGATGTCTAGGAAGAGGAGAGCCCTTCTGTGCTGTGCCCCTGGCCTGACATCTATATATAGCTCAGCATCATGTTCATTCACTTGTGGACATCACATTTTAGGAAGGACGTTAACAAGCTGGAGAGTATCCAGAGAGAGGCTACCAGGATGGTGAAGGACTCTGAGATCATGCCATTTGGGAACTGGATAAAGGAAACTGAGGTGTTTAGTCTGGAGTAGATTTAGGGAGAATATAAGAGCTATCTTCAAGTATTTGAAAAGCTATCACATACAAACAGGTAAGATTTGTTCTGCCTCACCCCAGGAATAGAATTAGGAAGAATGGGTACAAATTGCTAAGAAGCAGATTTGGGCTTGATGTAAGAAAGATGTTCCCTGTAATTTGGGCTACCCACAAATGGAATGGGACTGCCTCCTTGGTTAATGGGTTCTCCCACACTTCAAGCAAAGGCCAGAGGATCTCTGTGGGGTAGGTCACAGAGAAGATGCCTTCAGATGGATGGGTAGGCTTTGGAGGTCCTCTGAGGCTTCCTCTAACTCTGAGATTCTATGAGTGTAAAGCTGGGAAATTAACCCTTCTGTTATTTGGATAGGCCCATGATCTACCCACATGGATGTTGGCTGGGACATTGGGAAAACTCACTCCAACTACAAAGCATCGAAGTTCTCAGCTTCCCAACCCCTAGACTACCCAACTCTCCCAAAAAAATTTAGGCTTTTATCTAGGAGTGCTACCACCTCCCTAAAGAGGTCTATCAGATGCTTGTTTATAGGAAATCTTTGACCAGCTGACTCCTGACCTGGGAATCAATCAAGCAACCTATCTTGCACTAGGTACTGGGGATATGAGTCTGTGTTTGTCCTTCGTTTTCAAAGCAGACCATGACATCAGAGAAATGATGACATGATTTGCACTTGACTTCATTTTGAGTGAGGGAGGGCTGTACAAGGTCACCAGCCCCACTTTCCCCTCCTGAGCCATCTGGATCCAGTGACCAGATATTCATCCGGACGACTGGAGAAGGCCCAGGATGCAATGGGAGACCTTGGTCTATTCAAGTACTCATTTAGAGTGAGGTAAGGCCATTAATTGAATAAGTCTCTCTAAGAAATAATCAGAGAATGGCCCCTTTAATGAGCAAAAGAAAAAAAAAAGTAAATCAAGCTGGGAGGGAAAGAGCAACAGTTACTATTGATAATCACTCTGAAGCCAGGAGGGTCCAGCAAACAGCCATTAAGTAGAGTTTGTGCAGGGACATGTTGGTGTGCAATCTATGGACTTCAAAGTACACTGGGTTTAAGGTACAAAGAACCAAACAATCCATATTCACAAGGACTTTACTTTCTAATAAGAGACAAATTTTGACAGATTGGCAGCTAGAAGAGGTCACAGTGAGCACAACAGGCTAAAAAAAATCTTTGCCTTCCCCACAGTTCTCTCCTCTCTACCTGGGGGGAGTCTGACATCACCCACTGGCTAAGAGCAGGATCAGTTTCACCAGCTCAATGGTGGCTGGTTGTCTCTGGGCTCAGGCAGCAGGAGGCAGCATCGTCAGCCTCCAGAAGATTCCCAAGCACAGCCGAGATTGCCCATGAAAACTGTGAGGGCAGAAGTTGCTACCTGTCTTGTCTCTACCTGTGGCCACAGACTTCAAGAGGTGGATATTCATCCTCTACATGAAGCAGGTGTCTTATCTGCAAGCTGCCTGACAGCCTCTGCTTGGTGATCTCCACCGATGGGGGCTCTCCCTCTATCTCCCTGAGGTTGACTGGTCCACTTTTAGAAGGCTCTGATTTCAGTTTTTCTTGACATCAAGCTAAATCCTTCCCCTCTACAGGTTTCAGTGGCACTCCCACTTCTGCCCTCTGAGGCCAAACAACACAGATCTAATTTTTCTTCCCCATAGCGGTAGCCTTTCACATGCTTGAAGACAGCTACCATGTTTTCCCAAGACATAATCTCTTTCCTTTCTCCAAGTTAAAACAGACATACCCAATTCCTTCAACTGCTCCTCATGGACAACATGGTTCTCCAGCCTCCTCACCATCTTGGTCATCCATTCTGCTCCAGCCTGTGTCTTTCCTAAGATGGTTTGATATCACACTCCAGATGGGGAGGGCTAACCAGGGCTTTGCATCCCCTCTTCTAGACACTGTGCTCCTCTCAGTACAGCCTGAGATCGTTAGCTTTTCTGGTTGTTTCTTACTAACCTGTAATCATTAAACCCTTTAAAATTTCGTTTTGTCAGAAGATTTTCTATCTATCCGTAATTCCTCCATCCAGAATTTGTACAAATGATTTTTTAAATCCAAGTTTAGGATCTTACATAAAGGAATTGAATTTCATGTTACCTTTCTAGATGTCAGTACCAACCGGACCCTTTGTCCAGCCATAGAAAACAGAGCAAACCTAGCACTTGGGTTTCATGAAGCTCCATATTGAAGGGTAGCCAGCCATTAGGAAAGGGACAGCACTACCTCTTTCCCCACTAGCCCTAATCCCATCCCAGAAGTTGCTGGATTTCAGTTATTAAATTTGCACTTGGAACAATGTTTATTCCATCCCATGCCATTTCAATAGAGCTTTCTCATGAGTCTCTTGATTTTGGCAGGACAACTGGGACAGTGAAATAGGTGAGCAAAAATTCAAGATATTTCCAAAGGACTGATGTCTGAAGAAAAAAACAGGTGAGCCACAGCTCTGGCAGCAGCACTATAATCAACATTAAAAAAAATTCAGTCAGAAGCAAATACAAGGATGCTTTGCCAAAAGTGGCTTCAATCACCCTCTAAGGTAGGCACACCCTCCAGAATAAGCAAACATTCAGACCTGAAAGGCCTCCTAAATGATATAAAATTCAACCTTCTTCCATTTTACAGGTGAGGAAAGAAACTCAGAGAGGAAAAAAAATTTTGCCTAAAGTAATACAGGGATTATCAGAGGCAGAAATAAAACCCTGACTACAAACTACAAGCTCATTTAATTCATTTGACCACATATTGCATATCTATGTAATCAAAAGAAATGTGAGATGAGAAAATTTAGAGGATCCACTCCAAATGTCATATGGACTATTTGTGCCCAACCTATGGAACAGCCTTCTGAGTTTGTACTAGTCTGATCACACAGCCAGAAATGCTGATCCTGCCCTAGTGATGTCATTTTGGGTCTCTTGGAACACAAAGGGCAATAACTATATGCCTACGTGTGAGGCAATACGCTACGTACTTCAAACACAGACAAAAAAAGAGACACAGACATAGACAAAGCCCAGGAGTCTTCATGGAAGAGGTGGAAAGCTGAGCTGGTCCTTGAAAAAAGACAAAGACTCTCTAATTACCATCTATAAATTTGAATGAATGAGTGAAAAAAGACATTTATTGATGACTTATTATGTGCCAGGCACTTTGCTGAGAGCTGGGGATACAAACACAAAGCTAGCCAGTCATCTCTGACCTTAAGGAGCCAGTATTTGAAAAGAGGAGGACAATGTACATAGGATGGTACACAGCCAAGAGGTTTGTTCTGGGGCAGGCAGCATGGCTCTGCTCTGATAACTCCCTAAACCTCATGTGTCTATAGGGCTTAAAGTGCTATATAAACTCTAGCTATTATGGCTGTTGCTCAAACTGTTTAAAATCAATCCAATCTGCATTGAATACTTACCATGCTAGGGTAGAACTCACCCAGGCCCCTTGTTCCCCTTCCTTTCCCAACACTACCCTGTGAAGTTGTCAGTGTATGTATCAGCCCAGAGAGGGGAGCGACTTGTCAAGGGACTAAGAGAAAATGAGTCCAGGTTTGCTCATTAAGTCCACCGCTGCTCCTGCTTCACCAGTCTGTGTAAAGTGAGACTGCAAGTGTTATACAGGTATCTAGAGGATGAGAAGGAGGAGGAGAGATCAGAACAGGCCAGGATGAATCTTCACAGAAGGTAGGCTTAAAAGGATGGGTAGGAACCAAAATAATAAATACTGCCTACCCTAATTTAGAGATTTAGTGCTATACCAATGAAAGGGTTGGTTTATAGATTTAGACAAAATAATAAATTTCACCAGGAGGAACAAAAGGAAAAGAATTTCAAGAGAAATAACAAAAAAGCAGGGATGAAGGGAACCTATCACTACTACATCTCTAATGTATAAACTGTCAAAACTATTTGGTAATGGTCAAACAATAGAGAAAAGGTGGTTAATGAAATAAACTAGGTAAGCATGACCTAGAAACAATCAAATACAATAGCCCAGCATTTGATAAACCCAAGGACATCAACTACTAGAATAAAAATTCCCTATTCAGCAAAAACTGCCAAAAACACAAAAAGCAATTAGGTAGAAAGTAGATTCAGATCAATAACTTAGACCAGAAGTGTCAAACGCACAGCTCAAACCAGGTTAACAACAAAACACAGATGATATAAAATTTAAAATTAAGTCAATAAGGGATCTTTATCTACAGATTAATGCTACAGATTAGTGGTTCTCACTGCTATTGGAGTTTGACACCACGGCTTTAGAACAGCACAAAAAATTCCAAATGAATGTATTACCCATCACATCATAAAAAAAAAATTAGAAAATTGAAGGAGATAACCTGTACAACTATGGCTGAGGGAAGAATTCTTAACTAACCAAGAAACTAAGGTGATCATATGATTTAAAAAAAGGCAATCTTAACCATTAAAAAATGAAAAAGCTTTTGAACGAATAGAATATAGCTAGAACAAAAAGAAACTGTCATGTCAATTGGGGAAAAAACTTTCAGGGAAATACCTTTAATAAATGCCCCATATTTAACATATATTAGGAATTGATGTGGATGTAAAAGAATAAGGGCTGAACCCCCAAAGGATTAAGTGGTCAAAGCATATGAGCATGTGGTTTTTAAAAAGAGAGATGTAAGCTATCAACAATCATAGGAAAGATTGATTAAAATGAAAATTAAAACAACTCTGAGATTTCACCTCACTTCCATCAGACTCGCAAAGATGGAAACAGTAAACAGTACATGCTAAGAAGATAAGCACACTTGATGGAGTTTAGGGATATTCTGAAATTATACAAAAAAAGGCACTGACTAGTAAGCATACTCTCCAAGGAGGTAAAAGATGGAGGGAAAGGCCCCACAGATACAAAGAGGTAATCACAATAGATGTGGTCTGAGATACAGTCAGATGTGTGGATTTCTTTTGAGTAACTATACTTATGTGGTACAGAGATGGGTGGGGGAAGGATGCATGGTGTTGCGAGGCAAGGAAGTAGTCACTGGAAAGCGACAATGATATTTTTTTTTAAATATCAACAAAACATTAAATAATGTTGCAGAAGGCCATGGACAAGAATCATATAGGATAATCAGGCACAAATGAGATATCATTGGCAAGAGTGGAGGGAGTACCCAGATATATGCTATCATAGATCCTTCAAAAGAGATATGACTTCATAGAATCTTAATGCAATCTTACAGCCTGAAGAACTTTATGATTTTATTTTATTTGACAATGACTTCAAGGATCAAATTCCTAAAAAATGGTTTTTTTAAAGATAGGTAGGATTTT
Organism: Bettongia penicillata ogilbyi; assembly: GCA_023548195.1. NCBI lineage: Eukaryota > Metazoa > Chordata > Mammalia > Diprotodontia > Potoroidae > Bettongia > Bettongia penicillata. The sequence goes on from JAJHZJ010000128.1 coordinate 8,740,780, forward strand.
AATATTTGGAGATCATTATAGAGAGACTGGTATGAGCAAAATGAGAGGCAGCCAATGTTCAGAGTTCATTCATGCCATCAGTCAAGTCAACAGGGAGGGGTCAGGTTATCAGGGATGTGGAATGCAGTGGGAAGCATCTTACTAGAACAGAGACACTCAAAGGAGCTGAAATGTTACGGGTCTGAAGGTGAGACCAGATGACAGAGTCTTATGTTTTATCTTCCAAAACTAGTTGAAAGAACCCTAGAAAGGGAATCAGGGAGATCTGAGTTCAAGTTCCACCTTTGCCACAAATTTTCTGTGTGGATAAGTAACTCTGACAGCTGGGTGGTGCAGGGGATAGAGCAATAGGCGGGACATTCAGAAAACATGAATTCAAATCAAATATCAACTACTTCCTAGCTGTGTGACCCTGGGAACGTCACTTAACCTCTTTGCGTCAATTTTCCCAACAATAATAGAAGGGTTGTTTGTTGTAAGGATCATGAGGTAACATTTACAAAGCATTTAGTTTTAGAATAATAAATAAATGTAATATAAATATTATATTAATAAATATAATATAAATATAAATAAATATAATAAATAGTGGAACCCTATTAAGTGATTTAAGAAACAATCTATTTTTCCCCCTTTCTGGTCTCAGTGTGTTCTCTTGTCTCCCCCTGATCCCAGGATCAATCTATAAAATGAGGGGGGTGGCCTATGTGATCTTTCAAGTCTATTCTAGGCCTAACAACTTATGAATTTATGGACGATGAGCTCTTTCAAAGGCAGCAGAGAAAGTGCTGTCTACTACATTTCTTTGTATATCACCAGAAGCTCCCAGGATGTGACTGGGAGCAGGAGGGGCCCTAGAACAAAGTTATTCAGGTTATTATTGTAGTGACCTCGAGCTTGGTTACATGGTTGGTGAATCTGAGTGTGGGCATCCGCTGAGAGTGAGGCCCAGAGTTCTGAACACAGCTGGAGGGGAGGCAGTCATGAAGCTCTGAGGACTGTCCTGCCCTGGAGGGGGGCAAAGCAGAGCCAGTGTGGGTAGCTGCTTCCTTTCCCTGCACCAAACATTTATTAAGAACCTATTGTATCCAGAGCCCTGTTGGAGGCATAGGGAGAAGTACAAAGTTTAGATAAACAGCTTTTGCCTTTCTGGAATTCACAGGCTAGCAGAAGGATTCAGCACATTCACAAGTACAATAGGAAAAAAAATGTATTAAGATCTTCCTTACATGCAAGTCACTGTGCTGGGAGCTGGAGAAATAGAAAGTTTAAAAAAAAAAGCCCAATCCTCTCTCCCTAGGAGTTTAAAGCTTATCTGGGGGTTAAGACACTATTAAGGATCACATACTACATGACAGGGCACATCAAGGAGGGGCACAGGAGGCTTCATGGAAGAGGTTAGCAAAATGAACTTTAATACAAAATTATGCATCACAAGTGAATCAGAAAGGTGTATGCCAGATGTTCACAAAGTGGGAGAAAAAAATCATTACCAACTGGAGGGATGAAGAAAGGCTTCCTGGAGGAGATGCCTCTTGAGCCAGAGGTTCAAAGGATGGCTCAGCATTCAACAGAAGTAACAAAGGAAGAATATTTCAGGTACAGACCTGGAAGCAAAGACATGGAGGTCAGCAAGTGTAGAGGGGAAATACACAGTTCAGAAAAAATTGCCTAATTTGTCTGGAGTACGCTTCATGTAGGGAAATATTGTCAGATAATCCAGAAAAAGAGCATCACTAAATAAGGGAAAGTCTTGAGTAATAATAGTAGCACCAGTACTAACAATAACAATTTTAAAATAGAGCTAGCTTTTATATAGTGCTGTATGGTTTACAAAGCACTTAACAAATATTATCTGATAGGATCCTCACAAAAATTCTGGAAGTGAATATTATCATTATCCCCATTTTATAGATGAGGAAGCCGAGGCAGAGTGACTTACCCAGGCTGACACAGCTTTAAGTATCTGAGGATGGAGTTGGATTTAAGTGTTCGTTGCTCCAGGTCCAGCACTCTATTCACTTTGCTTCCTAGAAGGATGAACTTTAATTAGGGAGCAGCAGGGAACCTCTGAAGATTTTTGAGCAGAGGAATGACATGATCAAATCTATGGATGAGGATGCTAAGTCTTACACTGTATGAAGGACTGAAGAGGGCACTGATGAGCACGAAGGTCTGTATGGAACAAAGAGGGATTCTTTGGTTTCTATCTTACTCTCCAGCCCTGCCCAGAGTGGGTGCTTAATCATTATTTGCTGAATTCTAATGGTCTTGGGGAGCCTGCCTTTCTCTGCTGCCAGCTCTGCAGCAGGTCAGGCCTGGCAAAAAGCCCAGCTGACACTGGGATATCTGCAGGATGGTCTCATTTTCACACCAATAAAGACAGTAAGCCTTCCCCTAGGGCCCAACCTAGAAGGTGTGGAGGTCTATGTCCCAGTAGTGAATAAGTAGGCCCTGGTCTCTATAGCAGCTACACATAACTCACCTTTGATTCCTCCTGGACCCCTTACATGGTAAACCCAAGAGGAGGGTCAACATGGTCAGAGATGCTATTTTGAGCATTTTTTCTGTTGCCAGTCGCACTGGACTTTCCTGATTCCTGAAAAGCCCCTGCACCTGCTTGCTGGGTGTTGGGTGACCAGAGGCCAGTCTAGGAAGTACCAAGCTAGTACTTTTACATAACTGAGCCTGAGGTCAGCAATCAGAAACCCTCCTGAAGAGTGCCAACCCGAGAGAGCCTCTGCCTCCCTAAGGTAGAAATGTGGGAGTTCAGGAGGGCTTTGGTGTTAGCAGAATCGTGCCCCCTCCCACATCTGGCTTGCCAATTACAACGAAGGGGTGGCCAGAAACTCATAGAACAGGACTGCCCAACAGATCAGGATCTAACTTGCAGTCCATCAACCAAAAATACAAACCCTATCTCCTAATCTTTACAAAGTGCTCCACGGTTTGCAAAGCACTTTCACACATGCTCTATTAGCTCACAACATTCTGGCAGGAAGGTGTCACTGGATCCCGAAGCCTGGCCAGGTTAGGCCTCATCCAACCCTAACTCACTCCCACATTCTTTTCACTAACCTGTGCTGGCCTTTCAACACTCTAGTATATACTGTAGGGAATGAAAGAAAACAAGTACACCCGCTCACCTTCTGCCCACCAAGGACCCTAACATCTAGAGGCCACACTATACCATCAGCACCAGAAGCCTTTAGAGATGAAATGGCCCTTAAAGCTCCTTTTACAGAGCAGGAAACTGAGGCCCAGAGAGGGGAAGAGACTTAAATGATTTAGAAAGTTAGTGATAGAAATGGGACTCATGTAAAATGGGTGGGGAGTCAGAAGATCCGGATACCAGTCTTGGCTCTGTGGGACCTTGGGACGAGTCTCCTGGCCTATGTAAGGCTCAGGGGCCTCTCCTCTGTAAAAGGGAGGCAGAGAATTGGATAATTTCTGAAGTCTTTTCCAACTAAGTCAAGTTTCTTCCTACAAGTTTTCCCTATGACCAAGCAGTCATTGACCTTGTTTACCAAATGACTCGCCCTGAACATTAACCTAAGCAATTTCACTTAGTTAGCACATATTCTAGACCAGAAAGAATATGTGCTACAAGAATGCACAAGTTTTAGACGTGGATGAACAGCAGAAGACTGGCTTCTTCATGAAAGTACAGTATTCAGTCCACTCCTGTCTCCAGCCTTTGCTCACTGTTTCCTGGGCCTGGGACATCTTCCCTTTCCCTCTTTACCTGTTGAATTCCTACCTATCATATATAATCCAAGTCAACTGCCATCACCCTACTTCCCTGATGTCTGGCTACCAAAAAACATCCCTTTCAAAAGCATTTAGAAAAATATTATTACCTATTACAATTTTATCTGTAATTCTTTCCATTATAAAATTGTAACAATTACAAAATATCTGTCATTTACCAATAAATTTATCTTTATTCTCTACTGTGCTGAAACTTCCATGAGGAGAAGGGCCTTGCCATAACTAAATTCTTTATCTCCCCAAAGGTTAACAGAATTACTCTACACCTAGTAAGTAATCAATAAATGTTTGTTCTCTCATGTAGTGATGCTAAATGATGAAAACCTGCCATCCCAGAAACACTAAAGCTACTTCAATCAGATTTCTCAAAGGACAAACTGTCCAGATGGGAACAGTAAAACTGTATACTTAGAAGTCTGGGGTAGTAAGCTCAGGAAGGGAGGTTAGAGAAAATAGTGAGAGAGGTAGAAGCTAAGAAACCAGAAAGACTGGGTATTTGGTTAAGAGTGGCCCATGAAACACGTGGGCCTGTGTGGACTGTTTCCCTGCTTGGCAAACACTTACAAGGCTCCAGTCTTCCAAGCTGTTCCCGATGTCAGTCATCAATGAGAAGCTGTCAAGTAGTCTCTTTCCTCTTTTCATTCTGTGCCACGTGATGGGGGTCTTCAGATTGCAAGAGAACTTGTAGTAATGAATAGAAGTACTGTAAATTAACCCAAATTTAATTTAAATATCTAATTTCTGTATCCATTAAATTTTAGCTGCTATCAATCTCCTGGTTCCAGGTGCTAATGGCAAACTCAAATGAAAGTCAAATACAACCATTTGCATAAAGCATTAGGTGATTAATGGGTATTTTTCCTGCAGCTGTGATCAACTCTTCAGTTCTAGAGCTGAATAATTTTTAATTGAAAACATTTATGTATGCTAATCCACATCAAATTGTATAATACCCTTCAGTTTCCCTGTGCATACAGCTTCAGATGCTTTTCACATTACTGGGATCACATTTCACATTTCCTGATTTTAAAAGGCATTACTACTTTGCACTTCTGAATATTAGACTCATTCTCAGTGATCCCATGAATCTTAAAATATAGAACCTTTTGTTATCAAAGGAGGTTAATGTTAACCCACCCATATTAATAAACACCCATTTGTGTGCGTTATCATGGCTTGGTGAATATGGCTAATTACAAGCAGTATGAACTTGTGGCTCTCTGAGACACAAGTCATAAGGTTTAACTAAAACAGCATTTTCTGAAAAGCCATTTATCTATCCTGAGTAAAGCACCAGTGACCTGGCTCCAGTTATAACTGGGAAGCCTTGTCCAGATTAGTTATCTTATGCTTCTGCAGGAATTTAGGCCATGCATTAATGCACTGCAGATAAAATCCACTTGAAAATGTCTTCCAACAGCAGGGACTAGTTGACACTGTCTGCGTTCAAAACTAGCTGGAGCAATGCGACGCCACCTCTAAAATACAAACCGTTAAAAATCAATGCCCCAGTTTGTGCCAGTTGCAGGCTTCATCGTGGTTGACTTGCACAATTGAAAGCAACTAGATTTTTCAATGGGGCTCAATTAGCAAAAACCTGTACTAAGAACAGGCATGCAAATTAGCACATCCCTACTCTCAAGGCCAGAACACCAGCAGGAAACCTAGAGCCTTCTTTGCCATTCCCTCAAAAACAAGGGACCAGGCAGATCTACCTGGTAGTCTGCTGCTACGGCTCAAGTTCTAGGTTGGCAAAGTAGTGAGAAGAGGCATCTTGCTATCGGCACATGGGGCTCAACGAGTACAGCCACGTTAAGATTTGAATATATTTAAATAAATTCCAGACCATGTCTGAAATACTGTGTTCAGCTCCATTCTGGGCACCATATTGTAGGAAAAATAGTCATATGCTAGAGAAGAGGGACACAACAGTGATGGCAGTTGAAACCTCTGAGGAATTAAAAATCATGAGACAATTTGCTTAAAGATAATGTAAGCCCCATCTTCAGATATTTCCAAGAGCTCTCATGTGGAAAAGTGAAATCTATTCTGCATCTGCAATATTATTGTGCTATAAGAAATGATGCACAGGAAGACTTCAGAGAGACCTGGAAAGACTTTTACGAACTGATGCTGAGTGAAAGGAGCAGAACCAGGAGAACTTTGTGCACAGCAACAACCACAGTGAGTAATTTTTCTGGTAGATTTAGTCCTTCACAGCAATACAAGGACCTAAAAAATTTCCAATGAACTTTGGTGGAAAAAAGCCTTCCACTACCAGAGAAAGAACTATGGAATTAGATTGCAGAATGAAGCAGAAAACTTTCTTTTGCATTATGTTCTGTTTCGTTTTGTTTTATGGTTTCTCTCATTCATTTTAATTATTCTATTCAACATGACTAAGGTGAAAATGTATTTAATAGAAATGTATGTGTAGAATATATAAGACTGCACACCATATCAGGGAGGGAGTGAGGAGGAAGGGGGGAAGGAGGGGAAGAGAAGGGAAAAAATCTAAGATATATGGAAGTGATTGAACACTGAAAACAAATTTTTAAAAAATCCAAAAAAATGGATTTAAAAAAAAAAGAGAATTCCTTGTATGAGAACCAGAAACTTCAGTCTATTTGTAAAATAAAAAATATTTAGGTTCCTGTATTTTAAAAGTGTAAGTAACTAAACCTAGGGCAGATTTTTAAGTAACTACAGCATCAGTTGTGCCATGTTGGTGTAGAAGAGGTCATTTAGTCTGATGGAATTTCAGGTTTTACTTTTTAGTTTTCTGAACTGAATAAAGTGAACAAATGTGACAAAAAAAAAAAAGATATCTGCCTCACAGCAAGGAGGGCAGTACCAATGGATCTAAGTCACAAAGACCCTGATTTTAGTTCAGTGCAAAGAAAATTTTATTGAGAAGTGGTGCTGCCTGAAATCAGCCTGGGCTGCCACCTGATTTGGAAGAGTTCTTGCTCAGTAGACTGCAAAAGACATATGAAAGGTTACTGAGAGGCAGGAATGAAAAAGAAGAGAGGGATTCCTAAAGTGTCCTCTATGAAAACTATGTCTGGGCTCAGACAAGCCTCCCTGCCCGGATGCCCTGTCTTTGGCCTCCTGAACCTAGTGTCTACACTTTTACCCCAATCTCCCACCTGCCATTCTGTAGAGGCAGGGCAGAAATAAAATTCTTTTCCCACAGTTTCAGTATGCTTGACAAAAACCTCAAGTGGAAAAAAACAATTGGGTAAAGGACACTGGACTAGATGACCTCTAAAGATGACCTCTAAGGTCTCTTCCAACTCTGAGAATTCTGTGGTCTTTTCTATCTACCAACACTCTGGCTGAATGTAACCCAGAAGTTACAACAGAACAGAGAATGGAATAATTTCATTCACTTCAGCAGCTCCTATAAAGGACCAACTGATATGGGACAAACAACCAATTGAGGACTGGATTTAATGGAGCTAACCATTTTACTCCACTAACCACAGGGACTACTCACCACCTGCCCTCCCCACCACCCGCAACCCCTAGGCATGGAAAGTTGATTCCTATGGGGCCTCACTGTCCTTTGGAAGTTCAAGAACAGTAGCTGGGCTTAGGAAAATTCTATGAAATAGTGGCAGCTAGGTGGCGCAGTGAGTAGAGTACCAGCCCTGGAGTCAGAGTTCGAATCTGACCTCACACATGACACACTAGCTGTGTGACCTTGGGCAAGTCACCTAACCCCAACTGCTTTGCCTTCCTCCCTCCAAAAAAAAAAAAGTCTATGAAATAATTCTCTAAAACAATGAGGGAGATGTTGAACAAACTCCTGTTGCTTTATACCCAAGAGCTGAACAAGAAAAGATGACAGATGCATCCCAACTCCAGTTAAACTTGTCCAGATTTGAACCAGAAAAAAATGACAGGTGCATTCCAACTCCGGTTAAACTTGTCCAGATTTTTGCACCTGAGCTGCATGATATCTTAGTGCTGCTTACCAGGCTCTCAACTCATCTGATCTCTCACTCACTCACTTGAAGCCTAGGGCCCAAAACAAACCTTTAAAGTAACAATCTTCCCAGAATAACAAATCACAGCAAACCCAAGAGAAGAATAAATGCAAAACGAGGCAAAGAGCATGTAAAATATGTTTTATTGTTCTTTAAAAGGGTTCAGAGTTTGTTTGGAATCAGGCTGCACACCTCTCAATCAGTCCGACATCTCTCTTACCATGTCAAACTGGCTTCAGCTAGCAATACTTCATTAAATTCAAAAGAAAAACTTGTTTAATTTCACAAAAAAAATCCAGTTCTGAGAATAGTTAACATTAGTCTGTAGTTCAAAACAAAAAGAGGGCTAATATTGACTATAGCCTTGTACACCCTTTCTTATTAGACAAAACAAGGACTGTTCTCCTAACTAGGTAGGCACTGATGTTGCTAGACACTTAACACTTGAGCAAATAAGTCTTGTCTGAGCTTTGAGGGGTGCTGTTTTGATCTTAGGCCTATGTTAAAAGGAATCTATTGGCATGTTCTGAAATAAATTTTGGATAGTACCATCATTTTTTTAAACTTTAAAACCCTAGGAACAATTTAAAATGCATTATTTTGTGTTTTCAGGGGGAAGGAGAATAATCTGCAGTTCTGCATTTAGCTAACAATCAAAACAGAATTCTGGGAACAGGAAAAGAGGCAGTTCACACAGCCGGCATCTGAGGTATCAGTGTGAGACAAGGTACCGGCCAGTCCATTCCCACTGACACAGCTGCTCTAAACAAATGAAAAGTTTTTGGCTCTGCACAGCAAGACACAGCAGGACAAGGTGACCTTATGCCTGTATCTCAAGCCTCAGAAGTGGAACGATGTTACATATGCAATGTGGAGGTGAAAAAGTACAAGGGCCCCAGTCAGGCCTTTCCCACTGTTCTATCAAACCACCCTGGCTAGAACTGATGCCTGGGAAGGAGCAGGAAGTCTAGATTAGCACATGGACCCAGCAAGGACTCTGCACAAATAATGCTACACTGATTCACAAGCAACCCATTCCAGATTCCCTAGGCTCCAATTCATTTAAGATCTTCTTCTCTACCCTGCCATGGCCTGTGGACTAAATACTCAATAGGCATTGTTGGTTTTGAACCAGTGATTTTAATCTCAAAAAAGAATGGAGTAAGAAAAGAACAAGGCAATCAGTGGTTAAACTGAAGCTGTACAAGGGCCAGTTTGGGAATACCCACTCCAGGCATCTACATTCAAGTCCACAACTGGGGACTGTCTCCTCTGACTGTCCACGAAAACTCACCCACAACACACAAACCAGTCCTGAAACAGGCATTGCAAACCCCTGGTGGGCTCTGACACTGTCCGACACCAAGTCTGAATAATCATTACAACTGGCGTAAGTATATAATGGGGAAGAAAAAGTACGCTAAGTCCCTACCTGGAAGGGCTTCTCAAGGAAGAAGACCAATCTGACTGGAAGAGGAGGCCTTTCTTCCCACTAGTAAAAAAGCTCATCTTCCCACAACCCACTTAGCTTTTGCTCCATATTCTTACTTAGGCAATAGAAGGAAACAGTTCATCTCTCAGCTAAGTTCTTTGGACAAGTATGAATGCACACATAACAGAAGATATACTCCTCTTAATACTACCCCCACCTCAATTACAAAAACAAAAACAAAATCCAACACAAAACAAAAAACCCAACCTTCAAATCACCCCTCCCCCCTAAAAAGGGTTCCTTGGCTGCTCTAACAGTAGGTTGAATTTTCAAGAAAAGACTGAAAAGAACATCTCCTTGTTATTCAAGACTAAGAACAAATCCCCTGGGTCACAGAACACAAATGCCACTGTTATTTCTAAAAGTGCCCAGTTGGGCTTAAGGCTGTCAGACTATGCACACCCACAGCAACCAGGGCTCCTCCCAGCCTCTGTCTACACATGCATGCACTCAACCACACAGACAGACAGACAGACAGACAGACAGACACACACACACACACACACACACACACACACACACACACACACACGGGGGGCAAGGGAAAGATAACCAGAGAGAAAATGCCACAGGGAGGTGGATGGGCCAGGCCTAGCTGTCAGGTATGTTCCCCAAATAGATGGTTTTTGAACAGGCCAATGTCTGCTGGTTTTCCTTAGAGACCCCATTTTGAAAAAAGTTAAAAAATACAGGAGATTTAGAAATGATTCACTCCTGGCAGAAATTCAAACTGCAATATTGGGAGTAAATCATCCTTCACCGAATTCATTCTTTTTTCCCCTCTCTCTCTTTAAACTTTTGATTATTCATGTTATAGAGGGTTTTCTTTTTGTTTTGTTTTCTTAACATCAGGACAGAGGTTGAGGAGCACTGACTCCCATCACTACTTTGATGACATAGTTAGATTCCAGATTCACATTTCCAGGTACCAAGAGTTCCCACAAAAAAAAAAAAATCAAATTCAGCTTTTTCTCTACTGAACACAGCAATGCCCATTGGTATCTCTGAAGCGTAATCGCATCTTAGGTCGATACTTCTCAAGGTAAAGCAGCTGTTTGGAATTGAATGCTCCCCTTCTTTTTCTGAAAATAGAAGAACCACAACTTAATGTGTGCAAAATTCTTCCTTGCTAATTAAGCTAAATACACTGTTTTCAGCCCAAGGCCATCCTAAAACTCAAGACTATTACCCTACCTCCTTTCTCATGGGACATCACTTCAAAACAGAAAAGGTCTACAATGGAACATCATGCCCACCCCACCCCACCCCCAGTAGAAGGAATGGAAAAATTCCCTTCAATTCTCTGTGGGCTGTGCCACACAAATGGCATATCTTAAGACATTTAAGAGAATAACTTTTGCCTAAGAGAGTAATGTGTTACTTCATTAGCTTATAAACTGGTATGCGAGGTGTTTTTATCCAATAGCAATATCCACTGAAGGATGGGGAAGGAAGGGCCTGCCTCAAGACAGGAATAGGGTGTGTCTTCTGAGAAGACACCCATCTGGCAGAGACTGAGAATCATTTCAGGATCCTTGGTTTAGTTCTATAGGAACTGTTTTGCTCTTCTGAGGGGGTGGTTCTTTTGAAGATGGGCATATGATGGTGGCTGCCAACGTTACAGCACAGTCCAGCATGACAAATTTTGAAGACTTAGGTGCTATCTAACATAATTTATATGTTGTTACCACCCTAACTTTGAGCATGAATAATGGAATATTGATTATTAATACAGTATCACAAAGAACTTAATTCTTCACACATAGTTTCTTATTTATTCATAACAGTATTGTGAACTAGGGTCAGTTTCTAGGTTATCACAAGTCCTCTTGGAACCTGAATGACCCTTACTACTTAGCTATGCTGCTTCTCTTCGTTCAAATCACCGAGTATCAGAACTTGCCACACAAAATGGAAAGTCCACCAGTCCTTAGGACAGCATTGTCTCTGAGAAACGGATTGTGTCTTTGTTTGTCAGTGACAGGTTTTTCTGGCCAAAGACAGCAAGTTAATATGTGCTGTAAATGAAATCTCTCTCTTCCACCTCTCCTGAGCCCATCGAGGTGCTCAGCAGACAAGACCATGAGCCTCCAGGGATGGCTTGCACCACAGGCTTCCAGAACACACAATTCCATACTTACTGTCGTATAAACTGAACTGCATCTTCATACTTCATTCCACATTCAATCAAAGCAAGTGCAACCAGCACAGGTGCCCTGCAAAAAGAAACCCACCTGTAAATACCCACAAATCTTTTGGATTAAAAGATTTTTAGACACAGGATTGTCATACTTACTAAAGAAGAAGCACTTTTTATACACAAAGTACTATAACAGTATCTCTCCATCACTACAACTTCTTCTTAGCAAAGAACTAAACTTAAGGATACATCAAAAGATCTTTGTGTTTGAAATGCCATTATTTATATCTGAAAGCTCTCTAGGTCCACCATCCAAAATGTAAAATTCTGGCCCTAACCATTATCACAGCAAAAGAACCAAATACATTATCTGATCTTGCAAGAATGCTTTCTAAATTCTCATTTCCAGGATGGTATTAATATTTCCCCTCACTGGATGCCCCAAAATTGCTATAATCCTTTTCTTGTGAGCTTAGGGAGAGAATATTGGAGGATTAGTGATTGGAAACAACTCCCAAGGTTACTCCTTTAAATCCAACACAGGCTACTAATTACCATCCTAGATTATGAGCACAGAGCAGACACCAAAATGCCCAGAACTGGTCTAGAAAAATCCCCCTCAGCTTCAGGAGACACAACAGGAACTGCTTTCTAAGCTGCTGAACGGCAAGAACAAGCAAGTCTAGGGTCTGAAAAGAACTAAGACTGAGTCACCTTTATCTTGAGGCAAAAGTAGTTTCAACCAATGTTCTGAGTCTAAGTTTTTATCATAAATAGGCAGTTTAATCTGCTGACCTTCAAAAGGTACCATGTATTTTGGGATACTGCAAAAGGAAAAAGGTTTTTAAAACATAACAGTCACTAATCTTATAAACCTCTTTGGGGAGATTATCCATTCTCTTATAGTTTCTTCATTTAAAGCCAAAATAATCATAGTATAGTAAGTTGAATGTTTAATAACTTGGAAAAGTTAAGGGAAACGGAATGCTGGGAATCTTCAATGCTTTTTAATTCTCAGACATAAGGTAATCATACTAAACTGATATCACTAAAGCATCTAATATATCAAAAATACCAAGATCAACTGTAATAGGCAAAAAAGAAAAAACACAAAAATTTGAACCCAAATAGATATATCATCACCATTAGCCTCTACTCTCATTTTCCTTTCTTCAGGGCAATTAATATTATTTAGTCTCATTGCTGATGTTCAGTTGTTTCAATCAGGTCGAACTCTGTGACCCCATGGAATGGTTTTGCCATTTCCTTCTCCAGCTCATTTTACTGATGAGGAAATTGAGACAGACAGGGTTAAATGACTTGCCCAGGGTCACATAGCTAGTAAGTGTCTAGGCCCTATTTCAACTGGGGTCATCCTATCTCCAGGCCTGGTGCTCTATCCACCGAGCCACCAAACTGCCCATTAACATAATAAATGTCAATTCCTGACAAACTGAAACCTTCAGCTGACTTACCTCAGCATGTTAATGAATTCACTGAAAAAAGACTAAGCTTACCTTCCCAGCCCTGCAACACAGTGCACAGCAACACAGCAACCCGGCTCTTCTCGAAATTTGCTTTTTAATAGGTTTAGCCAATCATCTACTATCTGATTAGGAGGTGGAGCTCCATCATCAAATGGCCAGTCCTTGGAAGTAACAAAAGACCAGTACATTAAACTGTGTTTCTCCTAAAAAAAATATTATTTCTATGTACACACACTACAAACAAGGAAAGCCTGGCTAGCACATTAAAAATTCTTTTCATGTATATTCTTGATCCCTGCTGGAAAATGGTCCAATCTAAAGTATAACAGGTATCCAAATCTACCCAAATAAATTAACCTCAATATAAAATAATAATCAATCCCTATGCATCTAATTTTATCTGGTATAAGTTATCTCACCAGAGCTATAATATGGCCTTTACCAAAAAATCAAAGCCTAGTATTTTACCCAACATGCTACAAGTTCAATAGTAATTTAATTAGACATTAGCATTACAATTAAATACAAGAAAAAGGAAAAAACTGCCAATGACTTTAAAATGGCACACATGTAGAACTCTATTGAGCAAACAGAATTGTATGTCTGCAAATATCTTGAGGTATCACCCTCAAACTGCTCTAAGTTATGAAAACAGGCCTCATTTATACTACTCTGCAATCTCCAGTGGCTCAATGACTAACTGAAACACATTATCATCATGATCTGCCCTCACAGAAGAGGAAAAGTTCCAAATATTTGGAAAGCCCTGCTTTCATAAGCAGAGGATAGCCACATGGTAGGATCTTGACTCAGTTTTGTTCTGGTTCCAAGAGCCTCTGGCATATACTAAATTAAATACTTCTACAAAGGTACAGAGATGGAAAATGGAATGTTACGAAGGAGAAACTGCAGATAGGCCAGTCTGACTGGAATGTAGAATGGATGTGAAAGGGAGTAATATGTACGAAGTCTGTGAAGATGGGCATTTAAAGCTCTTCACAACCTGGCCACAACCTTCTTTGCCAGGCTTGCACACTTCATTCTCCTCTCTGCACAATATATACTGTGTCTGGTACAGCCAAAAATGCCTTCTTCTTGTTCTACACACACAACACAACCTCTCTCCTGGCTCTGGACCCTGGCTAGCTGTCTCCGAAGGTCTACAGCTTGCACCCTTTCTCACAATCATCTTATAGACTCCCCGGCTTCCTTCACAGCAGGCCTCAGGACATGCCTTCTGCAATAGACAGAATGGTTCTACCTGGTTCTACCATTTGAGAGTGATACCCCTCTTCTCCCTCTTCTCCCCATAATCTTGCAGGACCTACAGAAGTGCATGCTGTCTCCCAGTTGGGATGTAGGCTCTTTGATATGAAAAATTACCTCCCCTTGCTTCTTTTATAGAACTGGGGAATCATGAGCATAATATAATATCAGAATTTTTCAACAAATGGTTCGATTAGGTGAACTTTTTTCTTCTTTTTTGTATTCTTAATTTTAAGAGATGGCTCTCTGGGAGGAAGGAGGGATGGGAGTAGTGGGGGACCACACAGTGAAAAATGTAGGTAATTAGGCAAAAACAAAAAGCATTATTTTTTTAAAAAGAATATAAGCTCCCTGAGAGCAAGGATTGCTTTGCTTTTGTCCCTATATCTCCAACACCTAGCACAGTGACTGGCATAGAGCAGATGTTTAATAAATGCTGACTGAAATATTCCATAGGATTGTTGTGAGGATCAAGTGAGATAAAGTACATAAAGTGCTTGATAAAATTTCAAGCGCTCTGGGATTCATCCGGGTGGCATAATTGACATACGAACTAAGGAGATGAGTACTTTGTAAACCTTCAAGCTTATATAAATGCTATTACTGCTGTTGATATTCGAGACATTTCAGTGTTTCAGTCTTATTCAACTCTGACCTCATTTGAAGTTTTCTTGGCAAAGATCCTGGAGTGATTTGCCATTTCCTTCTCCAGATCATTTGACAGATGAGGAAAATGAGGCCAACAAGGTTAAAGTGACTTGCCCAAGATCACACAGCTAACGAGTATCTGAGGCTGAATTTGAACTCAGGAAGATGAGTCTATTATAAATCTAAAGAATTCTTTATTAGGCTAATCTTACCTAATTTTATAACTACTCCAAAAGACAATATTCCTTAAAGATGCACAGCACATTGTTAATCAATAAAACTATGAATTACTGTCTGATTCACCATGAAACAACTAGGATTGAAAAGGAGAGAAATTCTTAACTTAGCTCTAAATGTCCTTGGTTTTTCAACTTAAGTTAGGCATTTCATTTTACCTATCCAGATGTGTTTATTTCCCCTAAAGAAACTGGTCAGTTTCAACCTTAGAGTAAGCTGACACCCCTTTCTAAACCAGTTCAACTTTTGATTTTATCATGGTGTTTACCAGAACTACTCAAAAGAGTTACAATCAATTCTTAGTTCCATCTTCTTACCTTAACTCCCGTTGGAAAAAAAGCAAGCTAATTTTCCATCTGCCTGGTGTAGATATACTCACAACAGAAGAAAATGAATTTCCAGATCTCAGTTTCAGAGTAAAAAACTAGTCTAGAACAGGGTAACTAATTAGTCATGCAAGATTTTAGAGCCTGACATACAATTCAGGGGTCACAAACAGGGCCTACCAGATAAGAACAGTTCTTACATCTTTTAAAAAAAGTTTTATTGTATTTAAAAATGTAAAAGCCATTCTTTGCTTTCAAAAACAGGCTACTACACCCTCAAAGCAATACCTTGCCAACTCCTGGAATACATATATTCTGGTCAGAGGGATGACATTGATATAAGTGCAAATTTTTACTTATCTAGATATTTTGGGGAAAAAAATTACGTTATGTTCATATTTTTTAAATTGTTACATATTAGGAACTCATACATATTTTCATATTGAATACATGATGGAGAAAACTTTGCTACCATCATCAACCTTTTCCACAGAAAAATTAGAAACTATCACAGAAAAGTTTGAGAAATACTTAACTAAATATCACAATCATTTTGATTTAATTTTCTTTCATTTTGCAATTTTATTTTTAGTTCCAAATTTTCTCTTTTTCCTTGCCACCCATTGAACAGGCAAGAAAACCAAAGCTAATTTCATAAAAATTAATTCCATTAGCCTTGTCAAAAAAGAAAGATGAAACAGAAAAGATGCTTCAGTCTTTATTCTGAATGTATTACTTCTGTTTGGAAGATACAAGAAGATACAAGGTAACCTAACCTACGACCTCCTGCACAAGGTTATTTCATCATGGAATCTTTTGAAATTGTGGTTGTTCACATGGTACAATGACCAAATTTGCTAGACTTAGCTCTTCTCAACAATACACTAATCTGAGACAATTCAAAAGACTCATGATGAGTATGAATGCTATCCATATCCAGAGAAAGAACTATGGAACCTGAATGCAAATCAAAGCACACTATTTTCTCGTTTGTTTCTTCTTTCTCATGGTTTTTCCCTTTTGTTCTGATTATTCTTTCATAATATGACTAATGTGTAAATACATTTAATATGATTGTACATCTATAGCCTCTATCAGACTGCATGCCATCTTGAAGAGGGAGGAAACAGGGGAGGGAACAGAGGGAGAAAGGGGAAGAGAAACATTTGGAATACAAAATCTTATAAAAATGAATGTTGAAAACTATCCTTACATGTAACTGGAAAAAATAAAATACTGTTAAGTAAAGGAAAAAAGAATTGTAGTTGGTCACTGTGTTGATCAGTTCTTAGATCTTTCAGACTTGATTATTTTTAAAGTACTAGAAATACTGAAAACCAAAGGAGAGATTAACAAAACTGAAATTAAGAAAACTATTGAATTAATAAATAAAATCAATAGTTGGTTTTATGAAAAAACTAATAAAATTGATAAACCTTTGGTCAATTTGATTTAAAAAAAGAAAGAAGAAAATCAAATTACTAATATAAATTGCTGTCCTGGTTCTATTCACATCAGTTCATATAAATCTTCCCAGGTTTTTCTGGAAAGCATCTTTTTCATCATTTCTTACAAAGTGATAGTATTCTATCACATTCACATACCACATCTGGTTCTGCCATTGTCCCCAGTTGCTTCTCATCAGTTTCCAACTCTTTGCCACCATAAAAAGAACTGCTATAAATATTTTTGTACATATTACTTTAATCTTTTTTCTTTCTTTGATCTCTTTGGAGTATGGATCTATTAGCAGTAAGCCTGGGCCAAAGGGTATGGAGTTAATAAGATATGGGGGTAAAATTTCAAACTACTTTCCAGAATGTGTGAACAGCTCCACCAGCAGTAAATTAAAGAACCTGTTTTTCCACAGACTCCAACATCTGTCATTTTCCTTTTCTGTCATCTTGGCTAATCTGATGGATGTAAAAGTTGTTTTAATTTGAATTTCTCTAGTTATTAGTAATTTAGAGCATTTTAATGCAGCTACTGATAGCTTGGATTTCTTACTCTCAAAACTATCTATTCTTATACATTATCCTTTGTATTAATTACAAAATGGCTATCTTATACATTTAATTGTTTTCTATTTCTTAAAAATGAGATATTTATCAAAGAAACTTGGATGCAAATACCCCCCCAATTATCTGCTTTTCTTCTCATTTTAGCTCCATTGGTTTGGTTTGTGCAAAACTTTTTAATTTTATGTGATCACTAGAGTATGATTTTACTCAATAATTTAGGAAATAAATCGTTTTTATTTACTTTCTATAAACACACATATCTCTATCTTCATATAATCTCAATTCAACCATCACTTATTATACACCTATTACATGTCAATTACTCTGTTACAGTACCTGCTCTGATGCAATCAACCAACATCAAATGCAGTACCAAACAAAAGCTGCACTAAGCACTGATGACACAAAGACAAAAGTCAAGCAATCCCTGCCCTCAAAAACCTCATATTCTAATGGAGGGGACACAGTAGACATCTGTATATTTATGATACACGAAGATACAAGGTAGCCTAACCTAAGGCCTCCTGTACAAGGTAGCAATTAAGCTATCTTGAAAGAAAGCCGTGGAGGTGAAAGGAAAGCATTCTAGGCATGGAGAGTGAGGGGAGGGGTGGGGGGAGGTTTAGCTAGAGCAAAGGTACAAAGATGGGAGCTGAGTCATGTGTCTGAATAACAGCAAACAGGGTAGACTGAAGAATGCATGGAATGGAGTAATGGAAGAAGACTGGAAAGGGAGGAAGGATCAGGCTATGAAGAGCTTTAAATGCCAGAATAGCTTCTATTTGATGCCAGAAGTAGTAAGAACCTCCATAATGGAGTTCATTAGCAGGGGAGTGACATGGTCGGTTTGCACTTTAGGACAATCACTTTGAGGGCTATGTGGAAAATGGGGAGAACTTAAAGCAGGAGACTACTGCAACAATGCAGGCAAGAGATGAGGGTTTGAATTAGGGTGGTGACTATGGGTAGGGAGAAGGGGACACATACAAGGGAGGCTATGGAGATAAAAACTGTAAAAGACTGGGTGATGTGTTTTGTCTGCTACAACAGGCAGCTGGTGCTACAGTGGATAGAGCGATGGGTCTGGCAGAGAAGAGTTCAAATCCGGCAACCTCAGATACTCATTAGCTGTACACACAGTTTAAGGGGGGGTGGGGGTGGAGGTGATATAGTCATATTTCCACTTTAGGAAGATCAATTTGACAATAGTGGAGGATGGACTGGAATGAGGAGAAGCTAGAGGCAAAGAGACTAACCAATAGCCAACTGTAATTTTCCAGGCATGAAGTGATTAGGGTTATATAATACCTCCCAAAAGCACAGTGTCTGGTACATAATAGGTGCTCTATAAATGCTTCCTCCCTTCCTCTAACCCACTATGTGGGGAATGGTAGGATCAATATCCTAACTACTCTACCCCTATACAGTTAGGACACTTTTTCTTTAAAAGACATTAAAACCATCCTCAAGATTTGACTGGCTCACAGAACTAGAGGCTCACGCTACTGCTATTACCTCCCATTTGCATGGTACAAGAAGAGTTCTGAAAGTAGGTTCTGATCCTCAGCTGGCAGGAGAGTTTCACTAAGTCAATCAGCTTGGGTTCTCAAAGCACATGCTTTATGAGTATCTTTCTCCTGTATAGTTAATAAATCTTCTTTTAATTACTGCTGAATGACCTAGGAGTGTGCTCATTTTTTTCCAATATCAAACATAAGCTATCAGGGTACTAGTTTAACTCAGGTCCATCCCAGAATATGAGGTGAATAATAATGAGGTATCTAGGATGACAATTCAGACTTTTTGCCCTCAATGGAAAATACTAAGTTTTGAAGAGTAGACTGCAGTTGGGGTAGGTATTGAGTGGGAGGATATAATGAATTCTGTTAATGGACATGTGGGGATTGAGATATCCAGTTTAAAACATATATGAGTCAAACACAAGAATGGAAAGAAGCATGAAAAGGTAAACAGCAAAGAGAAGTCATAAGGGACTTATACTAAAGTTGAACTGTTTACATTCCTACATGGAAAGACAGTATTTGTAACTCTTGAAACTTTTCAGTATCTGGGCAGTTGGGATTACACACACACACACACACACGTGCACGCACATATGCACACACAGAGACTGAGAACACAGAGTGAATTGAATAGGATGGGATCATATCTTAAAAAAATGAAGTTAAGCGGTGAGAGAGAAATGTATTGGGAGGAGAGAGGGAGAAATGGAATGGGGCAAATTATCTCTCATAGAAGAGGCAGGTAAGAGACTTTTTAGTGGAGGGAAAAGGAAGGGAGCTGAGAGAAAAAACATGAAGTTTACCCTCATCACATTCGACTAAAGGAAGGAATAAAATGCACACTCATTTTGGTATGAAAACCTATCTTACAATACAGGAAAGTGGGGGAGAAGGGGATAAGCAGGGTAAGGGGGATGATGAAAGGGAGGGCAATGGGAGGAGGGAGCAATTTGAAATCAATACTCTTGGGGAGGGACAGGATCAAAAGAGAGAATAGAAGCAATGGGGGGCAGGATAGGATGGAGGGAAATATAGTTAATCTTATACAACATGACTATTATCGAAGTCATTTGCAAAACTACACAGATATGGCCTATATTGAATTGCCTGCCTTCCCAAAGGGAATGGGTAGGGAGGGAGGGATGGGGAGAAGTTGGAACTCAAAGCTTTAGGAACAACTGTTGAGTACTGTTCTTGCTACTAGGAATAAGAAATACAGGTAATGGGGAATAGAAAGTTATCTGGCCCTACAGGACAAAAGAGAAGATGGAGACAAGGGAAGGGAAGGATGATAGAAGAGAGGGTAGATTGGTGATAGGGGAAATTAGAATGCTCGGTGTATTGGGGTGGGGGAGGGGACAAATGGGGAGAAAATTTGGAACCCAAAATTTTGTGAAAATGCATGTAAAAAGTTAAATAAATTTAACTAAAAAATAAATAAAATTTAAATTTAAAAAAAAATAAATAAAAATAAAAAAAACATCTATGAGGCAGGACTAGCACTCAGTAGAGACATGGTATAAACCCAGAGATCTGAACACATCTCCAGAGAGAAGGTAAATGAACCCAAAAGAGCTGTTAAGATCAAGGAAGACAATGTTAAGAGAAAAGGGCCCAGGACATAGTCTTAGGGTACACTCAAAGGCTGGCATTTTACTGGAATAATAAAAGGCAAGGAGTTGTGGGAATAAAGAGGAGATCCAGAGGGCTCTAAGAAAAAGTGAAAATCAAGAACACTTTCACATCTGCAGGAGAGGCTATAAGGAAGTAGGATCCAGCCTAGCAATACCACTGTCTATTAGATATTTATATCCTACAGGCCCCTCTAACGTCACATAGCTAAGAGAGGATCTATTATCTTTCCCCTTAAACCCACCTTCTTCTTTCCAACTTCCCCATTGCTGCCAAGGGCATTATCATCCTTCTAGTTAGATTTGCAACCTAACTTAACTCTATACTCTCTTACCCTCTAAATCCAATCAGTTGATGGGTCTTGTCAATTTTCCCTATTTCTCACATCCATCTCCTCTCCACTCCCATGGAGAGGAGAGACAGAGAGGTGGTACAATAGAGCTGAGCCAGAGCCAAGAAGACCTGAGTTCAAAACCAGACTCAGACACTCACTAGCTATGTGGCCCTGAGTAATTCATTTAATCTGCTTGAATTTTCTCAACTGTGAAATGGGGATGATAATAATAGCACTTGTTTTAGGGCTCCAACGAGATAGTATTTGTAAAGCAGTGGGCACTGGAGGTCAGGAGAGAGGTTAGGGCTGGACAAGTCCTTCTGAGAGTCATCTGCATAGAAATGCTGGGTGAAACCAATGATGAAAGTCTCAACTAGTCTGCTGATGAAGGAAGGCAGGCTTTATTAAGCATCTACTATGTGGCAGGCCTCCAAAAATCAAATAAAAAATCCTATTTGGCTTTCATAACCTGGCCCCTTCCTACTTTACAGCTTTCTTGCACCTTAATCCTTCCTTCCATCACACTGTGCAACCCAGTGACATGCCTCCATCATATAATACTCCATCT
Source organism: Bettongia penicillata ogilbyi (assembly GCA_023548195.1). Taxonomy (NCBI): domain Eukaryota; kingdom Metazoa; phylum Chordata; class Mammalia; order Diprotodontia; family Potoroidae; genus Bettongia; species Bettongia penicillata. The sequence goes on from JAJHZJ010000128.1 coordinate 8,762,217, forward strand.
CCCTCCTCATCTCTGCCTCCTAGCCTCCTGACTTTCTTCAAGACTCAGCTAAAATCCCACCTTTTGCAAGAGGCCCTTCCCTGTCCTCTCTTATATTAATTGCTTCCCCAACTTTATCTTGTATTTATCTTATTTGTACATAATCGTTCACATGGTGTCTCCCCTATCAGACTATATAAGCTCCCAGAGCAGGGACTGATTTTTTGTTTGTTTTTTGCCTTTTTTTATATCTCCAGTGCTTAGCATAGTGCCTGGGATACTTACTCCCATCTGCACTATGGAATAGTTCCCTAATTGGTCTCCCTATCTTGTCTCTCCTCATTCTGACCTATCATCTTTCATAAAGCTGCCAAAGTGATATTCCACAAGTACAGAAAGACCCATGTCACTCACCTGCTCAAAAAGTTCCAATGGCTTCCCATTATCTCTAAGATCTTTACAATCTGATTTCAGCCTACCTTCAGACTTTGTACACACTACTCCCTTTCACATACATTCTACATTCCAGTCAAACTGGCCTATCTGCAGTTCCTCCTTCATATCTTTCCATTTTCCATCTCTGTACCTTTGTAGAGGCTGACCCCAATTCCTGAAACGGCCCCTCTCCACCTGTCAGCACACCTGGTTTCCTTTAAAACGCCATTCAAACTCTTTCTAAATAAGGTCTTTGCTAAGCCTTCTTGTCACAGAATAAAGTCCTTCCCCTATTGCATTGTACTGACTTTGAACATGTTTTGCATTTACTTATACATGTTATTTTTTCCTTATACAGCAAAGATTTCTTAGGTGCAAGGACAATTTAGTTTTTATCTCTGAATCACCAGTAAATAGCCAAATTCTGGCATATAACAGACACTTGAGAAATACACAACTTACTTGTTGGCTAAATGGGACTCATACATAATAAGAATTCTGAAAGACAGAAGTTCCTTTCAGGCACAGGGGATGGTGATGGAATTTCAGGTTCAAGGAACAGCTAATTTTCCAGTTTAGCTGGAATGTAGAATTCATGAAGTAGAACATGAAACAAAACTGGCAAGAAAAGTAAGACGAAGCCAGACTGTATAGGGCCTTAAATAGGCCCTGTATAGGGCCTTAGCCTTTCCTAATTAGGAAATTTGTATTTTATCCTAGAAGAAATAAGGAGCCACTGAAGGTTGGCTTTTTTGTTTTTCTGGAAGGCAATCGCAATCGGGCTTTAAGTAAGATTCTGTGAGTCCCCCATTAGAGGACCAGCCTAGCTTAGTAGGATGGAAGGTGCCTCTTTCAGTAATGGCAACTTAGAACAACACTGAGGACTTCTGTCTGAGACAGCTCCTTGAACAGAGGTAGACTGTAGCTACTGTATAGCTAAAATAGTAGGTAAAACCTTCAAATCTGCACCACACTGAAAAGGATCAAGAAATCCAGTAAGAAACTACAATAAGTGACTTTTTCCAACTAAGACCTGTACAAAACACCAGCCAGAAGCCCATGGACAAGAAGTTAAAGGGGCCTGTCAACAGTACCAGGGCAGGCAGCCAAGTTTAGTTTTCCAGAGCAACCAACTAATACAGTATAGCCTGCAAGGCTGTATTTAGAGACTGCAAAAGTGCACAGAGGTCAGAAAGCTCCAGGGTGGAAACCCTGAAAGCCCAAGGGAATATCCAGAGTAAACAGGCAACACTCAGAGAGGGAGGGAAAAATAAGCATCCCTTTAAAACTGTAGTATTGTCAAAGCAGGGAGAGAGGGGGGAAAAGAGAGAGAGGTGCTACAGGTAGAGTGAGTCTGTTCTAAGGATATTAAGAAAGGAAAGAGAAGGAAGGGTAAAAGAAATATAGTAGTGCAGAAAAAGAAGAGGTGGAATTTGCTATTTCTTTCTAATTTGGTGAAATTTACCAGTTCTTTTCATTGGGATACATAAGAAGAAACATGTGTATACAAATATTCTTGAGGAGAAAGGGGTGAGGTCATCAACTGAACCTCATTCTTGTTTGAATGAGACAAAGGAGGGCGGCATGCTGGCACACACACGCATATGGAGTTTGGTGTAGAACTACATAAAAACTCAACAAAGAGTAACAAGTGTAGACTGGAAGGAGGTATAAGAACAAGGATAACATTAGGGAGAGAACAGCACCAAGCAAAACAAACTTTCTGACCCTGAAGGGTTAATTAAAAGGGAAAAAGAAAAGCCCCAAACTCTTAAAGAGGCAACCAACAAGTGGGGCACACCTGAACAAATTGCTATATGAATGTAATAAAATATTGCTGAGCCACAAGAAAGAATCCACAGAGACAATGTTAGAAAAGCCTTGGTAATGGGACCTGATTCAGTGAAATAAGAACCAAAAGAACAACTTTTCACAAGGAAAACATCAATATATAGAAAAATAATTTTGAGAGATTTAAAAACCCTGATCAATACAATGGCCAATAACGTCTCCAGAGAGCCTGTGATAAAATGCATTACATATCTCCTGAAAAACAAAAGGGTGATGGACGCAAGAATGTACAGAAAAGGACATGCATTTTTAGACACAGCCACTGCATAGTTTTGTTTTATTTGACTATGTTTACTTGTTACAAAGGTAGTTTTTTCTTTCTGTCTTCAACCAAGGGGATATTTAAGCAAGAAAGAGAGCAATAGTGATGCCTCCTCGCCACTACCCAAAAAAAAAAAAAAAAAAAAAGCCAAACAGCAAGAAGCCTAAACAGTTTTGAAAGTAAAGTAGAATTTATAAAATACTTTTTAAAAAAAAGTAACCAGTACAAAATAGATTTTTCACTTTTCTATAACAATACTTTTTATATTCTTCTATGTATATGGAAATGACCTTTGTCACAGAAATTCAAAATTTTAGCAATTTACTAATAATCCAGGAGTCAAATGAGACTGCAAAAAAATTCTTTTTGTTACTACCATTGAATCAGCAATTTAAAAAAGATCAAATACTAAAGAATATCAAGAGATTACAGGTACATTTAGTAACCAGATTAATGAAATCACTGGAATGCTGAATTAAATTTAACAACATCAAACATATGAAAGCTTATAAAAGGGATCAACTTTGCCAGTTATACAAACTTAATTCCTACTGGAGATTAAAAGACCATGTGACAATGTCACATGACAATTTTCATGAGGGGAAAACTCTCTCTTACCACTTTCCATGTACACACCTGACAAATACTCTAAGTAATGTATAAAAAAAAGGTGATATATTACTACTTTCATTAGCATTTAGATAAGTGAAAGGGAAGTTGGTTTTTAGTTTTCAGTAATAGTCAATGCTTTATTGTCAGATTTAGTTATCTAAGAAATCTAATCATGATACAACTTCTCAGAGACCTAACACAGTGTCATCATCTATGCTGATTACTTTCTAAGGTAAAGCTGCCTTCTGATCCTTCTGATTCTCCCTCTTGTCTCCCAAACTATCGAAAAATTAAAAAGGAATAACTTTGTGCTTATAGAAGAAATATATATCAAATGTAACTTATGAATACCTGATGGAAATTACTTCCAGCTAGATTTAAATGAAAGGTGAACATCACATTTATTAATATCCAAAGAAAAATGCAAATTTCCACCTTCTTGAGATAAATAGGGACTTTCAGTTTACATGTATTTGGAAAAAAATGTCCTGCAATTCCAGTCTTTTTAGAATGTAGATGAATTAAAATTTTACCAATTTACTAAAAACCCAGGAGGAGTCAAATGAGATGGCTAAAAATTATTTTTTGGCACTATAGTGAATCAGCAATTCAAAAACAATTTCAACTTTTAGCAATCTAATTTGGCTTTGCTGTGTGCAAACTTGGCCTGTATAACTATATTAGTATTTATATTTACTTAATAGTGGAAAATTATAACTATTACACACTCACTAGAACCTGGATTCCTTCTTTTTCAACTGGAGCTTTATCATACGTAGCATCACAAACGCGGACCAAAGTTGTCACACCATACTTCTTAAGTTCCTTTAAAGAAAAACAAATACAAGTATATTTGCACTCTGAATCTAAGGTTTAAACCAAAGTTTAAAAGAGAACTGAAGGAATGCTACAGATTATCTAATCAAACCTGCTCACTTTATAGATGAAGGAACTGAGGCCTAGAAGGAAGAAATTACTTGCCCAAGATCACTCATATCAGTTCAGTTTAATGCAACCATTTATTTCTTAGGTGTCCACTATGTGCCAGGCACAATGCTAAGTACATGAAGATGAAAAAGGAAACAATCCTGACTTCAGAGAGTCATGGATCAAGTAGGGTAGAGATGAGCCTATAAACCAGGTTACCTGACTCCTAATCCAGAGCTCTTTCCTCTAACAGCACTGTTCTAAAACTCTACTTTTGAAAAGCTGTGAGGTATGGCAGAAGATAACAAAGTGCAATCACAGCCTGGCTCCCTGCTCCTCTATATGTTCTTTATTCTAATTTCACCTGGCATCTCTGCCACCAACACCTTAACAGCTGCAAGAGATGAGGGAACCTCAAAGGTGAGGTTCCTCAGCTATCTTTGAAGTGGATGGCCTAGAACTAGAAACAACATGAGATGGTACTGAGCCAGATCTAAAAAGTCTTAGGGCACTGAAATTCCATGACTCCATTACAGGCCTCTGGTCAACTTCCATACCACGTACAGCAAATAAAATAGCTTAAAGAGTTACAAATATAAATAAATGAGAACACTGATAGCCTGTAAGGAATGTAAATCATCTACATAAATCATAGTATTATTAAAATGATTAATGGACTATTTTTTGAGTATAAATCCAGGAGATTTGATACCACTCTATAGAATCAGCAATTAAAAAAACTTTCAAAATACAGATAAAATTCCATTATAGTGAACCCTACAGGACTTGATCATGTGCCAGTTGTATTCGTGTTAAAAAAAAAACAAAACATCGTACACTGAGAAAAAGTATATTCCTAGTATTCAGGACATGGAAATTAAGGAGAATAGAAATTTGGCAACAAATTAGCCAATGAAAATAACACTCCAATTTCAGTAGGAACAGGAAGAGATTCTGCAAATACCCTGTCCCATACCTTTATTCCAATACTACCCCTGAGTTCTGGAGTCATCTTTGGGTGGCTGTTCTTCAGGTGAATGGTCCAGGTTTTTAGGGAGCTTCAGGTCAGGGCACCTGGGAGGGGAAGGGCAATTGCTACTTGGAGACATGGAAAAGTATCAGTGATTGTTTTGAGACCAAGACCCAGAAAAGGCCATACTAGGTTAGATTGGAATCCTCGTGGGAGTCCTTTTTCAGCTCTAAAAGTCATGATCATGTTGTAAACAGGTCAAACAAGGCTTACATCTATCCCTCATGGATGGAAAAAGCTTTGTGGTACAAGGACCTCTTTATAAAGGCATTCACTATAATGGGTTTTTAAACAGAATGAATCCCTAAAGTGGACTGCACCGCACTCTTACCTCTGTGAATTTGTTGAGTGTTGCATTGGTAGGATTGTGGGTAATCAGAAAACGCATGTTCTCATAAGAGATCTCCACAGGGGCTGGACGGTTCATTATGGCAGACAAAAAGTGTGTATGCGTGTGAGAGAAAGAGAGAGACAAGGGAGAGTAGGTATGTGTGGGCGTGTGTTTGAGGAAGAGAGATGGGAAAATGGGAGAAAAAAATCAATAACCCTTGAAACGTTTCACAGCAGAAAACATTAAAAAGACCACGAAGATGCCTATTATTGATCAATCTTCTCTAGTCAGTTTGTTCCTTCCTTAAGGAGTTTCTTCAGGATAAGCAGATCTATTTAGAATCCACTGGAATTCAGATTCAACTTGGGCCTCAATGACTGCAGATGGTTACCTTCAACCTCCAAAATTCCAACTGCCTGCAACTTCAGCGACCTTTCCTACATTTAGGCACTGGTGAGGCAAGATGAAAGTATAGACCCGCTCTGCACTTGTGTTTTCTTGATGCTTAACTTTGCTGGAGTCGTTAAAGGGAATATGCTTCCAATATGAAAAAAATATAGAGATATATGCCAAACTTCTGAGGCCAATCTTGGTGTCCGGAGTCTTCAAGGCAATGTTAATTATGGCACATAGAAGCCTCAAGCTCACTTGTCAGCGAAAGCACTGTGCTGAGCCTGGCAGAAGTCTGCCTGCACGCTCAGAATCGCCATAAATGTGCGGAGTGAATTCCAACAGAGAACCTACAGGAAAAGAAAAAGGCCAAGTGTGTGAGTAAGCAGTTAGCTGACAGCATTACAGCATTATAGCACACAATGCTATAAAGAGATAAATTCAATTCAACAAGCACTGGGAATACAAAAGCCCACCTGCAGCTTACACTCTAACAGTGGAAAACAACAAAAATACAATGCACTCTTTACTATTCTAAGTTACCATAATAAACATGGAATTATAGAATAGCACTGGATATACACCAACTGGATACGCAGAAAACAAATTCCACAATATATATGGGTATACCTTGCTTTAACGAAGTTATTCATTCCAGTGTTGAGGAAACTATCAAATTTTTACATGTTCAATTCACTACTTAAAGTAATTTTACCTTCAAATGGATTCCTTCCACGATACAATCACACTCCCTCCCCTCCCCTTACTCATAGCCCTTGCAAGCCAAGTTTTCATATATTTCCTATTTGTTTAAAGTAGATTACAAAAACTAAAAGACTGGGGAGAGGGATTTACACATTTATCCTTGAGATTGTAAACCTCTTTTACTACCCACAAAATAATAACTAGCTCCCAACTAGAGTGATCACACCTCTTTTTTTTCCTCATTCCACCTTTTAACTACTTCTGTTCTTACTTCACTGAGGCAAGAGTATAAAATCATAGAGCTGATAGAATAAAGTTTTTACACCTCCATCGCTAGCCTCCCCCCAAATTTGCACAAAAAAAAAGAAAAAAAGGCAAAGTTTTCCAATATTTTAAGTCAGAATAACTGTACCAGGGGTCTGACATATGCACACTTAGTTGATTAAGACTATTCACTTTCTTTGAGTACTCTTAGGTATGTTTGGTTTCCTCAACTAGAATATAAACTCCTCTAATAGGATGATGATTTTCTTCCTATCTTCCTCAGCGTACTACTAGGGCAGATCTACAAGCCTTCTACCAGGCCCTCCCGTGGTGAACTTCAGTCCTTCAAAAAATCCTTTCCAAGGCAAGAGCACCCACCTGTGGCAAATGCAGCACACCCAAAGCTAAAGAACAGAGCCCAGTCACATCTACTGTGATGAAGCCCCATGGAAAACCCGCAGTGAACCTCCTACGCCTTAAGAATCCTTGTTTTATCCATTCAGGTGTCCCTCTACTGACACTGAAGCCAAACTACGGATGCCCCCAAAATTCATCACCCTGAAGCCGACCTCTGGTGATAGCTTTTCCCATCTGGGAGGATCTAGACGTAGTTTCAGCTTTCAATGTGGAGACTCCCATTTCTAACTACTGAACTTAAGAAAGTTGCCTGGCACACCAAAGAGTTAAGTGACCTGGAGCCCACAGCTAGGATGAGTCAGAGGCAGGACTTAAACCCATGTCTTTCTGACTCCAAAGTCAGCCCTTCCACCCCCTGATGCCTCTCTCAAGACATTTATAAACTTATTTGATAATTTATTCTCCCTAATATCCAAATTCTCTAAAAGGAAGGGAAAGAAGCAGCGAGGGGTTTTGTCCAAATTAATACGTAGAATAAAGTCCATAGGAAAGTAACAACATCATGCCCAGGAAAACCCTAATCTCCAAATACTTAAGCTAATTCTTTACTCAGTCTTCTTTTATAATTTGTTTTAACTGCATGGATTCTGTTATCATTGAAAAGAGTACAAAAATAAAATATTCCTTAAATTTGGAAGACGCAGTATCTCAAATGGCGTTCTTAATGTCTTCATACCACTATCTTATCCATTAAAGGCATCAACACTGCAAAAGCAAAAAATTCTTAAACTTAAGGAGAGTGCATACCACCACTCAGTCTTCTCAGGTATTTGTCATTTTAACACAGACCAAAAACATCAATCTCAGATCATCCAACCAGATCTGTCTTTAAAATACTGGCCACAGAATTACAGGATCCTAGATTTGGAAAGATCTTAGAGATCACTTAATCCAATCCTTCATCAAGCGAAGAAAGTGAGAGGGAGGGACATGGCCAAAGTCATAAAAGTACTTTGAAGAACGGGGGTCAGTCTCCTAGAACCCATAGTCTCCTATGTGAGTCCAGAATTGTGAGTTAACAAGGTGTGTCAATTATCACAGGGAAAGGCTAGGAGAAGAGGTGAACAGCCCCCTCCCACAGAGAAGGAATTCATCACAATATCTTTCATTTCAGTCTATTTTCTTCACATATTTACTAAAATTGTTCATCAGTTACTTTGTGAACGTACAATCATTCTTTTTATGTTATAAGAATAACTATTCAAAGCAGTTCACAGCAAAACACAAGGAAATTCTAACCTGCTTTGAAGCCCTTTGGAACCACAGATATCATCAAGGTTAATGTGTCTGTCAATTGAGAAAAAAGCAATGAAAAGACTGCATTGTACTGATGGCCAAGCTTTAAAAGTAAGACTCCAGAATTAAGTTTTCTACCTGGATACTAGCATTTGTCTGCTTGGAGAACAGCGAGCTTTCTCACATATTTCTTTTCCAACTCCCTTCTGGAAGGACCACTTCCAGGAATGATAATTTACTGTGACATTTTTTCCCTTAACATAGAGATCCCCAACACAAGAAGTCATGCCAAAAGAAAGTGTTTTATAAGTGTTCATAGACCCATGGTAATAAAATTAAGCTTCTCTTCGCTATCCCCTCACACCCCCAAAGAAGTGTTTGGCTACATCAGTGGTGAACCTTTTGCAACCTGTCAGTTCATTTAAACTAAGGCAAGTACCTTTGGAACTCATAATAATTCAAAGCAAAAGACTCTAAGAGAGCATGAACAATCTACTCAAAAATTGGAGACTCCCATGGTTCAGCAAATAGTTTAGCACCTGTAAATGCTCCATGAAGACTTTTAAAAGAAAGTTGTATTTTTGGCATTAATTCTGTTTTATCCATTTAAGGAGAGTTTTGGTAAAATTTAAAAATCTGTTCAGTGGTTAAAGAGTCTGGATTACTTTAAAGTATCTGACAACCATCCTTTCAGTATTTATAATAACTTGAGATGGTGTGCTCCAGGGCTTAAATTCATGAGGGAAAGTGGACAGTCAACAGTACAATACTATAAAGGATGCTCAATTAACCCTTTAAAGAAGGCCTGTTGGAAGCTACTTAGTGTCAGACTGTCAGTGACAAAAGTTTGCATAGTTTTGGAAGTTAATGGCTAAGATAATGGGCCATAAACTACCTTATCAAACTTTTTAAGATAAAAATAAGTATTTGATAACTATATAAAAATGGGGGGGAAAGGGGATCCTTAAGAAGAGAGAGGAAAGAGCACCTACACCTAGACTAAAGTCCTAGCTTAGTTATTATGTAACAAAGTCACATAACAACTCTATTTCCTCATCTGTAAATTGTGGTGTTCTACTTGATCTCTATGGGGTCCCTTAAAGTTCTAACAATGTATATATGGGGACCAATTATAAAATCATTCAGTACTGCATCTGTTCCAGGAGGCAATGTTGTGTTGGAAATCAGATCTGGAGTCAGAAGACTTGGGCTTGAGTCCCAACTCTGCCACTTGAACTAGCTGTATGACCTAGGGCAAATCTCTCAATTTCTTTAATTTGTAATTTGGTATTAATCCTACTTCCCAGCATTGTTGAGAGAGCATTTATCACCTGATCATGTAGTAGAGAAGATTCTACTATACCTCCTGGCAACTAGCATGCTAAAATCAAATATTATTACAAAAAATACTGAATAGCCTTTTTAAAGACAGTCCCATATCTCACTGTGCAGACATTTAAAAAAGAACTGTCCTATCTTTCATCAAATTCTGCACTAAGAAATTAACTATTTCTAAAATTCAAAAGAATGATAAAATAACCAGAGAAACTTCAATTTCATGGAGAAGCCCAGTTTTCTCTAAACAAAAGCTCTATATATCTTATAATGTAAAGAAAGAATCCTCCCTACCTTTAAGATGGCATAAAAGGTTATGAATATGTGAAAAACAAGTGAATACACAATTAAAGCTTTCTTTGCTTGTAAGACATTTAACAGGAAATCGTGCAAATTTGAGTCAGCTCAGTTTCTACAATCATGCAACATTATAGCAGAACACTGTATCAAGCTGCCAACGACATGCTTTCTCTAGAGGTAAGAATATTGTAAATAGCAACCCCAGCCTTTTATCTTAAAAACCACAATAGTAGTCTGTGCCTTGTACATCTATTCCCACCTTTCTATTGCCTCAAATGAGGAGAAAATATTAAAAGTTCTACAAGGAAATCTTTAGTCAAAATTTGTTCCCAAAGAAGAGATGAAAAAATTCATAATTTTTCCTTCAATGGAAGGGCAGAGGGGGTAATGAGTGTGGAACACTGCATATACTCTAAGATTCATCTAAGATGTTCATTAGTTTTGCTGAATTGCATTTTTATTTTGCTTTATTTTTCATATACAGTATGGTTTGATGAGTAGAGCAAGGGGAGGAGTATATTCAGAAACTAAAGTTATATAAAAATAAATTATAGCAATACACTTTTAAAAAAATCATTACTACTGAGAATTTACCTCAATGAGAACAAAGGAAATGTCCCCCAATGCCAAAATATTTATGGCAACATTTTCTGTGGTAGCAAAAAAAACAAAACAAAGGAAATAAAATAAGCATCCACTGATGGGGAATGGCTCAACAAATCCTGACTTAGGAATGTAATGAAGTATTATTGTTCCATGAAATAGTTACTGAGAAATGGTAGCAACACAAAAAAAAATTAATGAAAACATTTCAACAAACAAAAATCCAATAGCCACTTTTATTGTTTTTAAAGAAAATAATGACCTTGGATCATGGGGAAATATTTTAATAGCTCAGAAACAGCATACGATACAACCTGACACTCAAAAGCGAGTAAAGCTATTAACCAATAGCCACATCAGATTCTGAGAAGAGTATCAGTTATTTATCCATAGTTCCCTGACCCGGTAACCATGGATCAAAAGGGAGTGGTTACCAAATTTGTATGTTCTCTAGTGATTAGTAATCCTGGCAAGTTTTAGAGTGTAACAGATAAGAGAAGTGTAAGATTAAAACTTAACTACCACCCACATAGTCAGGTCCCACTTTCAAAATGTTCCTTCAGATTCTGTTACTTTGTCTTCTTAGCATCTAACAATTTCCCAAGATGAGCCTTTTTTGTCTGAATGTATTCTACCCTTTTCGTCTATTTTTTAAGGATTTGTGATTTTGTCAACACAGGTAGTACCTTCACTAACTAATGCAGTCCATAACCCATTTGTAACTTAAATGATCTATGAGGGTTGCCATAGCCAAAAGTTTTATATCATCCTGGAGCTAACTTCTCCAAATTTAGGTAGGCTGGTCTATGGACAATGCATTAATCTATCACCTTAATACTTTGACTCACACAAATTAAATAAAAATAAGGATAACATAATCATGACTGACAGGCACAGACTTCTTTTTTAAAGGTCATATCAAATCATAAAACAATAGGCATTAGTGTTGTTTTCAGGGAATGTTTTTTAATTAAGTTAAATAGGTCTGGTAACCTGATTCTATTTGTTCATACTTCCATTTCCAGTCTGAGGTATCATGTGACTAGGCTCTAAATGAGTTTTAACTTCTAAGACTATCCTCTTCCTGTGTTTTAAGACTTTCTAGGCTTTCTGTTATAGATTTTTTTTAAAATAACAGAGAGTAAGCTTTATTCTAAACAATTTAGTAAATAACTTGCTGTATACAAAGTCTATATCCAACTGAAGTCAAAACCTAAAGCTTGTTGAATCTCAAAAATATGAGCAACTTTCCCAGAGAGCAAGTGAAGTTTCAACATTTTGACTTTGTTTCCAACTTCATACACAGGGTTACTCACAGTCAAATACAGAATCCATTATTTCATTTATACTGGAATGCATTTAGAATTTTCAACTACAAGTAAACAACCAAGAGACACCTGGACTCTCCCCCTCACACCATTCTCAAGTGTTATCTTGGCTATAATCGGGGAAGTTAGAATAACTAAAACAGCTGCAAGTTTCCTGAGGTTGCAAAAGAGATACTTCAGAAAAGGTTATTTGAATCACTTTTCCAAAGAAGCTACCACACAGAAACAATGCTCTAGGATGCAAAAGATGACATTGTCCCAGGACTATTGAATTGTATATAGTAACATCGTACCAACAGTAGCATGCAAAACAAAAACTTTTCATCTTTGGTTAGTATTAGTAAAAGAATACCAAGTTTCAGTGATCAGATAGCTTTATGGGCCAGTTTAATGCTTTACATTCTCCATTCTGTCAAACATTTTCATCATGTTTAAACTCACATTCTGAAATTTTGTAAGGAAAGGGAATGTAAGAGGGAAGGAAATATGCATTTATATAGCACCTACTATGTGCCAGGTACTATGCTAAGCACTTTAAATGTTTATTAATGAAATTATAGACTCTTTAAGTATTAAGTATAAAAACAATATTCACAACCTCATTCATACAGTGCTTTAAGGCTTACAAATGCACTTTCCACACAACCCTGGGAATAATGTAATACACTGTAGAGCAGGAGTATTAGTCTTAAAGTAAAGAGAGATCTGGGTTCAAATGCCAACCAAGACATTAATAGCTCCGTGACTACTGGTAAAGTACCATAGCTCAGAGAGACAGATCACAGCACTAAGAAATGTCTGAGCTGGAATTAGAAACCAGGTCTCCTGATTTCAAGTACAGAACAGAGTTCAGATTTGATTTCCTTTTTCTTCCTAGTTAGAGGATGTATGGTTGCAGAGACTTCTGAACCCTAGTCTTTCCAAGATGGAAAAGCAATAAGGCAATTCTAAGCAGACAAATTTTAAAATGCAGGACTGGTCCATCAAAAAAAGATTTGCTGGGTACACACAATAGGTTCTGTATAGGATGCAAAACAAAAGTATGTCTCAGCTGATTTGTGAATTGAGCTGATGAGTTTACAGTCTAGTTGAGGAAAGGTACATGGTAACATCTTACCAACAGTAGCTAAGAAGTATTTTGAGGACACAAAGTAAGGAAAAGATTAGTGGACGTTAAGTTGCTTGAAGACAAAAAAGCATAAAAGAAAGTGATAGAGACTGCTGTGGAGAGTACAAGACCAGACAAGGAGGTGGGGAAGACATGGTCAAAGGCTGAGCAAAATGCAGAGGTCTCTGCTGACCTTAGATGCACTTCTGTCAGAAGTGTACAAAAGAAATGAACTCAGATGATGGGTCTCCCAACCTAACACAGGGCCTAACATAGTACTTTGCACATCACCAGGATTTAAAAGTTTGTAGAATTGAAATTCAATGGGTCTGATGGCTTTGAAAATAAGCCTAGAGTCAAAAGGCACTAACTTACTCACTGAAGACTCCTGGGACTTTATAAGGAAACTGGGATCCAATCAAGTACCAGTTCGCTGACTCTAAGATCAAATATGCAATGGATGTTGGCATTTTTAAAGCTGGCCCTTCCAAAACTACCAACTGGGTTCACAATTATACCCTCACCTGATCAAATTCTACTTAATTAGGGAGTTATTTCTCCTAACAAGATCAATCTATCCAAATTCCGATGGAGATATATCAATATACCCTACTGAAGATAGCCATTCATTTGGAACATAACTGTGAGTACTATTAACAAATTTGATTCCTTCAGAGAGATCTCCATATTCTTTGAACAGTTTTAAAAATCGATAAAGGGAAGCGTATTTGTAACTACATGTGCAGAGTGAAGAATGTCAAGAATAACGTCACAAGGTTCTATTGTTTCTTCATCAGCTCCCTCACTCATGACTCATTTCCTCTGCACTAATAAAGTCAAGCCATTCCTTAATGACAGGCTTTTCACCAGTAATAGAAAGCAGAAAACAGATGTCAACTTACTCTGGTATACTAAAAGCAGACAGCAAATATTCTCTGAACACCAATGTACCAACCAAGAAGCATTTACCAAACGTCCACCATGTTTAAGTACTGCTTTTAGAAACAAAAGTGAAAGTCACTGCCCTCAAGAACCTTCCATTTTAGCTAGAGAAGCAACATGTACACGTCCAATAAACATAAAATATATACAAAGTAAAAACAAAGTAATTTCTGGAGTGAGAAGTAACTACTGAGGGACAAAAGGTCTCTACAGGTAGGACTTGAGCTACACAAAGACCACAGAGGAAAACATCTACCCAAAACTTCAAGTAAAACAGTATTAATTTAAAGTGATGTCCAAGTCCTGATGAAAAAAAAAAGTTAACACTAAAAGAACAATCTGAATTCTTGTCAAATACATTAGCTGAAAAGCCAAATTTTTGGCCAGGACAGCAATAAAAATAGAAGTACCGTATCTGATCTTCTAAAGCAAATATATCACATACCCATTTTGTGCCAAAAGAATTAACATTTTCTGAGAAAGATGAAATCTCAACCCAAAGACACTATGAAAAGAATTACAATACTGCTTCTCTAAAGGCAAACCCTTCCAATGGTCAAAATATTTTTTTTTTCAAAATGGTCTCAGCTAACAAAAGGGTCACTGAAAAGAGTAATTTTATAACTCCCTAAAGTTTGAAAAATCAACATTGCACAAGATAAATTTATATTAAAATGATGAAATTAAATAGGGTTTGTGGGTTGTTTAAACGACAGTAGACTCCAAGTTACTGGTTATTAAATTCAATTCAGGAAAGCCAAAACCATATGTATCTCACATATACAAAAACTGCTGATTATTACTGGCCATGTCCTCATGAATATTTTGCTAGATAATCTTACAGAAACCTTGAGCAACGGTGATGTAAGGATCTCCCTTGAAAAATGCTAGAGAGGGGCCGCCTCCTTATCCTCACTCTGGCTAATTCCACAAAGGATAATTACAGAAAGTAGACAATCTAGAGGGCACTTTTGGAGGGGCTGCCTGAACAACAGTGGAATCTAAGTTTGGCCAAGACCAAACTGCTCCTCAAGAGAATAAGAATGGTATTCACACACAATACCCACTTCAGTTCTAAATCAAGCAACTCTGCAAAGCTTTCAGGAGACCAACGAGGAAGTCAAAAAAGCTGAAAAACGTGGTTCTGCTAACTCAACAAAAAATAACTGCAGAAAGTTATCAGACACCTTCATATATACAACAGTTGTGAAGTTT
This sequence comes from Bettongia penicillata ogilbyi, assembly GCA_023548195.1. Classification (NCBI taxonomy): domain Eukaryota; kingdom Metazoa; phylum Chordata; class Mammalia; order Diprotodontia; family Potoroidae; genus Bettongia; species Bettongia penicillata. The sequence goes on from JAJHZJ010000128.1 coordinate 8,777,487, forward strand.
AGTGGGGTTAGAAGCTCTCCTAATTTTCCTCAAAGATTAAGAGAATTAAATCACCATTTCACAATCCAATGAACCATGGCTCAAAACCAAGATAAGTGACTTCATCAAGGTTGCACAGTTTATAAAATCAAGAGATTATGCATCACTTTTTAAAGAACATACTATCAAATTGCACATCTCAGACAGAAATCACAAAACAAATATTCCAGGAAAATATTTTGTATGCTTTCAAAGGAATAATAAAAGTTTAAAACAAAAATCTGTATTTCAAGGAGAAAAGGATAATTTGGGCACTTAGCTATCTCCTACACAGCTCTCTGTAAAAAAAATAATGGAAGGCAGTGTGACTGAAAACAGATTACTAAAAATTGGGGCCTAAACAGCTATATGGCACAGTAGCTAGAACTGGAGTTAGTGAGACCTGAGTTCAAACACTTACTAGGCTTTGTGATCCTAGGCAAGTCATTTAACTTTGCCACAATTTCCTCATCTGCAAAATGAGCTGAAGAAGCAACTGGCAAATCATTCAGTATGTTTGCCAAGAAAATCCTAAATGGGATCATGAACAGTAGAACACAACTGAACAACATAAGCTAGGGCATTACAGATGGAAAAAATTGTCCACTGTTGCCTTTTTTTGACTTTATTTTTCTTGAGGGTTCTTTTATGGTCACTGTTAGCTGTTTTCATTAGGCAAAAAAAGGGTGAAGTGATCAACTTTTGAAGGTTATAATCCTACATCCTACAGTAGCACCAATAACAACAAACAACTCACCTTTATACAGTGCTTTAAGTTTTACAAAGTACAACTCTGCTGCTCAACAAGTCTTCTAAACAGCAACATCTTGAGCAACATCAAACAAGGTATAAATAACACTCTTCAGTGGAGCATTAGTCTTCCAGAATAAATCCCTTTTATCTAGAAGGAACTTCAATTTTCAAATGAACCCAATTTTTCATATAACTTCTAGGAAAAACACCAATTTAGACCAGTTTACTGTTCAAGGTGAACAGATCAAAAATCCATCTACAGGATTAGTGTTGTTCCTTTGCATCAAATGTCTCAGCATTTTAAGTCCTCTCCAGAGGTGTCACTATATTTTCCAACCCCCAATTCTGCCCTAGTGCTGAAAAACAAATTGCTCCTTATATTTCAATTCTGTTCCTCAATGTAAGTTTTTCATACAATCACTATGGAAAGATGTTAGGATAAATTTCAAAACAAGTAGAAGGTTAACCCCTAAAAAAGGCCAATGGGTTTTTTTTTAAATAGTCTGTAAAGTGTTCACACTTTTTAAGCCTCCAGGTCCTTATTTTTAAATTACATGTAAAATCAGTCACATATTTGCTCTTTTATAACGTTTCCAAAGTTCAATGACTATGTTGTAAATGGTTTCTTTCCATCGACAGGGTTCATGAAAATTAAGTATTACTTGACTTTTGAGTCATGGAGGGCGTGGTTTTACTTCTGCAATTCTGAGTCACAGCACACTCTCTCTGTTCAGAAGTTCTAAACTATTTGTCATTTATACAGGTGTCCTAAAATTAGCCAACCATTCCCAGGGGGAAGATCAGTTCTAGCTGACCCACTTTCCCAGAGAGGAGACCATTTCTGGATAACCCTTTCTAACACCCTGAAAGTCACTAAAATCCATCCATTCCCCTCCCCACTCCAACAAAAATACAAGTCTGCCTGTCAACTTTTTCAGTCAGACTTTCCTCTCCCAGCCACATCCCAGGTGCCTCATAAAAACTGAGTACACCAGCACAAGTCACACACCCTGAGGCCCCAAGAGAGATGGTAGGCAGAATCTACTCCCACACAAAAGCCTACACTTAGGCCCTAAAGAGTCTCCAACCTGCTTTTCCTTAAATGATCACCTTGCCTCCAAGCCTCTCTATACAATGCTTACCAAGACCTCAGAAAAGCTATAAGGAGAAGAAACCCCCAAGGAAACTCCACAGAAAGAAAAGCTCACTTTCGATTTCTGAAAGCAGAAAGCATGGGGTGACTTGGAAGAATGCCTGTACCCCTTTCTGGGTTTCATATGAACTGAAAGTCATTCACACTGAGGGGAAGTTGTGTTAATATGGTTTTTGTGGGAGCAAGACATTAGGACTGGAGCAGTCACCAAGTTTAAGGGTTAACTCAAAGTCCTAAAAACTAGGGCCATTAATTATCAAGCCTTCAAAAAAGACCCTTAGGTACAAGGCCATAGAACCCCCTCACTAAAAGGGACTCCCAACGGTAGCTGGAAAATACCCCACAAATCAGAGTATTCCTGCAATTGGCAGACCAACCCCTAAACATACACTTATTAACATACACTTATGAAATACCTACTATATGTCAGGCACTGCCCTAAATACTCCAACAGAAATAAGCGACTGGTGTATTAGTCTATGTATGGCAATCAGACTAATCAATCCTCAATAGTCCAAGCATCAAAAACAAGCTGAATGCTGAGCTGTTCACTTGTCACAACGTTTCACAGTGCACTTGCCATTGGTGTGTAGGCAAGTGATTCTGAGGCCTTGATAATGTCATTCTGCTTCCTTAATTTCCGTTTGTACTTTCAACAGGACATAACTTCACTGACTTCCTGTCTGAAACTACTGCACATCATATGGAACATAGCAGCAAAGAGCTCCCATGTTCCAATCCAGTAGTAGCTACTTTTTTGATAAAAGGGAAAGTACTAACCTTTAAACTCAAATCTGCAAAGTAAATATCCTCTGGAATTTGTTAAGACATTAAAAAAGTTGTATGTTCAGGTTACCTTGCCAGGAGTAGGGGCTGAGGAACGAGTGGTAGAGAAGGGATAGATGTAATTCTATACAATCCTGCATTATACATTTCTAAAATGCCTTTCATCAGAAAAACTCCAAACACTTTGGAAGCATTAGCCTCCCAGGAATAGATGTGCTTTTCAGTCTTGAACAGAAAAGGTCAGAGACTTGGAGAGAAGATTTAGGAGACAGCTTTGGACAGAGAAAGCCAGAAAGGGCAGGAACAATCATTAGCAAACTTGTAAATGCAAAATAGGCACAAATAGCAAATGGGATGGGGGTAATTAAAGCAAACAGAAAGCCCGAAGGCTACTTCTCCAGCCTCAAAACTCACACTCGGTTAGACTGCTTCGAAAAAGTTACCTCACCTTATTCACCAGGACAAGGAGCACCTCAAGAAATGCCCCTCCATTTACAAGTAACTATCTAAACAGACATACACATCCAGGGTCCCTTCCTCCATCTCCATCAGTGATGACCTGAAGACCCAGGAAAGCCTCTTCCCTTTACAACAAAGTGAGTGACCACCTAAAGACCCCTATACACCATTTCCACAGGAAAAGTCGGGGAAAATTCCTCTTATTTGCAAAAGAGTGACCACCTGAAGACCAGGGAGAACTCTTCCCCTACCTGTACAATAAAGGGAGAAACACCTGAAACCCCACGAAGCCCCCCCCACAATGTGACCACGGGAAGCCCCCTCTACAATAAAGTGACCACCTGAAGCCCCCCTACAATAAAGTGACCACCTGAAGCCCCCTTACAATAAAGTGACCACGGAAATACCCCCCTACAATAAAGTGACCACGGAAATACCCCCCTACAATAAAGTGACCACCTGAAGCCCCCCTACAATAAAGTGACCACCTGAAGCCCCTCCTACACTAAAGTGACCACCTGAAGCCCCATGAGCCCTCCCCTACAATAAAGTGACCACCTGAAGCCCCCCTATAATAAAGTGACCACCTGAAGCCCCATGAACCCTCCCCTACAATAAAGTGACCACCTGAAGCCCCACTAAGCCCCCCCCAATGAATTTCCAAGCCCACGGAGGGGAGCTTCCACCTCCCACCCCCACCCAACCGCGCTCCCTCCTTCCGGGGACGTGTCCGGGGCCTGGCTAATGGCTGCGGCGGCGGCTGCCCTTCCCTGGCCCGGGGGGGCCGAGGCCGCTCCCCCCCACCCCGCGGGGCCTCACTCACGCCGGCGAGCTGAGGGCCGGGCATTGAAGTCCGGCGGCGAGGACGGGCGGGCGGCCGGGGGCTCCTCCTCAGTCACCTCGGCGGCGGCGGCGGCGGCGGCGGTGGCGGTGGCGGCGGCGACTCCCCCCCAGCCTCCTCCCGAGCGCGCGACCCCCCGGCCCGACCCGGCGGCGGCTCCGGCCCCGGCCCCGGCGGCGGCTCCGGCTCGGGCCCCGGCTCCGGCTCGGGCGGCGGCGGCGCGTGCCAGCGAGTCCGTCTTGCTGCGGCGGCGGCGGCGGCTCCGGCTCCGGCCCCGGCTCGGGCTGAGGCGGCGGCGGCGGGGGCTGCGGCTGCTCCCCGTGTGGAGGCACCGCTGGGGCCTCTCCTCGCGCCGCGCCGCTCCGCCGAAGGGCCTGCTCCGCGCTCCGGCCGCTGCCGCCGCTCCCGCCGCTCCCGCCGCCGCTGTTCCGGCTCCCGCCGCTGCCGGGACGGTTACGACTCAGGCTGATCGCGCCGCCGCCGCCGCCGCTGCCGCCACCGCCGCCGCTCCTGCTGCGCGCGCAACCGGAACCACCTCGCCTGCTCCCCCTCCCCCTCCCTCGTGTCCCCTCTCCTGCGAGCGCCCCCGCCCTCCCGGGCCGTTGGTCGGCTCCTCAGCCCTCCACTCCCTGCGCACTCCCGGCCCGCCCGCCAGGCTGCCATTCCATCCGACCCGCCCACCCAGGCTCTCGCCTTTGTCTTGACCTCTGCCCTGACCTCCCCCGCTTCTCCCCATGGTTTCTTCCACTTGCAACTCAATCCTGCTGAGGCCTGATCCATGTGGCCGCGAGAAGGGGGGAGGCCACACGCGCGCGTGCACGCACACACTCACTGTTCACACACATTCGCACACGCACACGCACACGCACACATACACTGAAGCCCCATGAACCCTCCCGGTCCGGGGCAGGAAGCTGCACCCTCAGGCATCCCGGCCTTTGGCCTGCTTAGGACGGGCTCCCAGGAGCCTTTGCTCCTGGAGGCCTTGGCCACGCTGCCAGGTGCCATGGCGCAAGGGCCGGGTGCCAGACCCCGGTGGGACGTGGCAGGAGAACCAAAGGCCATTGGAAAGGGATTCGCAGCCCCGAGGCCTGGCGGAGGCCGAGGGGACAGAAGCCAGGGCTGCCTGGCCTCGGCTGAGCCTGCTCACGGACGGAGGTCTCCTTGGCCCCGAGCCCCTCAGTTCCAGGGCTGCAGATCTGGAACCTGAGGACCAGCCAGCAGCGGGGAGAGACTTCCTGTAGGCTTAGTCTCTTTTTTGGGGTGAGGGGGGATGGGGAGGACAGGAAGCCGAACCAGGCGCACTGCCAGTTGTCATAAGGAACAATCACTGGAAGTCTGAGCTTGGGGGACCTCCTTTACTTTAAAAGACCCCCGATGTCATCCCTGGGGTCTTCCTTTCATCAGGGAAGACTCCCTCTCTTTAACCTCAGAGTTGGCAGTTTTGGGGAAATGCTGTGGCAAAACAACCAAACCCAAAAACAAAAGCATCCCCTGTTAGCGCTAACCTCTCATGGGCTGTCCGTTGGGTGTTATACCCATCGTCCAAGGTCCCCCGAATTGTGTTCTGTTCGTGTACCTGGGGTCACTGCACTGCAACCAGGCACGTGGGGAAGACTTGTGGAGGGCCTAGGATCAGGTCTTAGAAAACATGCCCCTTCCACAAAAGTGGCTATTGAGTGTTGTATCCAAACAGCCCTGGTAGGACAGAGCTACCAAAACCTAGGCACCAGAAGCATTCCTCTAATAGGAGAGGCACTATCTCATTTTTGTCTTCATGTGCCCAATACCTAGTCCAGTGCCTGGGATACATCAGGTGCTTGTTGATGGAGGAGTCCTGGCTTCTTCCTGTTCTCAAGCCTCAAAGTCTCCTGAGAAATACTAGCTAAGTTCATGGACATGGGAGCCTTCTTTCCCCATGTGGGGCTCTGGGTCACGCATTTCTGAAGCTAGACCTAGTTCTATACAGAAACCCAGAAGGCTCAGTGATGCAAAGAAGGGTCTGTCTCATGACTCAGCTCCATCAGCCCATCACAAAGCCCTGGAGTTCACTTTCTGTCAAAGGCCCCAGGAAGGAGTATTTCAGGACAAGGCTGGCAAGCTGGTGTGGGAGTTGAAGACTGGAATAACAAGCCGTGCTACAGATCAAGAGAGAGGTGCATCTGCCCGGTGGCATAAGGAAAACTGGCAACATTCCTGTTTACCCTCCACCTGCTGTCTCTCATATCCATTAAGTACAGCACACATGCTGAGAAGAGATCACAGGCATGATGCCCTTCATAGTTGGGCATCAAACCCACTTGGGATTTGGGGGAAACATCTCTTTCCTCTAATGCAGGCCCTAAAAACTTCCAAGGGATGACAATCAGATGATATATACCACTGAGTCTCCAGGAAGAAAGAAGAAATACCCCCAACATAATGGGGCATATGACCTTATCAAAAATAGCTGCCTGAGTAGGGTTATATAGGGTTTTCTCCACACCTTAAACAGCTTAAGAACTGGGCTTCGGGCACCTATATTATACAACGTGAATCATTCTTGGCACTGAGTTTAATATATTATAAATGCCCTGAGTTTAGCAGTGCCTTTTTCTGAAAGGCTCCAAGTTTCATTGATTTATTAATCCTCTTGGCAGCCCTGAGACATAGGCTATCACTATCCTTTACTCTAGCTTATAGAGTATTAGCACGTCAAGGACAGGAAACTATACAGTCTATTCTTTGCATACTTTTCAAGCCTCCCTAGACAATACTTACTAATTATACACTAAAATCCTAGCCTTTTCTCTGTTCCTCTTAACTGGAATGCCATCTCTCATATCTGTGTCTCTATACTGCAAACCCTACTTGCCTGGAATGCACTCTCTCTTTACCTCCTACCATGTAGAGAATTTCTCTCTGTCAAATGAGAAAATAGTTTTCTAAAGTACTTCACACAGTTCCTGACATGTAGTAGCACATAAAATAGTGCCTACTTCTTTAAAGATAAAGACCAATACCACCTTCTGCATGAAGGCTTTCCTGCTAGTGCCCTCCCTCCCAAACTACCTGTCAGGAAAACAATACATACAAGGAAGTTTTGAGGCAAAGGGGATGGGGCATGATGGAGAAGTCAAAAGGCATACATGTGCCTTCTTTAAATGGAGGTTTCAGGAGGAGCTTTCTGATCCACCCTCCAAAGGGGCCCCAAGAGTAGGGTACTGAGGATGTATGAATACTAGGGCCTTATGATCTTACAGAAGTACAGAAAGTTCCCAGACCATGGTGGAGAAATCCAAAGGAATGTAGTGAGGTGGGAGATAAAGAGTTAATACTTTGTATTTAACTACTTTGCATATATTTGTATTGTATCTGTATATATTTTATAGGTATCTGTTATCTCCCCATTAGATGATAAGCCTTTTACAATAAGAGATTGTTTCTTTTTTTGTACTTATATCTCCAGCAGGGGCCATGGCCAGTCATCTTTGACATATGTCTTACCATTGGACTCCAATAACTCTGGGGGAGAGAGGGAGGCTGATGATTTTTCATAGCTCTGCTTCGCTTTCAGTCCTATGCACTTGAAAGTCAAGACATCACCCTCCTGATATGATGCTCCTCTGAGAACAAAGGACAACAACAATCCCCAGCACCTAGCACAGTGCCTGGTACACAAATGAGCATTTAATAAATACTTGGCAATTGAATTGATTGACTGATGGGCACCTACCCATGGCTAGTGTTTCATATACAGTTTAATTCAATTCAACAGACATTTATCAAGTCTGAGATACTGAGTGCTTAGTTACAGGGTTGTGGTCTTTCGTACTTGAGGAGGAACACTGGGGTACGGTGTATCTGGCTGTGACTGATCAGAACAACACAAGCTCTGAAGGCTCTACCACAAGTCAGGCACAAATAGTCCATATCAACATTTGGTGTGGAGATGTCTCTAAATTCATGCCTCTCACATCTCTTTTGAGATACTGCAGTTCTGCTTTGCTCATAGAGCACAGCACCTTCTCTGATGCTGGATAGTCTGTGCCAGTGTCTTCCATGTCTCACAATTGATTCCAAAATTCTTCAGAGAAACCTTGAGTGTGTCCTTGTATCACTTCTTTTGACCTCTTGTGAATGCTTGCCTTGTGTGAGTTCTCTATAAGTCTTTTAGGTAAGTCTTATAGTTAATGCTTTGGGCATTAGGACAATGTGGCCAGCCCATTGAAGTTGTACTCTCTGTATTTGAATGCCTGGCAGTTCAGCTCAAGAAAGGACCTGAGTGTCCATTACCTTATCTTGCCAGACAACATTCAGAATCTTCCTAAGACAATTCAAATGGAAGCAATTCAATTTCCTGGCATAGTGCTGGTATACTGTCCAGTTTTCACAGGCATATAACAATGAGGTCATCACAACAGGTCTGTGTCCCTTCAATTTGGTAGGCAGACTTATTCTTCTTCTCTCCCACACTTTCCTTCAGAGCTTCCCAAACAATGAACTAGCTCTGGCAATGTATGTATCATCCTCATCATCTATATGTACGTCCCTGAAAGTATATTGCCAAAGTAAGTGAATTTATCCACAGCATTCAAAATTTCTCCATTCACTGTAATTGATGATTCCAAGTATGGATGGTATGGATGGTATGGATGGTGCAATGCTAGCTGGTGGAGAACCTCTGTTTTCTTAGTGTTAATTGTCCGATAAAATTAGCACAAGCAGACAAGATCCACATTTTGTTGCATCTTGACCTCAGAGGCTGTGTTGAGTGCACAATCATCTGTGAACAAAAAAGGCATGTACCAATTCTCCTTCCATCTTAGTTTTGGCTTGCAGCCTTTTCAAATTAGATAATTTACCATCAGAGCAGTAGTTGACCTTGATGTCATTTTTGTTCTCATTCAATGTGTCCAACAACATAAGTCATTCCCCAATTGATAAATGATCAAAGGATATGAACACAGTTTTCAGAGGAAGAAATTAAAGATACCTATAGTCATATAAAAATGCTGTAAATCATTATTGATTAGAGAGATGCAAATCAAAACAGCTCTGAGATACCATATCACACCTGTCAGATTGGCAAACATGACAGAACAGAAGGATGATAAATGTTGGAGAGGATGTGGGAGAATCGGAACACTAATTCATTGTTGGTGGAGCTGTGAGCTGATCCAACCATTCTGGAGGGCAGTTTGGAATTATGCCCAAAGGGCTATGAAAATATGCATACCCTTTGATCCAGCAACATTGCTTCTAGGACTGTATCCCCAAGAGATCTTCAAAATGGGAAAGGGTCCCACATGTACAAAAATATTTATAGCAGCACTCTCTGTAGTGGCCAAGAACTGGAAATCAAGAGGATGCCCATCAATTAGGGAATGATTGAATAAGTTGTGGTGTATGAATATAGTGGAATACTATTGCACTATAAGAAATAATGAACAGGAATTCTTCAAAGAGGCCTGGAAAGACTTATATGATCTGATACTGAGTGAAAGGAGCAGAACCAGGAGAACTTTATGCACAGCAATGACTACAGTGTGCAAGGGTTTTTTTCTGGTAGACTTGGAACTTCATTGCAATGCAAGGACTTTAAAAAAAAAATTCCCAGTGTTTTTTTTTTTAAGGCAAAATGCCTTCCACATCCAGAGGAAGAACTGGAATTCAGTTGCAGAATGCAGCAGGTCATTTTCTTTTTTATTATGTTTTGGTTTGTTATATGATTTATCCCATTCATTTCAATTCTTCTATGTAGCACGACTGTGGTGAAAATGTATTTAATAGGAATGTATGTATAGAACTTATGTAAAATTGTATGCTGTCTCAGGGAAAGAGGGTGAAAGTAGGGAGGAGGGAGGGGAAAAAAGATCTAAGTTATATGATAGTGATTGTGGAACACTGAAAATAAATAAAATTAATAAAGTTTAAAAAAAGTGTCCAATAACATTGCTAAAAACATCATGCTAAAAAACATGGGAGCAAGCACACAGTCCTACTTCACTCCATTGGTGACTGGGAAAGTGAGAGAGTCTTGTCCATTATCCAGAATCCATACAAGCATGCTTCAAGTGCTGATAGAGTCACATTGATTAGTGATAAGGACATGATACTGGAGAGATGGGCTGAACACTTCCATTGTGTTCTCAACAGATGATCATCAACCAATGCTGAAGCCCTTGTCTACATACCTCAGGTTGAAGTCAATCCCTCTCTAGTCAAACTTCCAATTAAAGAAGAAGTTTGGAATGCCATTAGGCTCTTCTTGTGTGGCAATGTGACTCTATCAGCACTGAGTAGTTGAGATGTATCATTAGTCTTTGGCCTACAAATAGTCTTCAAGGAATCATAAAAAGTGCTTTATATTGTTTCTCTCAGCATAAAACTGAGTTTCATCTGCCTTCTTACTGATCCAAGAATCCTGCATCTCTCTAAGCTTCACTTGCATTTTACTTCTGATGGAGCTAAATGCTGCCTTCTTAAAAGATAAACAAATTCCTTTTGTTGAATGCAAATGTTTAGCTTGGAGAGGATGAGTCTATAATCAGTTCAGCACTCTGCACCTTTTTAATGCTCAAATCCTGTCTATTTATTCTCCTTACAATGACATAGACTATTAAGTGCCCATGTTTGTTGCAAGAGTGCATCCTCAAAGTTTTATTGTATTTAGATAAATGGAAGACAGTTTTGGTAATGAGGTCATAAAATGCACAAATCTTTAATAGTTACTGACTATTGCTTTTGCTGTTTCTGACTCCATTCCTCCCAAGGACTCCCTGTTATGTCTGATAATCTGTGCCTATTCTAGCATTAAATTCACCTAAAATTACAAACTTATCCTCTTTCAGCAATCTCCAAATTTTCATAAAATTTTTATTTGACCTCATTAAAGGTAGGAGCACACATAATGATAATGATGGTGTGGCACTTTCCTGCAAATGGCAGTCACATTGTCATGAGCCTGTCACTAACTCCTTTGGGAGGTGCACAAATTTGTTCACTAGATTAAATTTAATTTCAGAACTTTCACCAGCTTGATACTACATTTAGCACTGAGTGCTAAGGATACAAGCACAACCCCAACAGGTTTATATTCTACTAGGGAGATTACATAAATCAATAAATGCAAACCATAAAAGTGAGAAAATGTTCACAAGTGTGATGACATCCAAAAAACGCTTCTCATAGGAAAGAGCTTTAATAGAGCTTTGGAGGAAGTTGAGGATTCTAAGAAAGAGGTGAAGAGATACTCCAGGCCTGGGAAGTGGCCTGAGAAAAGGTATGGCTTCTGGAGATAACTTACTGAATTCTGGAAATGGTAGGCATGGGGGAATTATTTAACAAAATATTTATGAAATAAATCTGGAAAAGGCAAATATATACATATAGGAAATATACCCTGGCCCTCTGCACATACTCTTTCAGAGCCAGGTAGGCTCTTGTAAGGATTCTAGAGACCTTTGAGAGGTTTGTCAGTTTGCTTCTCTAATGGTGTAGACTTGAGTCCCCACTGGTTAGGCACCAGTGAATAGAACCCCATGTCTATGTAACTACTTAACATCAATTAGCTTTTATAAAGAGATATTTACCTTGAAGATAGTGACAAAATTGCAATTTCCCCCCAATAACTCGGAGACATAATTTCCCTTATCACACCTCTTTTTTTCTGGGGATAGTTCCTACTTAACTCTGATTCCACCAAGTTCATATCTGCTAGTCGAGTTCTGGTCTCAGCTACTAAAGGACTAGGTCTGGAAGATCACTGTTTGCACCTCCTGGCATCAATTCTGTGCTGGCTACAAAACCCAGACACTGATATGTTAGGATGTCACTTTCCTTTCACCCAAAATGGAAGGGGAAAAAATGCCAGGACAAGCAAAGAACCCAGGCTTTTTATGCAAAAGCCCACATGGCCCCCAAGAAAAAAAGGCCCAGGGTCTTACAGCATTGTCTCTCTCAGCTGAAGTGAAGAAAATCCACTAAGATGAAGCCATCAGGTAGAGTGAATCAAAGAGGAATGGTGGAAACCAAGGAAGGCCTTTGGGAAGCATCTCTGCTTCCTATCCCTGCAGCCCATCGAAGAGGCTTCTCCCATCCACATAGTTAGCAAACGAGAATCAGTTATGGAACGTCTGCACTTGCTCCACAGTCTCTACAGGGAATGCCTTGTTCCCTATCATCCTGGCTGTCCCTAGAACAGGGTCCTAGCCTCTTCAAGTGTGGAAAATCTGTTGGAGGCACACTGCATGTGCCCCATATCCCTGTAATACACATAATGAGGAAGATACATCTAAGTCCCTCAGAAGGAAGAGGATTTGCCCATACATAGATAGGTACAAAACTCACCAATTAGGACCCTAAAATGCTGCTGCAACTAGCATATTTTCTGGCATATTCTTGGCACTCGATAATTATTTGTTCCAGTCAACAGACATTTATTTATTATATGCCTAAGGATAAAACATCATGCTGGGTATTAAGGCTACAAATGACTCAGGTTCCATTCTCAAAGGTCACACAATCCAGGGAAGGGAAAGACAAACACAGGGGTAACTGTGTTACAAAGGATAGAGAGATCAGGATAAAGAAGACAAGGATAGTGTTTGGAGAGACCTGAATGGGAGAGGGAGGCATTACCTTCTACTTGAAACTGGAGTGGGGGAGGGTTAGGAAGGCCTTGAAGAAAGAAATGGTTTTCAATTGATACTGATATAGGGGAAGCCAGTCCAAGTAATGACAGACATTGAACAAAGACATGGAAATGGGAGAGGAGGAGATGAGAATGGAATGAAGCGTCATCTAATTTGGCTGAAACTTGGAAAGCTGAGCAAGGAGGATAGAGCTAGGTGAGTGGGGGAGGTGGTCTTTAATACCTGGAATTCATACTTTATTCAATAAGCCATATGGGAACACGTGATATAATGCACATTTTTAGGATGATCCTAGGTTTTGCAAAGCACTTTCCTCACAGCATTGTGAAGTGGGTGCTAATAGAGGTTATTATTCACATTTTATGGTAAAGAAGCTAAGACTAAGATGGAGTCAGTATCACTACCAGTGGGGAAAGAACCTAGCTCTGGATTCACAGCATCCAGGTTCAGACCCTAGCTTGGACAGCACCTGTGTGACCTCCAATGAGTCTTCAGACTTCTCTGAGTTTAGTCCTCTCATCTATAAAAGGAGGAATTTTGGACAAGATGGTCTCTAAGGTCCCTTCGAGTCCTAAATGCTACATTCCTATGATCCTAGAAACTTATAATGCCTATGCCTTCTTTTCATCATTTCTGCTTTGAAGGGATTGGACTGTATGGCCTTCAAGCGCTCTTCCAAGCTCTAGAAGGGAACTTGGACTCTGTCTCTGAATCTCTGGGTTCTCAGATGTGAGCATCTATTTTGTTCTGTCCAAAATCAAGCCTACGCTTACTGGCCATCTCCACCCCATGAAGCCACATATGTATCCCATGCCCTTTCAGCACCTCTGTATTCATTGTCTTCTCCATTAAACTCCCTGAAGGCAGGAACTATCTGGCTTGTCTGCCTTGCTTGCTTCCATGATGCCTGACCTGATAAGCACTTAATGAATACTATCTACCTGTCAGTATAACAGTTAATGTTCAATCACCAGTCCTCCAAAAAAAATGCATCTAACACACATTTAAACTGAATTTGCATATTAACATTTTCTCCATCCATTTCTCACTTTCCTGAGTCAAGACAATCAATAATATAATAAATAAAATCCTGATGTGTAGCCAGCTGTAAATGCTCACACTGAAGATTCAGCACTTGGGGTTCTCTTTAGCTGGCTAGCTCCAGCACATTCATCTATTTATACATCTATCTATCTATCTGTATCTATCTATACTCATTCATCTCTCTACTTACCTATCTCTAGCTATCTCTATCATCTGTTCATTTAACTCTCTACCTACTTAGTTATCTCCGTCTATCTACCTGCTTAACTATCTATATCCATCCAGCTAGCTATAGCCATCTATTTCTATCTATATCCATCTATCTATCTATATGTCTACTTGCCCATTTATCTCTAATTATCTACATTCATTTATTATACTCATCCATCTGACTAAGCTAGCTATCAATCTACCTATAGACTTACCTATATATCTCTATCCATCTACCTATCTATATCCAGTTAGCTAGCTACATCCATCTATCTATCTATCTACTGATGTACTTTTTGGAGCTGCAGGTAAGAGTTGGGTGAAAGGTGGGCACCAAAGGTTGAAGAACAGTCCTAAAAAGGGCTTGACAAGCCCTCACACCAGAAGGTGTGAACATTAATCCCTGAACATTTCATAGCTTTGATACCCACCTTTCACCCAACTCTCACCTATGGCTCCAAGAAGCTGTAGCATGGGCAGTGGCCAAACCCCAGTAAAATTGTCTCAGCAGATGGGCTAAACCAGGTTGAAGGTAAGCAACAGGCCTCTAACCTATCAGTGAGTTAGAGGGATGTCCACTTCAAGCATGTGAAGACTTCCCTTGGTGGAATGGGCAGATGAGAAAAATTTGTCCCATTGACCATAAAGGTGCTCTATATAGTGTTAAAACTTGGTCAGACATGGAAGATATCAAGGTCAGGCACTGCATTCCAGGCCATCACCAGTCATCCTGAATTTTATCCTGCCGCTGGACTTAGATGACTGAAAGAGAGAGTGATGGAGACTGACGACAATTCTGTGCAATATTGCCACACTTAAATCCAATTCACTTGCAAGTCAAGATAGTACTCCATGATGACGCTGGTCCTCTTTGAAAGGAAGGACAAACAATTGTCTACCTACTTACCTATTTACCTATCACTATCTCTATCAATCTATATCCATTTACCTATCTTTCCGATTATAAATTATTTATTTATTATTTTCCTTTTCCTCAATTACATGTAAAACAATTTTTAACATTTGTTTTTAAAGCTCTGAGTTCTAAATTCTCTCCCTCCCTCCCTAAGCCTTTCATTGGGAAGGCAAGCAATTCAATATAGGTCATGCATATGGAGTCATGCAAAACACATTTCCATGTTAGTCATGTTGTGAAAGAAAACATAGACCAAAAAATTTTAAAAAAACTTAAAGAAAGGTAAAGTAAAAGAAAAGTATGTTTCAATCCATATTCAGACACTATCAATTCTTTCTCTGGGGATGGACAGTATTTTCATCCTAAGTCCTTCAAAGTTGCCTTGGATCATTGTATTGCTGAGAATAGCTAAGTCATTCACAGTTGATCATTTTACAATACTGATGTTACTTTGTACACAGTACATTTCACTTTACATCAGCTCTTGTAAGTCTAGATTTTTCTGAGATCATTCTGTTCATGCTTTCTTATGGTGCAGTAGTGTTCTACCATAATCACAAACCACAACTTGTTCAGCCATTACCCAATTGATGGATATCCCCTCAATGTCCAATTCTTTCTGCTATAAATATTTTTGTACATATAGGTCCTTTTCCTTTTTGTTTTTTATCTCTTTTTGGATACGGACCTAGTAGTGGCATTGCTAGGTCAAAGGGTGTGCATGGCTTTATAGCCCTTTGAGCATAATTCAAAATTGCCTACAGAATGGTTGGGTTAGTTCACAATTTTACCAACAGTGCATTAACGTCTCATTTTTCCCACATCCCCTCCAACGTTTGTCACTTTCCTCAGAATTGTTTTAATTTGCATTTCTTCGATCAATAGAGAGTTAGAATATTTTTTCATATGGCTTATAGATGGCTTTGATTACTTCATCTGAAAACTAACAGTTCATATCTTTTAATCATGTAACCATTGGGGAATGGCTCTTATTTTTATAAATTTGACTCAGTTCTCTAAATATTTGAGAAATGAGGCCTTTATCAGAGAAAATGGCTTCAAAAATTTTTCCAGAGTTACTGCTGCTAACTACATTTCCCTCCATCCTATCCCTCAATCCATTTATTCTATTCTCTCTCTCCTTTCACCCTGTCCCTCCTCAAAATTGTTTTGCTTCTGACTACCCCCTCCCCCAGTCTTCCCCTCCTTCTATTCCCCCCTCCCTTCTATTATTCCCTTTCCCTCCTGCTTTCCTGTAGGGTATTACAGATTTCTATACCAAATTGAGCATGTATATCATTCCCTCTTTGATTCTGATGAGAATAAGATTCCCCATCACCTTCTTCCTCTTCCCTTCCACTATAAAAGCTTTTTCTTGCCTCTTTTATGTGAGATAATTACCCAGTTCTACCTTTCCCTTTCTCCCAATGCATTCCTCTCACTCCTTAATTTTGTTTTTTTAGATATCATCCATTCATATTCAACTCATACCTGTGCCCTCTGTCTATAATATACTCCTTCTAATTGACCTAATAATGAGAAAGTTCTTATGAATTCAAGTATCATCTTCCCATGTAGAAATGTAAACAGTTTAAACTTATGAAGTCCTTTATGAGTTCCCTTTCCTGTTTACCTTTTTATACTTTTCTCTCGAGTCTTGTATTTGGAAGCTAAATTTTCTATTCAGCTCTGGTCTTTTCATCAAGAATACTTGAAAATCCTCTATTTCATTGTATATCAAGTTTCCCCCCCTGAAGAATTATACTCAGTCTTGCTGGGCAGGTGATTCTTGGTTTTAATCCTAACTCCTTTGCCCTCTGGAAAATTATATTCCAAACCCTCCAGTCATTTCATGTAGAAGCTGCTAAATCTTGTGTTATCCTGACTGTGGCTCCATGATACTTGGATTGCTTCTTTCTGACTGCTTGCAATATTTTTTCATTGACCTAGGAGCTCTGGAATTTACTTATAACATTCTTGGGAGTTTTCATTTTGGGATCTCTTTCAGAAGGTGGATTCTTTCAATTTCTATTTTACCCTCTGGTTTTAGAATATCTGGGCAGTTTTCCTTTTTAATTTCTTGAAAGATGATGCCTAGGTTCTTTTTGATCATAGATTTCAGGTAGTCCTATAATTTTTAAATTTTCTCTCCTAGATATATTTTCCAGATCAATTTTTTTTTTCCAATGAGATATTTCACATTGTCTTCTATTTTTTCATTCTTTTGGTCTTGTTTTATTGTTTCATAATTTCTCATAAAGTCATTAGTTTCCATTTGTTCCATTCTAATTGTTAAGGAATTATTTTCATCAGTGCACTTTTACACTTCCTTTTCTATTTGATCAATTCTACTTGTTAAGGAGTTTTGTCTTCAGTGAAATTTTTATGCCTCTTTTTCCATTTGGCCAATTATGCTTTCTAAGGCATTCTTCTCCTATTGACTTTTTCTGCCTCTTTTACCATTTAGCCTAGGCTGTTTTTTAAGGTTTTATTTTCTTCAGTATTTTTTTGTGCCTCCTTTATCAAACTGTTTATTTTTTTCATGATTTTCTTCCATCACTGTTATTTCTCTTCCCAATTTTTCCTCCACCTCTCTTACTTGATTTTCAAAATCCTTTCTGTGTTCTTCCAAGGCCTGAAATCAACTAATGTTTTTCTTGGAATCTTCAGTTATAGGAGTTTTGATTTTGTTATCTTCCGATTGTTGCATTTTGATCTTCCTTGTCACCATAGTAATTTTCTATGGTCAGAATTTTTTTTCTGTTGTTTCCTTATTTTTCCAACCTATTTCTTGACCTTTAACTCCTTGTTAAAGTGGGACTTTGCTTCCCAGGTGGAGGACTCACTGTCCAAAGTTTCAGAGGTTTTTTTACATCTGTTTTCAGAGATATTTTGAGGGACTTGTAAGTTTTCAGTTCTTCCAAGGTGGTATGATCTAAGAAGAGTGATCTGTGCTTTAGACTGTGAGTGACCACAAGCATTCTCTTCTGCTCTGGAACTGTGATGAGGATCTCTGCTCCATTGCTGTGGGTTGCAAGCTCTGGTGTTCTTATGTTACTCCTCACCCTGGGACTGCCACTCAGGACTGTGACTCAGATCTGAGAATAGGCAGAGCAACAGAGGCCTGCCTTTAGGGCCACCGGAGACCCCTGTAATCTCCTGATCCGTTTTTGGTAAATCTGTGAGCTGAGAGTTCTGGAAGCAGTCACTGCCACTGCTGATTCAGTGGCTCCTAAGGCCTGCTTCTGGTTTGCTGGGGCCCAGTCTGCACCTGGTCTGATAAATGTTTCTTGCTGGCCTTTTGAGTTGTCTTTGACTAGAAAATTATTTCATTCCATCTTTTTGTAAGTAAGTTCTGCCCACTAAAGGAATTTCTCCAGGAAATGTTTTATGGTGTTTGGATGGGTTTTGGGGAAAGCTCAAGAGAGTGACTGCCTTTTCTCCACCATCTTGGCTCTTCCTCCATCTATCTATCTTTCATTTATCTACCTATCTATATCCATCCAACTCTCTAGCTATCTAGCTATCTAGCTTTCTATCATCCTTAGAAGTAAGAAGGTTACCTGATCAGCTCAGTACATTTGTAGAATGAGTGCTACCACTGTAGATGAACAAGTTCAATTCAGCGGTGTTTATTAACCACCTACCATGTGCCAGGAACTATGCTACATAAGCACTAAGGATGTGGAGGAAGAAATAAAAGTCTTTACCTTCAAGAAACTTACTGTCTCCTGGGAAAACAACATTTCCAAGGATAGGTAAATACACTGTACTATATAGCCAAAGTGATTGGAGATTGGGTAGAGCGCCATTAGCAAAGGCCTTTTGCTGGAGGGGCCCTTTGGGCTGAATCTTGAAAAGAGTTAGTGATTCTCAGAGGTAGAAATGAAGGAGAACATTCCAGACATAGGTGCAAAGGCAGGAGACAAAACGCAATGTATGGGGAATAGTAAATAGGCAAATTTCTGGATTGTCCATTTTGTAAGGGTTTGTAAAGGGAAGTCTTGTGAAATTGATCTGGAAATTAGATCGGAGCCACCTTGTGAAGGGCTTTAAATATGCAACAAAGTTTGCATTTTATCCTAGAGGCAACTGGGAACCTGTAGAATTTCTCATCTCCAGTCTATGGTGCGAAGATCTCGTTTGTCCATAGTTGTGTTCTCTGTAGAGATTGTGAGATCCTTGAGAGCAAACTGTCTTTTGTCTTGCTTTGTAACCTCAGCACTTAGGATGGGGCCTGGCACACAGTAGGTGATTAAGAGAAGATTTTAATGATTGATTAAGTAAAAGAACAAAGAGTGACCTGGCTTTGGGGGGAGGGGGAGAGTCGGCTGGAGAGGAGACATGACTTAAGGAAGAGAGCTCTATTAGGAAGTCATTGTACTAGTCCAGGCAAGAGATGATAAGATCCCAGTCTAGGAAGGTTACAGCCTGGCCAACACCACTCTTAAGATCCTCTGATTCTAATGGTTAGGGACCCCTGTGGACACAAGGGGAAAAATTTTCCAAATCATAAACTAAATGAGACCATGGTCTGGGAATTTTCTCTCACAGTCAGTGGCCAATTAATGGGAGAACAGAGCTCAGTCTAGTTTAGGAAGAAGGGAGTGTTTTTGCACTCCTCAGCTAGTCTGGAATTCTGCTTAGATTAGAAAAGATCTGCCAGTGGGTCCTTCCATCAGAAGGCCCACACCCTACCAGAGTGATAACCCATGAAGGAGGGAGAAGGGGGAGGAAGGAATGCACTGATTCACCGCCCCACCCATCCCCTGCCTCTAATCTACAGTCTGGAATTTTACAGACCTCTTTGAAAAAAAAATGAGTGGGTGCCCAGATTCTCCGGAAAGCAACAGGATTCCCACTTGCCCATCAGCTTTTATATGTATCCAGGAGGACTGGAGAGAGCTGCAGAAGCTCCCATTGGCCTCAGTCACACAGGGCAAATCACTGCCCCACAAAGCAGATGACAGCCTTCGAGTAAGTTCCCTGCTGTTCCAGGAAAACACAGCCAGGGAAAGAGAGAGAGGAATGATAGATGTTCAGAGATGTCATGGCTAGTACTGCAGTCCTTGGGGCGGGGTTGGGGTGGGGGGGGTCGGTGTTTGAGTCGGGGGAGGGGGAAGAGAAGGAAGGGAGATTTCCCCTCAATGGTGGGATCTGCAAAGTTATAGCATGATAATTATAGAGGATAAAATGAACCCAGGAGACTACAGGACTGAGAGATTTCTCCAGGAATTTCTCCCTTACTGAATTGAGTCTCAACCAACATCAGTCATGGATTGGATAATGAAAAGGAAAAAGCCATTTGATTTACCTTCCTAGAAGGAAGGTCCAGAGGTATTCAGAGCTGGAAAGAACCTTGAATCAGGCAAAGGATTCATTTTACAGATTAGGAAATGGAGGCCTATAGAAGTCTTGCCCAAGATTATACAATAAGCTAGCAGTCAGACCAGGATTAGAACTGTATCCCCCACCCTCATACCATACTATCTTCTAGGCTGACTTCTCATTTTGAGTGGGCAGTGTGGTGTTGTGAACAGAGCAGAGTCAGAAGATCTGAGTTCAAATCTTACCTCTGCTACTTAACTCCAGTGTGACCTTAGTAGGGTCACTCAGGTTTCTGGGCCCCAAAGTCTTCATCAATCAATAAGCATTTGTTAAGAACTAATTCTGTTTCAAGAACTGGGAACATGAAGACAAAAGGAAAATGGTGTCTACTTTCAGGGAGTTTACATTCTAACAGGGGATATGATGCACACGTGCTTAAGAATGTAAATAATATACAAATGTGTGAAGGGAGAAACTGACTCATAAGGCCTGAGCTTATGGAAGGTCCTCTGAACACAAAATAGTTTCAAGAAGGTGATGTGTGAGCTGAGCCTTGAAGGAAATCAGGAATTCTGAGAAGCAGACATGAAGGAATGAATTCCAAAAAAGAAGGGATGAATCCCAAAGATAGCCAGTACAAAGGAAAGGGGACAGGAATAGACATACACTGTATGGAATAACCAGTATGTGTCTGAAGACTAGAGAGGTAGGAATAGACCAGGGTGTGAAAAGATTTAAATGCCAAACAGATCCAAAAAGTAATAGGGAGCCATTGAAGTTCAGGGAGTAGGGGGAGATATGCTCAGAACCACATTTTTGTAAAATTGCTTCAGTAGCTCCAAAGAGAAAAGATGGGAATAAAGACAGGTTTAAAGCAGAGAAATCCAATGAACTATATGAGGGGGTTAGACTAAACAGCCTTTAAGGGGCAGCTCTTGATTTATGAGCTGATTATCCAGGGGCATGCTGAAGTCAGCTCATACTGGCTCTTAGCTGACAGTTAAATTTTCAATGTGAATATTTACACCCCAGAAATCAGTGGATCCTCCAAATTATGGCTTGATTTATTATGCCATTGATTATGTAGACTTAAGAAAGATTTTAAAAAATGTTAATAATTGTAGATTAGACTTAAAAGTATGTCATGAGTATATTTTTTTTTTCAGAGAGCCTCTTGTTAAACATTTACTAGCACATCCCTGCTATGATCCTATGATACCAAAGATCCTTTCCAATTCTAACACCTACATTCATCCCTACCTCAGATTGCTTTGCTGGCTTAGTCTAACAGAATCATCAGTGTATTTGGTTCCCTCAGGGAGTAAAATTGAGGGGTGGGGTGGGAGAAGGTAACTCGTGCTCAGGCCTCTTGAAGCCTCCTTCCCCAAAGGACTTGAGTTGTAGATTATAGATTTCTCTCCACCCTTTTCTTGACTCAAGTTCCCACTTAGAAAACAGAGAAAATATAACTCCTGGATAGGCTGGTGGTCTGGGAACTGTCCCCTGAACTCTATCCATCAATAACCTACCGATATATAATCATCAAGCATTTATTATATGAGAGGCACTGTTCTACGTACAGAGAATACAAAGACATGTGGTTCAGGGGATAGAATGCCAACTCTGGAGCCAGAAGGACCCCAATTCAAAAGAAAGACCCTGAGCAAGTCATTTAACTTCTGTTTGCCTCCGTTTTCTCATCTGTGAAATGGGGATAATAATATCACCTATCACCCGAGGCTATTGGAAGGATCAAATGAGGTAATAATTGTAAAGTGCTTAGCAAAATACTAAGTGTTTTTATTATTATTATTAAAATAAGCCAGTCAGTCCCTGTCCTCAGGGACTCAGTACTTTCCAGTACATCCTGGTCCTAAATAAACAGATATAGAATATCCACAAAATTAATACAGTGTGATTTGGAGGTTAGGGTGGAGCACTAATAACTAATAGAAACTCCTCTTAAAGGAGATGATGTTTGAATTGAATTTCGAAGGCAAATGGAGTTTGTACAGGCAAGGTGAGGAGGGAGAACATTTCAACCCTAGAGATGCAGTGGCAATAAATAGTCTGTACAAAGACTGGGAAAGTGATGGAATGTCACAGGGACCGATAAGTAGGCCATTGTGAGTGAGAAGGAGTAATACAGAATTAGCCTGGGAAGACAGGCCAGAGTCAAATTGTGAAGGGCTTTGCATTCCAAAGAAGGAGTTTTCATTTTATCCTAGAGGCCATAAGAAACCACTAAAGCTTCTCAACAGGAGAGTGATATGGTCATATCTATGCAATGGGAATGTCAATGTTGTAGAGAGGGATTGGAGAGGAGAGGATCTAGATGCAGGGAGACAGACCAACAAGGAGCTGATAAGTGTTGAGGGTTTAAACTAGCTTTGCACGACTGGAAAGGAGACTGAAGAGGTATACTGACCCAGTGGATTTTGTATTTGATCGTAGAGGTAATAGGGAGCCACTGGAATTGAATAGGGAGGGTAACATGGTCACTCTTGACCTTTAAGAAGATCACTTTGGCAGCTGAGTGGACAATGGGTTGCAATGGGAGGAGAATTATGGCAGTAAGACCAACAGGCAGACTATTGCAATAGTCCCAGGATAAGGGCATGCACAGAATAATGGCAGGTATCAGAGGAGAGAAGTGGCACTTATATGAGAAATGCTACAAAGGTGAAGTTACAAGAGGACTTGGCAATAGATTGGACATGGGGATGAGAGAGTAGGCAAGGAGCCTGGGTGATTAGAAGGGTAATGGTGCCTTTAACAGTTGGCTGGTTGTTGCCCTTGATTCTCGAAGAGGACCAAAATGACATCACTATGCTAGAGTCAAGTTTCAGTGTGTCTGACTCTGACTGATCAAACCAATATCATCTCAGAATGCTTACTGCAGGGCAGACACAAATAGTAATAAGGAAGTTTGGAAGGAAAAGGTAATGACTTCAGTTCTGAACACATTGAGTTTGAGATTAACTACAGGACATCCATTCTGAGATGTCCAATAGGCAGCCAGAGATGCATGTTTCTAGGTCAGCAGAAAGACCGAGGCTGGGTAAGTAGTTCTGAAAATCATCATTGAAACCATGAGAACTGAGGAGGTCATCAGGGGAAATAGCATAAATGAATAAGAGAAGAAGGGGCCAGGCAGAGTCCTAAAGAACACCCATGGTTAAACGGTTTGACCTACCTGAAGATGCAGCAAAGGACACCGAAAAGGAACCATCAGAAGTGATGAGTCACATCGTGAAAACCTAGAGAGAAGAAAGCATAAAGAAGAAAAGTGATCGTTAATGTTAAAGGCTGCAGAGAGATCAAGATGGGTGAGGATTGGAAAAGGGCCTTTAGATTTGGCGGTTATGAGATTGGAGAGAGGAGTCTTGTTGAATGATGAGGATGAATGCTTGATTGCACAAAGTTAAGAAGAGAGGAAAGGAAGTGTAGGCGCCTATTGTACAGGGGCTTCTCAAGGAGTTTGAACACAAAAGGGAGAGAAGATATAGGATGATAGCTAGCTGGGATAAACGATCAAGGTTTTTAAGGATGAGGGAGACTTAGGCACGTTTGTAGGAAGCTGAGAAATAGATGCTCAACAGGGAGAGATTGAAGATAAGTGAGGGGGCAGCTACTGGTGCAGTGGATAGAGCACCAGTCAACCTGGTCTCAGATATGTACTAGCTGTGTGAGCCTGGGCAAGTCACTTAATCTTAATTGCCCCTCAAAAAAAAAAAGGAAGAAGAAGAAAAAGGTAAGTGAGGAAGTGAGACATTAGAGTGCGCCATCTTCTAAAGAAGATGGGATACATGGAATAGAGGCATGTAGAGGGGTTTGCATTAGCTAGGAGAAGGGCTGTGACTGGTGAAGGATGAGACAGAGGCAGAAGACCTCTGAGTGCTGTGAAATGAGGAAGAGGGAAAAGGAAGATGCTCTCAGCAAACGGCCTCGATTTTATCAGTAAAATATAAGGCCAGGTCCTCAACTGAGAGGGAGTGAGGAGAGGAAGGTTGAAGGAGGGATGTAAAAGTTTGGCAAATCCATTGTGGTGAGTGGGATATTGCCTTACCATGGTGAGCACCTAGCGGAGATGCCGTAACATGAATTTTGAGTGGGCTCGGCACAATTTTGTCCAGCTTTGTTCTACAGCACAAGGAATATATGAATGTATATTGCTCTCTGCATTCTCTGAGCTGGCAGGATTCTCAAATGAAATAGTATTTTCAAATGAAATAATATTTTGTAAAGTACTCAGTACAGTGCCTGGCACAGAGTAGACACTTAATAAATGCTTCTTCCCTTCCCTCTCCTCTGTTCTCTAGGCATAAGGGTACTAGAGTCATTGGCTGTATGTTCTACACAGGGAATAATAATAGCTAACATTTCTATCATATTTTATGTGTATTACCTCATTTGTTCCTCACAACAGCCATGGGAAGTAAGTGCTATTATTTTCCTCATTTTACAGATGAGGAAACTGAGGTTGAGAGAAGCTAAGTGACTTGCCCAGAGTCACACAGCTAATAAGCCTCTGAGGCTGGATTCAAACTCTCATCTTCAAGATTCCAATTCTCTCTCTATTGGTCTCACATTGCATCCTGAGCCATCTCCAGACGTCCTGATGAATATCAGGCCACTGGACCCAGATGGCTCTAGAGAAAAAAGTGAGGTTGGTGACCTTGCACAGCCTTCCCTCACTGAAATCAAAGTCAACTGCAAGCCATGTAATTATCTTGATGTCAAGGTCCTCTTTGAGAATGGAGGACAAGCACAACAATCTCTCTCTATCTCCTGTAACACCTAACATCTGTAGTCAGAGGCAGAGTTTTTGTGACTCTCCCACAGGAATGTATTCAGCCTCCTTAGGGTTTCTCTCTTAGAGTCTCTCTTCTCCAAAGCTCCTTCTAGAAAGATAGTTATTGGCAGTAGTGTTCAGTCATTTTTGAGTCATGTCTAACTCATCATGGCCACATTTGGTAGAGATACTAGAGTGGTTTTCCATTTCCTTCTCCAGCTCATTTTACAGATGAGGAAACAGAGGCAAACAGAACTAAGTGACTTGCCCAGGATCACACAGCTTATAAGTGTCTGAGGTCAGATTTGAACTCAGGAAGGAATCTTCCTAACTCCAGCCTCAGCTGCTTTATCCACTGTGTCACCTAGTTGCTCACAAATCCTGACCCCTATTCTGAGTTTGGGGGACTTATGTGTCAGTACAGTCCTATATGTCCCTTCCAACTTCAGTAAGGAAAAAGGTGAGGGGTCCTTCAGTTGTGGGATTATAGGATTTAGAGTGGGAAGAGACCTTAGAGGTTTTCTGGTCCAACTTCATTTTACTGATCAGCAAGATGAGACCCAGAAAGGTGGTGACTGACCCAAGGTCACATAAGTAGTAAGTTACTGAGACAGAACCCCAAGTTCCTTCCTCCCAGTCCAGTGTCTGTTAATTCATCTACCCCTCAGTACCTTTTCAGCCCATTACCTTGTAACAGCAAGCACCTTCGCACACCCAGGATGAACTGCTAGCACAGGTTCTGGATCTGCTTTTCTTAAAAGAAAGCAACTTTTAACGGGTCAACAATCTTTTTAAATTACATTTACTAATTCAGGAGAAAAGTCAGCAACCTGAACTTCAGAGAAAATATATGCAGAAAAATAAAGACCAATAAACAGGGCTCTATTGCCTGAATCAAAACAACATTGCTGTACACTTTGCATGCATCCTTGGATTGAGAGAACCTTTACATCTGAGCAGTCAGGGGTCTGAACACAGGGCTACACAGAGTCTTGACCAGGAAATCACATCTTTCTTATAAGCAAACCCCCAAAGTAAAATACCAGCTCAGAGTGTATATATATATATATATACTTCTCAGAGCCAGAAGGCATCACAACCCTCCTGATTCACTGCCTAATTAGAAATTAGCAAAAGGTGTGAAAGCCTTCCTACAAGAAAACCTCCCCAAATCAAGTTTCCCTTAATGAGGTCCACATGAGGCCTATTAATGGGTGGGGAAGATCTTAAATCCCATTAACATTCCATACCCCTGCTCTGACTTTTCTTTTTTCCTCCCACTCTTCTCTTCATCTCAAAACCTCTTGTCATCATCCTTCCCCCCTCTTCCCTTTTTCTATTCTCTGATAATGAGATGACCTTCTTTTTGCCAAGGACAAACCTTCTATATTCAGCTTTAGTCTCCTACCTTCCCATCTTCTCCAGCAGAGGGTCCCCACTCATATCCTCCCTGTCTGTCTCTCTTTAGCTGTCCCCTATGTGCAAAATTCACTCCCTCCTCACCTCTGTCACAGAATCTGTCACTTCCTTCAAGAAACAATTCATGCACCAGTTTCTGCATGAAGTCTTCTAGCTGTTGGTGTTCTCCCTCCCTAATTATCCTGTATCTACTTGCCTTGTAATGATGTAGTTTTCTGTACATTTTCAGTCTGTGTGTTACATTTACATGTCATCTTCCTCAGCAGAATGTAAGATCTTTGAGAGCAGCAATTGTGTCCTTTTTGGCAAACACAGTGCCTGGTATACAGCAGAAGTTTAATACATGCTTGTTGATGTATTCATTCATTCCCTCAAATTTTGCTGAAGCATTTTGTTTCAATCTCTCCTTTGCTCCATCACCTTTTACTTTATACTTACTGATTGTGTACGATCCATCTCCCCACAATTAGAGGGGAAGTTTCCAAGTTCCCTGAAAGCAGGAACTATATAATTTGTCCATCTTTCAATAAAAATTTTTGTATCCCCTGTCCCTAGCACAGCAACTTTCATGTAGCAGGTGCTTAATGAGTGCTGTCCAACTGAACAACCATCTATTAAGTATCTATTATGTGTAAAAAAAACCCTGAGGGACTTACTGAGCTAGACATGGTTCCTGCTTTTTTTAAGACTAGCAGGGGAAATAATTTGGTTGTAATCTGGGTTACATAGGAGACATATAAATCTGTAATAATTACTTATTGTTATTGCTAATAATAATAATTCACAATTCTATAGCACCTTACAGTTTATAAAATGACTTCCCTGTGAGATAAGTAATATGATTAATATTTCCCCTATTTTATAGTGAAGGCTCCAAGCAGTTATTGTTACGATTTTAATTAATGACCATTACAAATAATTATTGTTAATTGTCATCCATAATAACTGATATTTACATAACGATTTGCAGTTAGTGAATGAATGAAATGTAAAGGCATTTGTTAAGAGCTTACCAGGTGCCAAGTACTTTGCTAAGCACTGGATATACAAATAAATGAACCCCCCCCCCCACAAGGAGCTTATATTTTAATGAGGGGAAACAATATATAGAGTAGAGTGTGTCAGAGCTGGGAGGGGGGTTTTGATTGGAAAAGTTCCAGGAATTAGTGGAGCCACAAAAGAACAGATTGACATACTCTTTGCTGTATCTATGTCAGTATTTAAAGGTGGGGGGCAGTAACCACCTACTATGTGCCAGGCACTTTACAAATATTATCTCATTTGATCCACATAACAACCCTTTGAGGTAGGTGGTATTTATTATCCCCATTTTACAATGGAGGAAACTGAGACAAGCAGAGATTAAGTGCTGGTTAAGTGCTTAGGTTTCCACAGTTAGTGTCTAAAGTCAAATTTGAACTCAGATCTTCCTGACTCCAGGTCCAAGGCTCCGTCCACTGTGCCACCTAGCTGCCTCTGTTGATTTAATCATAGTTCCAAAAGTGAAAAGGACCTGGCACGGGGTGGGAGAGGCCTGTCGAGGAAACAAAAAGGAAAGTAAGAAAATGAGTGGGGGGGGTCAAGTGAAGCATCCATAAACTGGGCCTCATGAGGCCCTCACCAATTATGGGGGGGGGGGGAGCAGGAGCTGGTGAAGCCCTCTAGGGCATGGTCTCTGGTGGGGCAAAGCACTTGGCAGATGACATCCCAGTGACTCACGGGCCCATGATTCCTCAGCCAGTAAATGTCAGAAACAGGAACTGAAAGGTCACAGAACTTAGAACTAGAAGGCAAAGTAAGCAATTTCTTCATTCAATAATCGTTTATTCCATAAGCACGCTCTTGGATATCCTATCTGTCTGACTGCTCCTTCTCAGTTTGCTTTTCATGGATCATCATTTCATACCTTGTGCTCTAACTATGGCCATATCCCCAAGGCTCTATCTTAGGGTCCTCTTCCTGCCTGATTTCGCTCCTCCCTGCCCACACACACACACACACACATACACACACACACACACACACAGAGGTACTCTTTCTCTCCCCCTCTTTGTCTTTTCATTCTCTCTCAAACTTTCTTTCTTCTTTAATTCTCTCTATTTTTTCCATCCTCTTTCTCTTTCCTTTTTCATCCTTTCATTTTCTCTCTCCTCTTTCTCCCTCTCTGTTCATTCTCTCTGTCCCCTTCTTATTTTTGCTTCTCTTTCATTCTGTCTATCTCTGTGTTCTCTCTCTTCTTTCTCATTCTCTCTCTCCTCTCCTTCCCTGTTTCCCTGCTCTTTCTCTCCTCTCCTTTCTCTCTGTCTCTCTCTGCCTGTCTCTCTGTCTGTCTCTCTCTGTCTCTCTCTCTGTCTTTCTCTCTCTCTGTCTCTCTCTCTCTCTCTGTCTCTCTGTCTGTCTCTCTCTCTCTCTCCTCATCAATCCCCTTAGGTTCACTTATAATCTCTACCCAGATGACTCCAAGGTGTATATGTCCAGTCCTAGTCTGTACCTTGAGCTTCAGGGCCACATTTCAAACTTTCAAATTATCTGTTAAGCCCACCCTCACCCCCAGCCCATTGCTAAGTAAGCCCTGAAAACAACTGAACAAAATTGCCTGAGAACACCGTTGCACTGATAAAATGTCACTTTCCAATTTGTTATTCACTTATTCTTAGCAGAAAGAAAATGCATTTACTTCAGCTTTCAAATATGGTGCCCCCGTTATTTGTTGTATTTAACCAAGTGTTGTTGCTTTGAAATATTGTCTTGACATTTCCATAGTCACAATTATGTTCCTTTGACTGTGCTTTCTTCACTCTGTATATGAATCTTCTCATGTTTCTCTGGAAAAAACATCTTCTGCTTAAAGTCCCATAGGAACGTCCATCTTAACACATCCAGAAACAGAACTTTCCCCCACCCA
This sequence comes from Bettongia penicillata ogilbyi, assembly GCA_023548195.1. NCBI lineage: Eukaryota > Metazoa > Chordata > Mammalia > Diprotodontia > Potoroidae > Bettongia > Bettongia penicillata. The sequence goes on from JAJHZJ010000128.1 coordinate 8,806,750, forward strand.
TCATGGCCCAAGGATTTCACTCTCCTTCAAGATCATGTCACCTTTAGCCCTCTCCCTCCTCTCCTTCCTCCCCCCTTTTAAGCTTCCTTTTCATTGCTGTTTTCTTCCATTAAGCAATTTGGGGACTGGGACCATCGTTCTTTTTTGTATTTGTATTTGTAGAGCTTTAGCATAGTGCTTAGTAGGCACTTTAAAATGTGTATTGACTAACATTGCATGATGTAAGTTTCCTCCCAGCTCTGACCTTCTGTGTTCCAAGGCCCCTCCCAGCACTGACATTTTGTTCTAAGGCCCCTCTCAGCTCTGATCTCTTGTGTTCTAAAGCTCCTCCTAGCTCTGACATTTTAAGTTCCCTCCCAACTCTGACCTCTTGTGTTCTAAGGGCCATCTCAATTCTGATATTCTGTATTCTAAGGGACCTCCTAGCTCTGATATTCTAGGATCTGATGATACTGTTGATGGTTTTATGCACAGACACTTCAAAAGATAAGGTTAAATAGCATGATCAAGGTCATTGTAAAATGAGGAGGATTCCCTTCCTCATGAGTCCTGCACTCTCACCAATTTATCACTAAGCATTCACAGTAGGCAGAACCATCACTTTACCCTGGGAGATCAGACATCCTGGTACTTTGTTATCAACATTTCCCCTTGAACATTAAAGAGATAATTCTGTCCTAGCCAATCCAAGTACTGGGGGTTAAGGCTCTCTTTTAAAGTAGATCTCATAACTATGATTTCAAGGGTCCTGAGAAGGTTGTTCATGTCCCCCATCCTAAATGCTCCCTTCTAGCTAACTCACCCATTCCAGAAATTTTCCTGTTAGAGTTTCATTTCTTTGACTTAAGTCAGATGTATTATAATGCAAATATCCCTAGGAGATACAACACAAAAATCTTTTCAATCTTTTTTCTATTTTACTATGAGTACAACAAAATGGGTAGAATGATATTTTAAAAGAGATAGGCCTTTATTTCAGTAAGAATTTGGAGTCATTAAAATGACTTTGTAATTTCCCAAATGTCAGTTCATCTGTTTTCTTCTGCCTTTTCAATTCTGGGCACAATTCACTTATCCCTTTGCCAGTGTCTGTTCAAGATAAATATATGTATGGACAAGCTCTATAGGTTGCCTATTCAGCTGCATCCAGACCATAGATGTTCTTCATCTGCTTCGTTTTTCCTGTTCTGATAATGGTGCCAAACTCTTTTGAGTGATTTCTGATCTCATTTAGGAGTCTCTGTAGTGTTAGGGGCTTGATGCCCTTTGCATAATGTCATCCAAAAACAGGAGCATCTGGAGGACCTCCCCATCCATAGGGAATCTCTCTTCCCCTTGGACTCGGAGCTGGATCTCTTCCATGACAATGGCAAATGCCTTTGGCAAACATAGTAAGTTACCATGGCCAAAGAACTTAACAACAAGCAATCAGTCTACTTGGTGATGGGCCTCTCCATTGGAAACTCTTTCCAACATGGCAGAAGCTGCCAGAGCTTGAGTGCTCCAGGCATTGCCTTGGGAAACTCAGAGTTGCCTCATGTCATGATAAAGTTTCAAGAAAAGCTTGTTGAACTTCCTGAGTATGCAAGTGAATGATTTTTATCAGATCATTACCTTGCAGTACCATGTATATGTTTTAGTAATTTTGTTTTTTCAACTAAGAAGAATTTATTTTCTTTCCCCCTCCTCTCTCTCACAATTGAAAAAGAGAGAAAAACAAAGCCTTTATAACAAATGTGGATAGTCAGGCAAAACAAATTTCTGCTTTGGCCTAGAAATATGTCTCTGACTGCACTCTGAACCCATCAGCAATCTGTCAGGAAGGAGGTAGCGTGCTTCATGAGTCCTCTGGAATTGTGGCTGATCACTGCATTGATAAGAGTTCTTAAGTCTTTCAAGCTTGTTTGTCTTGACATTTTTGTTGTTATAGTACAAAATGTTTCTCTGGTTCTGCTCACTTCTCTCTGAATCTATTCATACAAGTCTTCCCAGGTTTCTCATTTCTTAGAGTACAGTAATGCTCTTATCACATTCATATAACATAATTTGTTCAGTCACTTCCCAATTGATGGGCACTCCCTTAGTAACTCTTTGCCACCAAGAAAGAACTATTCTAAATAGGTAGAGGTATAGTACTAGTACTATGAATAAAATTTGAAGAAGGTGGGTATTCAGCACATGAATATCGGTAGGAAAATCAATTAAAGGAAAAGGACACCAAAAAGGGAGACCTGGGTAGAAAGAAAGTAAAAAACCTTTGGAGTAAAAAGCCATTTTTATCAAGGCAACTTCTTTCCAAATTACTATCTTCCCTTTCTCCCTAACATAAAATCCTGATACTTTCATGTTAGAACTAGGACTAATTCAGCTCCAAATTAGAGCAAACTTTCTAGCAGCTAGAACTATCCAACAATGGAATAGAAAACTTTGAGAAGTTGATTGGCAGCACACATGGTCTTTGAACACTAGATTTAGGATTTTTAATCCCGTGTTTAAATTCTGGCTAACTGTGTGGCTAGGGAGTCAAAGAACCAGCCTGACCCTCAGTTTTCTCATCTGTAAAATGGAGAAAATAATACTGTTCTGAAAGTCTTGGTAGTCTCTTAAGCTGCTTAAAATTGTCCCAAGACTCCTGGGACAGCCTGTATTTGCAGTCTTTACAGGGATTGTTGTGAGAGCCAAACAGACTACATATGTAAAGAATTTTGTAAGAATTTCATGAATTTAAAAAAGAATTTCCTAAATCATTATTATTATTTACAGTTAGCAATGATTGCTTAAAGCCTAAAGCCAAATTAAGTCTGGGTAATAGAAGCCAAATTCTTTCAGCCACCCCAGTACACAACTAACCAATCATTGCTAGTCATAAATAATAATAATATATATGTGTATATATTTGTTTATACACACACACAAACACATCTATATTTTAAAAGCCCACAAATATCATTAAATGAGCATTTATTTGCATTTTGTTTACAAACCACAGAATCAGATCTTAGCCAAATCCAAAGAATTTGGAGCTGAGTAAGACCTTAAGGCTCACCTAGTCCAGCCCTCTTATTTTCTAGATGGGGAAACTGAGGCCCAGAGAGGCTCAAGGTCACAGAAGGAGCCTTATCTTTGGGCTCCAAAGCCAGATCTCTTTTTACCCCACCAAGCTGCTTCACAGTCAGGTGATAATTCTAGCAAAGAAAAAAACAGCAGAAATACTAAAAATGAAAGTGATACAGGGAAAAATCAATACAATTCTGTTCTCACAAACCTTTTAAATGACACAGCGATTTAGGTGATGATGAGGTAAGGAAACTACCCAGTAACAGCCCTTCAGAGCTTGTGGTGCTTTTGGCCTGAGGAAGAGGAGCAGCATGGGAATGTGGCTGCCAGAAAAAAGCAGGTGATCCATCATCTCCCTGGCCTCCAACTCACTCAGACAGCCCCCATCTGGAAGGCTGTGTTCAGGTCTAGGCACCACATTTTAGAAGGGGGCATTGGCAGGCAGAAGAGGGCAATCAGAATGGTGAGGGGACTTGAGACCATGCTATGTAAAGGTCCATCCAGATGATTCAAACTCTCCCTGACCTTTATGGAGTCTTGTATTTCCTTATCTATGTATCTGTTGCATCTTCCCCACCCCCATGTCCCCCCAAACTCCTTAACAGGAGGGACCATTTCAGTGCTGCACTGATTCCCCAATGCTTGTAGATAGCAAGTACTTAACAAATGTTTGCTGAATTGAATTTAGTAGAATTTAATTGAATTGATAGAAGGAATTGAGGATGCTTAGTCTAGCAAAGAAGAACTTAAAGGGGGAGGGGTGCGCTATAACTGCTAATTTCAGATAACTGAAAGGCTGTCTTATAAAATCCAATTCAATTCAACAAGTCTTCAGTAAGTCCCTACTATGTGCCAAGCACTGTGTGAGGCAAAGGAAATATAAAGAGAGCACAATATGGTAGATAGTGCACTAGGCCCGAAGTTAGGAAGACCTGAGTTCAAATGTGGCCTTTTACACTTGCTAACTGTATGACCCTGGGCAAGCCACTTAACTTTTTTGCCTGCCTCAGTTTTCCCCAACTGTAAAATGGGCGAAATCATAGCAGCTACCTCCCAGGGTTGTTGTAAGGATCAAATGCAATGATATTTATAAAGTGCTTAGCACAATGCCTGGAACATAGTAGTGTTTAATAAATGCTTTCCTTCTCTATCCCCTAAATCTATCTCTTATGACAAAATCAAAACAACAGTCCCTAATTTCAGGGACTTTAGAATGTATTGAGAGGCATGGGATGGGGGAAATTCCCCAGCAGTATTCTACGAGGGGGATGGTCCACTTGGCTCCATAGGAGAGAATGAAAACCAGCACAAGCCCATCACTTCTGTGATCTCCTCCGTATGAAACTCCCTCTCCCAACACAGACTTAGACCATCCATGCCTGCCCGTCCCCATGGGGTTCTGCTCTGTGTGTGCTTCTGTAAATCCAACACAAAGCATCCACCCAAAATGTTGGAGACCCTTTCCCTCCTCTCTTGACATTCAGTAGATGCCAAAGGAGCAAAGAGGGCTGTCCATCAGTTATCTCCTGCTCTGACTGTGTTGGGGGAAGTTAACAAGGATCACACTGAGTTTTCAGTCCCACATAAAGGAGATGATCAGCACTTTTGCACAATATGGGGCTACCTCTGGAGGTCATGAGTTTCCTGTCACTTGAGGTCACAGAACCATGGATTGTTACATATATGATTGAGAGTCTTGAGTAAAGTGAATCCAACTTGGGCATGATCACAGATTTAGAGCTAGAAGGAGCTTAGAGGTCACCTAGTCTTCATTTCATGAAAAAAAAAAAACAGCCTCAAACATAGAAAAATCCAGTGACTTGTCCAAGGTCATCCAGTTCATTAGTAGCAGTAAAAGCACTTGTGGGACACAAACCCAGGCCTGGTGATCTTTCCACTAAACTATGAGCCAAGGCTGGATGGTCATTCTGAGGGATGCTATGAACTCTATTCTGAGTAGATGGTGTAAAGAGAGCTGTTTCAAGCATGGGCTGAACTAACTGACTTCTGAGATCTCTTCCAATGAAGGAAATGAAATGCACAAGATTTTAGCAATGCCCCACTAATACGATGAAATGTAAGTGCCCTAAATGCTCAAGTTGTGCCAGTCATGTAGAATCCTTCCCCTGCTTGATAGCCTGTCTGCAGGAGAAATGGAAGAACTTACTCAGCACCCGGAGCATGGCTGTTACCATGGCAACACCTCACCTTCTGCATTCCTCCACTTTGGAGTTTGAGATTTCTGCAGGTCACAAGTTACCTTGGGTTTTCCTGTTCCTCCTTGGCTGCCGGTAGAAGAAAAAATGTGACCCAGTTTTCTTTTTGCTTGTGGACATGGACATCTCATCAGCAGGGGTGTGTGCTTATGAGTCAGGTGAGGAATCATAGGATCTCTGAAGGAGAAGGAGATGGAAGGAATCCTAGCTCCAACATCTAAAACAATCAGACATCCTGCTTATACCTTCAGTGATAGGGAATCTCACTACCTCTCAAGAAGATTTCCACTTGGGGAAGAAATTGTTAGGAAGCTCCTCTTTACTTGGATCCTGAATCTGCCTGTCTACAGCTTCCAGTGCTGGGGTCAAGTCTAGTTCCTAATCAAATTTTTTTCCTGTCATCAATATTTATTGAGCATTTATAGGCATCATAGAACATACAGAAAAATCATTGTCCCTGACCATTAGGATGTAAGTGTACAAAAATATTTACAGCAACTCTCTTTGTGATGGCAAAGAAATGGAAAAATTGGGGAATGGCTGAACAAGTTTGTGATAATATGATTGTGATGGAACAGCATGGTGCTATAAGAAATAAGCAAGATGGTTTCAGAAAAAAACCTGGGAAGACTTATATGAACTGAAGCAAAATGAAGTGAGAAGAACCAAGAAAACACTGTACACAGTAACATCAATATTGTAAGGGTGATCAATGGCAAAAGATTTATCTACTTTTATTAATATAATGATCCAAGGCAATCTCAAAGGACTCATGACAAAAATTACTATACACTTCCAGGAAGAGGACTGATGAAATCTGAGTGCTGATTGAAGCATATTTTTTTTCACTTTATTTTTCTTGCTTTTTTTTTTGTTTGGAACATGGCTAATATGGAAATATGTTTTGCATGATTTCACATATATAATTGATATCACATTGTTTGCCTTCTCAGTGGGTGGGGGAGAGGTGGAAGGAGGGAGAGAATTTGGAACTCAAAATTTAAAAAAAGAATGTTAGAAAGAAAGGAGAGAAATTGAACCCCCCAAAAAAGAAAGAAAAGTACTTGAAGCCAGTGATCATTTGCACCTAAACCTTCTCATCTCCAAGTTAAACATCCCTAATTCTTTCAACTGAACTTTGTATGGTATGGTATCCAGTCATCTCACCACCCTGAACATCCTCTTCTGGATGTGCTCCCGCATGAATGAGCGGATGAATGAATGAAAAGGCATGTATTAAGTGCTTGTCACGTGCCAAGCACTATGTTTGTGATAGAATGGAAAAATTGGACAGTCCCTACTCTCAAGACCTTCCATTCTAATAAGTGGTTATCAAAGCATGTCAAGGTGTTCCTAAAATGAAAGAGAGAGAGAGAGGGAGAGAGAGAAGGAGAGGGAGGGAGAGAAGGGGGGAGGGAGAAAGGGGGAAAGAAAGGGAGGGAGAGCACAGTGGATCAGTGGATAGATTCCCCAATCTTGGATTCAGAAGACCTGGATTCAAGTCCAACCTGTGACACATCCTGGCTTTATCACCCTGGGCAAGTCACTAATTTGCTATATGTTGGAGTATATGACTGAGGGCTTTTTCAGCTGTCAAATTTTGTGATTCTGTGAATTAATCTCTCCGTGCCCCCAGAGAATTATCTGAGACTGCAAGCAAGTTCTCTACATCTATGAAATCGCAGGCCTGATATAACAGCAAAAAAAACATATGATGCCCTGAATTGAACAAAGGAGATCAGTAGATTTGGAGTCAGGAATGTGGGTTTAAATCTCTGATCAGCTACCTCCTACCTATTTGACCTTCGCTAAGTCACTTAACCGCTTAATGGCCTTTTTTCTTCAACCTTATAGAATGAAAGGGTTGGAGCTACTGGAGGAGCAGAATGGGATAGTGGGTAGGGCACTACTAGACTTGGAGTCAGGAGGTCCTGGCTTCAAATCCTGCCTCAGACAGTAACTCGATTAGGGACCTTGGGCATTTCTCACTTATTCTCACGTTGCCTCAATTTCTTCACCTATCAAATAATATGGAGTAGGGGTGGGAGGTGGTGTTGATGAATGTAATGCAGGCTCCTAGAGTTTATTTTCAGCTCTAAATCTACGAGCCTGTGACCAGATGTGGTCTAACAAGGCTAGAAGAGGTTGAGCAACCCCTCCCTCATCCCGGATCGAGTTAGCTTTTTTGGCTGCCGCTTGCTGCCGGTTGACTCATATTAAATTTCTAGATCATGAAAACCTCTGGCTCTTTCTTACACTGCTATCGAGTTGAGCGCCCCGCCACCACCCCCAGCCTATACCTGGGCTGCCAATTTTTTAAAGCTTAGGTTTATTATCGTTGTTTATGTTGTTACTAATAGTAAGTACCTAGTAGAACTGAAGCCGCTTTACATAGACTAGGATTTTCTTATCTTCACCTCCCTCATCCCCCCATGGGATAACATACATGAGCCAATTCACCTTCGTCTCCCTCTTCTACTCTGGAATGCATGTGGTATTTGTCTTTCCCTGACGCGTTAGGAGTGAAGGAGTTAACCTCGAGCCAAAGCAGCGAGACCACAGATTCTATAGCCCTGCCCCAGGAGCCTCGGAGGCATTTGGCCAGCAGCCTCCTAAGCTGCCACTGTTCTAGGGCCGGTTAGCCTAATCTCGCCGGCCAAGCCGAGGTGAATAAGCCTTAACATCTGTCCCCGCAGCCCTGGCCTCAAATGCCTTACTCACACGTCCTCCCCCTCCTCTCCTCTCTCTTCCCCTTCCTCCTCCCCCGTCTCCTCTTCCCCCTTCTCTCTTCCTCTTCTCTTTTCTCCCCCTCCTCCCCCTCCTCCCCCCACTCTTTCCCTCCTCCTCCCACTCTTTCCCCCCTCCTCCGGAGGCCTAGGTAGGGAAAAAGGCAGGGAGTGCGTCAGCCAGCGCTGCTCCTGGGGAGCCGTCACCCAGATGCAATCGGCCGCGCTTGTTTGCTTGGCCAGTTTCCTCTTCCCCGGGTGTTTACCGGAGCGTGGATTCCAGAGGAACACTTGGAAGGCGGCCGCGGCCGCGGGGGCGGGCACACGAAACTGTCCGAGTTCCAGGGACTGTCCGCCCGCCCCGATGGAGAAAGTGATAGGTGCGGGCGCTGCCGCCCCGGGCCACGTTCCCGCCCCTAGCCCGGGGGCGGGAAACCGACACCCGCCCTGCGGTCCAGCCCGAGAGGGAGGCGGCGAGGCCTGCTGGGCCAGCTGGGCCTCCCGAGGGGCCAAGCCACGGGTGGAGGGATGGCTTCGGACGCAGCGGCGGAACCCCAGGGCCAGGGGGCGCTTAGCGGTGGCACGCTGGACAGAGCAGACTGCGGACTGGCCCTCAGGAGACTCCGCAGACACCAGCTGTGTGGCCCCCGGGCGAATCGCTTAACCCTTTGAAGCTGGTCTCTTCGTCTGTGACATGGGAATAATAGTAGCGCGAACTTCCTGGGATTGTTACGAGGATCGATTCCACACGAGATCTATGTGAGGGCTGTGGCTGTCCCTTTGAAAGAGGACCATGACATCAAGGAAACGACGGCATGACTTGCACTTGACCTGGATTTGAGTGAGGGAGGGCTGTGCAGGTCACCAGCCTCCCTTCTCCTCCAGAGCCATCTGGGTCCAGGGATCAGATAGTGATCAGGATGACTGGAGAGGCCCAGGATGCAAGGCCTTTTCAGGTTCTCACTTAGAGTCAAGTAAAGCCCATTCAATGAATGGGCCTTTTTAAGAAGTGAGTCAAGGGATGGCCCCTTTAATTAGAAAAAGAAGAAAAAATCGAGCTGGGAAGGGAAGCAACCTCAGGGTTGCTGTTCCAAAGAGAAAGTTACCAGTGACATTCATTCTAAGCCAGGAGGGCCCAAAATGCAACCATTAAGTGGACCTTTGGCAAGGACCTATTATGGTCCAATCTATGGGCTTCAGAGTGCACTGGGTTTAAGGTTAGGAAGGAAGGAGGGAAGGAAGGAAGGGAGGAAGGAAGGAAGGAAGGAAGGAAGGAAGGAAGGAAGGAAGGAAGGAAGGAAGGAAGGAAGGAAAAGAAAGAAAAAGAAAGGAAGGAAGGATTTATTAAAGTTCATTTGTTCCTCACAACAACCTTGGGAGATAGATACTATTATCCCCATTTTGCAGATGAGGAAACTGAGGCAACCAGAGATGGAGTGATTTGACCAAGATCACGCAGCTAGCAAGTATCTGAGGCTAGCTTTTAATTCAGATCCTCATGATTCCAGGCCCGGATTCCATCCAGGGTGTCTCTATAGGTGGTAAGTGACTGAGACTCATTTGGAAACCAGGGGTTCAGACTCCCAAATTCAGTTTACTCTCCACTGTCATTTAGAACTTGAGGAGGGGGGAGGGAAGGCACCGGAGACATCTTTGAAACTCTTCATCTTTCGGCATTAGGCCAGGAATCAGGAGATGACCACTCCTACCTTAATACATCCCATATGGATCGTTTCAATTGGGGTTCTGGAGTGGGCATCACCTTTTCTGGATTCTGTGGCTACCCATGCACCTGGTGTCATGGAAAGATATTTTAGAGAAAGCCAGTGTGCTAATGGGTAGAAAGGTGACCTTAGAAACTGGAAGACTTAGATTCCAAGGGTTGTGGTAAACCTTGCTAGTCCGGTGACCATGGGTAAGTCATTAACCTGAGTTTCAGTTTCCTGGTTTATAAAACGGAATAATAATTCCAAGAGTATGTACCTATCTCACAAGTTTGTATGGTTATATTAAATGAAATAAAGCACTTTGCAAACCTTAAATCACCATCTAAATGTCATTTCATAATATATTAGGTGCACCTTTTTTTCATCCCCTCCCATTTTGGAAAGCAAGACTGCAAAACCTTCCTATCTGAAACTTTTCCTCCACTTCCTGATCCTTGACCAGATGGAGTTGGAAGAGGTTAGAATGACCTGCCCCCAAGGTGTGGTCAGGAGCTTCTAGGTTTAGAAGCAAGTCCATAGCAGAAAAAGTCCCAGATTTTGAGTCAGGAGAGAAGTGGAAATAAATTCCAAGCTCTGACACTCACTACCATCAGACCCAGGTCTCCACAAGCTCTAAATCCATGAGGTAATGATCTAAATCATTTAATCTCCCTGAACGTCAGTTTCCTCTTCTGTAAAGTGGAGATAACAACATGGGCTTTCTACCTCCCTTGTAAAAGTGCTACAAAAAAGTACAAATGAAATGCTTTTAAAATCTTTCTTTCCCTGGGTACTTAATAATCAATGTATTAATTGTGGCTAGAAAATAATAAAAAAACAAGGTCATTGGCCCTCTTGGAAAACAAAGACCATGCTTTTAAAATCTTAATGGGAATTATTATTTGGAGCTCAGAAGTGTGTGACTGTAGGGAACTGGAAAGGGTTAGTCCTCCCTGAGGTTCTCTTTCCCCTGACCCCCAACCTGAACAGCTCTTGGATCTCTGATCCTGACTTGAGCCTGCAAAGCGTGTTCTCAGATTCCAGCTGTCCAGCAAAACCAGCTCTCGATTATCAGTACGTCACAGACCTAAGTGCATATACTAGTGGGGGAGGGTGGGACCCAACCCTGAGGCCCAGTGGGGCCCTATGACTTAGTACTTTTCTTGTATGACCTTTCTCTTTGTGCCTTGTGGTCGAGGACTGGGTACTCTTGTCAGATCTGCTGTGGCTCAGAATAGAAAGTTGACTGGGCCTGGCCAAATTGTCAGAGTACAGCCTTATCCAAGAAGTTCCCCATCTGCAGGTTTAATCAACGTCTACTATGTACTTATGACATTCAGGGTGCCATCCTATGCACTAAGGGAAATATGAAGCCCTCATGGAACTTACAGTGTACTACAGGCTATAACACATACACATACAAATAAGTTGGGTTTTTTTTGAGTGGGGAAGCAAGGGAATTCACCAGTATAGGGAACTTCTAGTGTGAAAACGCCCTCCACTAATGCAGATTGACAACTCATTTTTTATAACCTAAAGTTTTAGGAAGTTACCTAGGGCATTGAGAGGATGGGTGACATAAAAATTATAACATTTCACATTTGCATAGTGTTTTAAGTTCTATTTACATACATTATCTCATTCAGTTCTTATAATGACTCAGCAAGGTAGGGTCTATTATTAATCCTATTTTACAGAGCAGGAAACTGAGGCTCAAAGGAGGGTAAATTGATTACCCAAACAGCTATTCATGACAAGGTTCAAATTGAGGTCTTTCTAATTCTAAGACCAGCAGTCTATATGCTGTACATAATACCACGAATAATTTTAGTGAAATAGCAGCTATCTATTAGTGAATTTTAGTGAAATAGGCAAATATCTCCAGAAGGATGAATACAACCCCTATCCTGGCCTGGCTTACCATCAAACAATAGACCTTGGGGGAAACAGTGTAGAGCCAAGTGTGAAATGCCTGTACAACAGTCCTGCAAAATGCTTTGTGTTTTGATGTTTTAAGTCTCAGCCTCCTAGGAGAGTATGATAGAATTTATAAGTTACTACTTTATATTTAATTTTTTTTAATCAAAGCATACTTTTGAATCTTCGGTGCTTTTAGCACTTTTTTGTCATCTAATCCAAAGAAGTGCTGTAGTAGATGTAAGGGGCATCTCTTGTACTCCAACTGCAACTGACTAGGGTACCCAGGAACTCCTGACAATCTTACAAGCCTTTACCTCCAAGTCTAGAAATGTCTGTCTCAGAATGACCATTTAGTCACCTATGCTCAGGATAGAAGGACAAAGTGTAAGAAGGAGCCAAGGCTTTAAGGTCCAATGTAGGCCCAGCACATGTGTTAGTTACCATATGTAAGCAGTTTGTCATTTCTGAAAGAGTTGGAGAGGGTTCCTTTCTTCTCCTTTTCCCCCTCCTTCCTTTCCCCCACCAGGAAGAGCCTTGCAGAATTCTGACATACTTGACAGATGGGAATGGACAGAAATTTAGAGGGTAGAATCATTCCCTTTAAGGATTCTGAATCTGTGGTCCATGTGCATAGACTTCAGGGGAACTCTGAATTTCGATGGGAAAAAAATTACATTTTTAGTTCAATATAATGGAGTTTCCTTTGTAATCCTATATATTTCATTTTATTTATCTTCAAATATCATTCTGAGGAGAGGTTTAGAAGTAAACTGCTAGAGGGATCCTCATCACAAAAGTTAAGAAGTCTAGCTTCAGGATTTGCTGAGTGTTCAGCTATTCCTGGCTTAGGGGCCAATTCTCTCTGACACAGCTGCCTCTCCAAACCCCATCTCCTGCTGCCATGAGGGAGATCAAGAGACCACCCAGGTGTTGTTGCATTATCCCAAAAGCACCATGTCTTCCAGCCAGTACACATGACCCAGTGAAAAGCTGGGATGAATGTGTCACTGGAGGGACCCAGATCCAGACATGCTCGGTGAGATATAGTCAGAGCCAGTTAGGAGGATTCCTCTGATTATCCTGTTATACAACAAATACTCAGTGAAACCCTAGTGTGTGCAAATAAGTATAATGGAATCTATGGAGACCCAAAAGACATCATCCTTTTCTCTCAAGGAGTTTACAATTTAATGGGAGTGTGGGAGGGAAGAGGAGTGGAATATATAACCCTACCTATGATTCAGGTATTCAGTGAAAGGTAGCATAATGCAACCAAAGGAACACTGGATTTGAAATCGGATTAAGTCTCAGTTTCTTTATCTGTAAAATGAGATGGTTACACAAAGTCATTGCTAAACTAAGTCATCTCCAGCTCTAAACCTGTGAACCTTTGTGTCAGTGAGGGAAGAGGTCATGACCAAATGAGGGATAGAGAGGATCACAGAAGATTAATCGGACAACTTTGATTGAATAAAATTTGAAAGGTTTTTCCCAAACAAAAGCAATGCAGGTAAAAATCTCTTTAAAATGATGCCCTCTAGAAATGTATCTGGGGAAAAAAATCTTTGCACCAATTTTTTTTGTTTGATAAGGGTATATTTTCCAAGATATATAAGGAACAGATTCAACTTTACAAGAATAGGAAATATTCCCCATTTGATAAATGGTCAAAGGATAAGAATAGGCAGTTATCTAAGGAAGATTCAAGCTGTGAATAGCCACATGAAAAAAAATGCTCCTGATCATTAATAACTAGAACAGGGGTGGGCAACCTGTGGCCTCAAGGCCACAGGCTACAAGTTTCCCAGTCATGAACTAGAGAAATGCAAATTAAAGTAACTGAGGCTGACAGATTGACAAAGTTGACAGAAAAGAAAAAAGAAAATGTTGCAGAAACTACAAGAAAACAGGTACATTGATGTATTGTTGGAACTAAGAACTGGTCCAGCCATTCTGGAAAGCAATTTGTAACTGTTACCAACTATTCAGTAATACCGCGACTGGGCTTACACTCCAAAAAAATCAAAGAAATTAGAAAAAAGTACTACGGGTACAAAAATATCTACCATAGCTCTTTTTGTGGTGGGAAAAACACAGCAAATGGAGGGTTTGTCCATCCTTTGGGAAATGAGTGAACAAGCTGTGGTATAGGAATGTGATGAACCGCTATTGTGCTGAAATAAATGAAGAGACTATTTTCAAGACATTGAGAAGACTTGTATGGATTGATGCATATGGTCACGAGCAGAAGCAGAAGAACAATTTATACCGAAACATCAACATGGTAAAAAACAAACAATTCTGAAATACTTAAGCACCCTAGTTAGTAGTGATCCATCATGTTGCCAGAGAACCAATACGAATGAGAAAGAATACTACCCACCTCCTGACAAAGAAGTGATGAATTAACATACAGGATGAGACACACATTTTTTAATTTAATGAGATAATAATTGTATGGTGCTTAGCACAGGGCCTGGAGTGTAATACGTGATATATAAATGTTAGCTATCAATACTGTTATTGGATGTGACCATAAGGGGAATTTATTTTGCTTGACTATGCTTATTTATTAAAAAGGCTTTGTTTTTCTTTTTCTTTTCTTTTTTTTTTTCCAGTGGAGAGAGGTACATGGGAGAAAAAATACTTGATAATTGGAAAAACAAATCTCTCTGACTCATTTTCCCACACAGGGCCCTCGTTAATGTCAGTATCTAGCTCATTTTCTCTGAAAAGGTCCTTAGCTCCCCAGCAAAACATTCGGGCTAACTAGACATTAAACACAGAAGAAAAAAAGTTTGATCTACACAGCAACAAAAAATGCGAAAAGAACTTCTATTTAAGCCCATGGACAATCAAGAAAATTCCCCACACAGCCATTCTCTGAACTCACTTTTTTCTGTTTCCAAGACCTGTGTGACTCTGGGCAAGTAACTTTAAACTCTCCTATTCTATTTTCTTATCTGCAAAATGGGGATAATAATAGCTCCAATCTCACATGGTTGTTAAGAGGACAAATGAGATAATATTTGTATAAGGAGGTTGATTATGTAAAGCACTCCATAACCTCACAGCATCATCAGAATGTTGGCTGTTGTTATCGTTAGTCTCAACATTCTCATTTTACAGTCAATGGAATTCAGATTAAAACATAGTCCAGGAACAAAGTCACTATCCTACTACTGTTTTTTCATCTTTAATATTTGGTGAACTGTTTTGAAAGTCAATAAGGTGATTGGAAGGGAAAGGGAAAAAATATTTATATAACACTTATTATGTGCCAGTTACTTGTGCTAAACACTTTATAAATATTTCTATCTCACTTGATTCTTCACAATAACCCTTGATTCTTAATAATAACGATAACAAGCTTTATTATTATCCTTATTTTACATATAAGGAAAGTGAGGCAAATAGATGTCAAGTGACTTCCCCAGGGTCACACATCTAGTAAGTATCTGATGCAGGATTTGAACTCTTTTCTGACTCCAGGCCCAGAGCTCTTTATCCACTGTGTAACCTAGCTGAGTGATCCCCTCTTCTAGTTCCATTAAACTTTGGCAACATTAGTTCATCTTCTGTAGATTCACTAAAAGACAGCTTTAGGAACAAACGAAACATAGGAGATATCGTATGTACTTCCTCCTGTCTCCCCTACCTCCACCCCACCTTGCTTTCCTCTACTAGTCTCTGTATCTCAAAAGCTTTTCATTCTATAAAGTTTGCATGTTCTGAGCATTCGCAATAGGTACCATCAGTTTAAAGCTTGATTTTTGCATTTTTATGGGGTCAATGTTATGTCCAGGCAAATATGAGTGGCAGCTTTGTCTGGAAAGTTCCTCCAGGTACGGGACATTACTTGTTGTTTGTGGTTGTTGGGTATTATCTTAATTTTTATCAAATTTTAATGGGGTTTGGAGACACGTGATCCAGAGATAAGCTCTCATACTATTGTTCTCTTATGTTTAATGTTCAAGATTCATGCTCAGATGGATAAAAGGATGCTTTGTGTAGTTGATTAGGATGTAAGCTCATCCTTGATTGTAAAAGCAATGAAAATATTCATGGAACAACTCCAATAGCAGCCAACACAGTTGGACTGATGTGCACCTCATCCTGTTCTTGAATAGTTTTTATTTGCTCTCCTAGGTCTTTATATTCTGAAGGTTTTTGTTCCCACATAGACCAGAGACTATCAGGTGGGTGGTACAGTGGACAGAGCACCGGACCTGGAGTCAAGAAGACTCATCTTCCTGAGTTCAAATTCAACTTCACACATTTACTGGCTATGTGATCCTTAGGTGGCAGCCTGTTTACCTCAGTTTCCTCATCTGTAAGATGAGCTGGAGAAGGAAATGGCAAACCATTTCAGTACCAAAGAAAATACACAAATGGAGTAAGGAAGAATCACATGTGACTGAATGAATCAACGATGAACAAAAAAGACTGGAGATTATGAATATTTAGGATAGAGACCTTCAGAGGTATGCTGGAACCAGTTGATAAAGGCATAGAAAAACTGGCTGTTACATTTTCAATGTGAACATTTACTCTGAAATTGGCAAATGCTACAAATGAGGAATTGATTCATTGGTTTGTTGATTGTTTAGAAAGTGATGGGGAAAATGTTAATAAATACAGATTAAATTTAGAAGTGTGTTACATGCAAATTTTTCTTCCAGAGTACCTGCTGTTAAACATTTACCAGCACACCTCTGGTCAGACATATGTATATCAAAAACATTGTTCTTAATTTTTAATGGATCAGTGTCATGTGGAGGTGATTATGGGATATAATTTGGCTTGTAAGGATAGTCTGAGGGGCAGCTAGGTGGTGCAATGGATAAAGGTGTTGTCCTTCATTCTCAAAGAGAACTGTGACGTCAAGAAGATGATGCTATAACTTGCAAGTGAATTGGATTTAAATGAGGGAGCGCTGTGCAAGGTCACCAGCCCCACTTTCTCCTCTGGAGCCATCTCAGGCCAGTGGCAAGATATAGATCAGGATAACTGGAGATGACCCCCAATGGACAGAGTGCAATGATTCTGGAGTCAGGAGGACCTGAATTCAAATTTGACCTCAGACACTTACTGGCTATGTAATCTTACAAAAGTCACTTCACCCAATTGCCTACAAAACAAAACAAACAAATAAAAAATTTTAAGAAAGGTTGATCTGATTTCTGTACCGTTTATTGGTTGAGTTTTCCAGGATATTTTGAAGCCCCTTTTTGTAGTCCAATCAAATTAATAAGCATTTATTAAATGCTTACACTGTTCTAAGCTCCTCAAAGAATAGCCAAAGCCAACACTCCTCTAAGGAAGATATAAAGAAAGCCCAAAACCTAAAAACAAAATCAAATAGTCCTGCCTTCAAGGAGCTTGTAATCTAATAGGGGGGGAGACACTTACGGCCAAACCAGATGTAGACAAGATGAACTGGAGAAAGTCAACAAAGGGAAGGCACTAAAACAAAGGAGTCTGGGAAAGACTGCTTGTAAAAGGTGAGACTTCAGCTAAGACTTTTACGGGTAGCATGGGGATTTGTCCCTGTCAGGCCCGAGAGATGGCAGGTTTCCCATGTAGAACCTCCCCAGGTCACAGCTTGCAGGGTGTCCCACAGGCACTACATTTTTACAGCTTTCCACCTTGCAGAGTCTGCACTGATTCAGAAGTTCTGCAGACGCCTCATAGTTTCTGGTAGAAACGTCCTGGCCCTAAATTGCCATCATAAATCCCTCTGTGTCCACATTCAGATGTGTATGACTCATATATTTGTTCCATATTCCTTTGGTTATGACGATGATAATGGCTCCCCTGTGAGGAAAGAGCTCAGGATCCCTAGAGAGCTGACCTCATTCCTGGCCCTGCACGATCCACCTAAACAAAGGTTGAGGTCTGGGCTCACCTCTCCAGGGGGTGTCTCTGCCTCTCATACACTTTCTTGGCCTAAATGATAATCCTGCTGCAGCAGAAAGTCAGCTCTTTCTCTATCCTGACCCTAGACCCCTGGGCTCTTCATTGGAGATAGTTCCCCTTGGCTTCACTGTTTCTCTGTGAACTCCCTGCCTCCCAGGGCTGGCAGTGGGACCTGAGTAGAAGACGATGGTATAGAGGCCTGCCACTGCCCCCAGATCCATGCCTGGCTGCTGCTTCTCATCTGCATGCAGCCTGTGTGGTGGAAACAGCTTCAGTCTTACACATGCATCCTGGGAGTCATTCATATGCACAAGGGACTTGCCCAGGGCTTCTTGGAGCCTGCCCCCTACCTTCTCATTCGTTACTTCTTCCAGAGTGGTTTGGCTGGCAACTCAAAGCCAAATGAAATTTATAATCGTTCCAATAAGGAAGCATGCTACCTACCTTCTGGCAGAGGTGACGGACTCAAAATGGAGAAGGAAACATGCATTTGGCGATATGACCGATGTGGGAATTGTTTGGCTTGACTGTGCATATTTTAAAGTTAATTTTTATTTTTATTCTGAGCTTAAATACCAGATCGAATGGGATATGCATATGTGTGTGTGTGTGTATATAATGTATACACACACGTATATAAAACATAGACATCAGAGGACTGTATTTTTAATGACAGGCCTCCATTATGTACAACTTAACCATACACATCTGTTTTCCTTTTTTTTTTATGGAAGTAGGAGAGAGAAAAAATGTTTGTTAATTTAAAAAATTGCTTGCTACACAAACAGCCAGAGAAAGGGGCTCCACTAGACAAAGTGGAGGAAGCCCAAGTGGGTCATCTAGGACTTAAAGGGGGTGACCTGAGAACATAATCCCTTATAAGGGCTTTCCCCTACCTGCTGCTTTTCCCTCTGAATATATGATTAGTCTGGTATATAATAACAGGTAGCATTTATGAAACACTTTAAGGTTTGCAAAGCGTTTTACAAATATGTTCCCGCATTTGATCCTCACAATAACCTTGGGAGGTAGGTGCTATTATTATCCCTATTTTACAGATGAGGAAACTGAGGCAATGATTCCTACAAAGAAAGGCAGTCAATTAGCATTTATTCACAGTCCGGGCACTGGCCTAAGTGGTGGCAACCCAAAGACCAAAATTTAAAAATCCCTGCCTCTAGGAGCTTATATTCTAAGAAGCTATTAGTATCGTAATGGAGAGATGATGGACCTAGCATTTAGTGTAAGGTCTGGCACACAGTAGGTATTTAATAAGGGTTTATTGATTATTTAATTGATTAACCTAGGGGTTGGGAAAACTTGAAAAGATGCCTTTCACACATATTAGCTGTGTCATCACAGGCAAACCACTTAAGCTTTCAGTGTCATCCCCCTCCCCCATCCAGATCTTTAAGCTTATATATCACTGAACAAGTTGCTGATCTGTATACTTTCCACTCTGGGAGTCCTTCACACTATCAAAATCATAGATCTGTATTTAAGAAAACACTCACAAAAATACTTATCCCCTGAGGTTGTTGTGAGCATTAACTAAGGTGGCTAACATTTATATAGAACTTGAAAGTTTGAGAAATGCTTTATGTGTATTATCTCATTTGATTCCCATGAGACTCCTGTGAAACCGTTAAGTGCTGTTGTCCCCATTTCACAGATGAGGAAACTGAGGCTAGTAGGATAAGTATCTTTCACAAGGTCATCTAACTTGGTAAGTATCTGACTCTGTAGTCAGATTCAAGTCTTCCTGACTCCTAGGTACAAGACTTTATCTGCACTGCTACCTAGCTCATGGAAAACATTGTATAAACCTTCAAGCATTACATAGTAACACCTGTTCTTGCTAACAACATATCCAAATGGCCAAAGAGGTATAATCTAGACTTATCTCTCATCAATTACCCCCTCTCTTCAACCCTCCCTTGTCTCCAGCCCCGCTCCAAACTCCATGAGGTCAGGGAATATGTCTTATTCAAACTTTGCATTTTTTCCCACTGCCCCTTATGGGAAGGTTTGTTGAATGAATGAATGAATGATTCTCCATCAGCACACTGAATGTTCTTATTGAAAAATGCAATTCTTTTTGGACATTCTCTGTATTAGTTATCTAGCTACCATGTCTCCCAAGAGGGAGCAGAAATGTTCTGGAATGGTACTATGAGCTCTTTTGGACACACACTTGGAGAATTCTTGATTTGCCAGGGATAGCCGGTCGGCAGCATCCTACTGCCCTCTTGTGGACAGCACAAGGTTCTGCTGACCGATGCCCTGGAATCAGACAGAGCCTGTCTCTTAGACAACTGTGGTGGCTTCCAGCTTGTGACCTGGTGGACAGTTGTAGCCAGAGCCCTGAGGGCCAGGTGCATTATGAACCCTGCTAAAGCTGCTGGCAAATGGCTCAATTCTTCACCTCCCACCCTAAATTTAGGACCATAACCCGAGCAAATGACAGGCTATCAATCTATGTTAAATCAACCAAACTGGAAAATTAAGTTCACTTCGACTGCAGACCTTGGGCTCTTTTGGACAATTAATTTTCTAGCAGTCTGACATTTACAGCAGGTGGCTTGTCCAAGTTATTCATCTGTCTTCCAGTGCCCACTAGAGGACAGCAGTACCCAGCACTCTGGATCTAATGGGTATGGCCAGAAGGGAAACAAGGTCTCTATCTGTCCATAATGTACCAGTTCCCAGAAAAAAAAGTAGAACAGAGGTGATTGCCATCTGTGATGATAATTGTAATGGACTCCTCTGCACATGGATACGGAGCCACAACTAGGAATTTTCATACCTAGGGGAAGTAAGGTGGTGAGGTGGATAGAAAACTAGACTTAAGGAAGTCAGGAAGACCTGAGGTCAGCCTCAGACACTTACTAGCAGTGTGACCTTGGTCAAGTCACTTAACTTCTGTTTACCTCAGTTTCCTCATCTCAAAATTGGGATAATAATTGCACCTTCCTCCCAGGGTTATTGTGAGAATCCAGTGAGATAATATTTATATATTGCCTAGTACATAATGGGCCCTATATCAATGTTAGCTATTATTATAGCTAATACCTGGAGAAAGTAGTCAACAAGCATTTATTAAACATTTATTGTATGCCAAGCATGATGCTAAACAGAAACTACAATTAAGACAAATTGCAAGTTGCATGTGTATATATGCTAGGGTGGGGGTGGGGGTGGGGTGCAGGATACTGTGTGAGAACAAGGAAATAGATAATACCTTAAGGGCACTGCTGGAGAGGCCAATGTTGTGCTTTAAATTTAGCACTCCAGCAAAACTTAAATAGAAATGAGGATCACTAATCCATACGTAAGGTTCCCTACAGTCTGCATATTAGCTTAATTTTAGGGTGTAAGATTATCTGTGCTTTACCATATTTTTATTTATTTTGTTAACTATTTCCCAGTTACATTTTAGCCTGGTTAGGGTACCCTCCGAAGTGTGATGGGTCATGTGTGGTTCAGATACCTCTGCACCAGCCAAAGGCCCAGTCACCCTGCCCTAGTTACCGCTCCATTGGTGTGTTGCCTGGTACTCTTCTAAATCTTTTTAGCAGTATTCCTTCATTTTATCTTCACCATAATTCTGTCAGCCAAGGTTACTGTCCTCTTTTTTTCTCTCTTTTTGCAGCTAGGAAGCTAAGACACTAGCCCAGAATTCGGCATAAAGTGAAGAGACCTATTTATTGATCATATGTCTTGACACCCAGATGAGCATCCTGGGATTCTCCATCACAAAGTCAGTGGGGAGGTCAAAGGAGAGCATAATAATGCCAGAGACTGATCAGGTCTCCATGGCACTGGTTCTCCTGTCCTTGGAAAAGTACAAGCTACTATAAAGGATACCCAGCAACCAGAGGCGAAAAAGGTGGGAAAAGAAAAGATTTCTTCTTAATAATTTATTCAGTTGTTGTCCAGTCATGCCAACTCTTTGTGACCCCATTTGAGGTTTTCTTTGGCAAAGATACTAGAGTGGTTTGCCATTTCCTTCTCCAACTCATTTTACAGATGAAGAAACTGAGGCAAACAGGGTGAAGTGACTTGCCCAGGGTCACACAACTAGTAAGCGTCTGAAGATGAATTTGAACTCAGGAAGATGAGTCCACCTGACTCCAAGCCCTATCCACTTTGCCACCTCTAGCTTCTAAATAATAACTCACACTGAAACATGGGAAGACATACATAAACAGATGCAGGACAAAAAAAGACATGCTAGGAATAATAACTAATACTTCTACAACGCTTGCTATTGCTTACATTTGATCCTCAGAGAATGCTGGAAGCAAGGCGGTCTTGTTTTCCCTATTTTTTATTATCTCTATTTCACAGATGAGTGAACTGAGGCAAAGGATAAGTGATTTGTCCAGGGTCACACAGTTAATACACTACAATGATGTAACTACTAAAAGGTTGGACCTAGACAGCCTCTGATAGAAAGAACATCCTTTTTTTCATTTAAAAGGCAAGGGAAGATGAATGCACGATGATACATATACTATAGGCCCCAGTCATTCTGGAGGTTAAATTTGCTCAAATGCTTTCCTTTGTTACAAGAAAGGATTCTACTGGGGAAGGGGAGGAAAATTGAGTTATGTTAGGAAATTGGTGCTAAAAGTAAAGGCATTAGTAAAACTTTAAAAATGAAAAACAGAAGGATATTTCCCATGTGTTCAGGTTTATAAAGAATTCCTTGCTATAATACTATGAGGTAGACAGTTTAAGTGATAACTAATCCCATTTTATAAGACAGCTAGGTGGTATAGTAGAAAGAGCCCTGGGCCTAGAGGCAGGAAGACCCCAGTTCAAATCTGGCCTTAGACACTAGCTGTGCTGCTCTTTGTAAGTCACTTAGCCCTTTTTGCCTCAGTTTCCTCATCTATAAAATGAATTGGAGAAGGAAATGGCAAAATGCTCCAGTATCTTTGCCAAGAAAGGAGCCACAAAGAGTTGGAAAGAATTGAACAATAACTAACCCTATTTCATAGATAGGAAACTTAAACTTAAGTGACTTGTTCACAGATCTCAGAAAAAGGTCTTTGGAATGAATCCAAGATTGTTTTTTCCTATGAAATCAAGCCACTATGCTTCCTGTGTTCAATCCCTCCTGCCCCTATAATCTCTCCCTTCAGGAACAGGCCTCCCCCTCATTCTGTGATTCTTCTAAGGGAACAGTTTTGAGGAGGGGAGAGAAGGCTCATGATATGGTACATGGGGAGTCTAGAAGGCCTGGGTTCAAATTCTGGACTTCCTGTGTGACCTTGGACAGGTATCTTCCCCTCTCTGAGTCTCAGTAACTCCCTCCATAAAATGGTGTGTGTGTGTGTTTGTGTGTGTGCATGTGTGTGTTTGTGTGTGTGTGCGTGTGTGTGTTTTTGTGTGTATGTGTGTGTGTGTTTGTGTGTGTATGTGAGTGTGTGTGTGTTTGTGTGTCTGTGAGTGTGTGTGTGACTAAATAACCTTCCCAGGTTTCTTCCATCTTTAAATCTCTCCGGTCCTCCAGTTTCTAAAATCCCTTCCAGCTCTCACACTCTGTGATGGTTAATTAGCTGATGCACTCACAGAAGAAAGCAAGAGGCCTTCCTTCCAAGGGCCCTCCTTCCAAATTCCTAACCCTATACGCACATCATTTAAAAAATGGTCTTTGGGAGACAAGAAACACTTGTTATTTTATTTTACTATCGTATTAACTAGACAGACAGTGGGTAGAGGGCCCACTCTCAAACTGGAAAAGACCAGGGTTCAAGTCCAATCCTCTGGCACACACTAATCGTGTGAAGCTAGGAAACCAAAACTCTCCGTGCCCACAGACAACTCTGTAAGAAGATAAACGACAAAATCATTACTAGTCTGTGCTGTTTGAGGGAGCTTGCTCACTGAGAACTCATTTCACTAATGAAATGGGGGGAGGGGATTGCATTAATTTATATAAATGAAGCATTTCAAACAGAGTGGCAACAGGGTGCTCAGGATAGCAGCCTGGCCTGGGGCCAGGAAGGCCCTGGTCCAAGTCCTTGCTCAGACATATTTGTTACATGCGCCTGGGCAAATCTGTTAACCTCAGAGGATTAGTCTAAGTATCCAGAACTTTTACTGGATTTATATGTATGTATTAATGAATGAATGAATGAATGAATGAATGAATGAATGAATGAATGAATGAATGAAAGCATGTATTACTATGTGCCAAACACTAGAGACAGCAATAGAAAAGCAAGACAGGCACTGCTCTGGAGCAGCTCACGTTCTACTGGAGGAGAAAATACAGAAGATTTTCAGGGGCAAATCACATGAAAAAGGCCCATTGATGTGGTTTTAGGGGTGCTGGGACCCCAAAACTATCAAAGTACAGGGCTGAGTCATCTGGAAAGAATTCTCAGACTCAAGCAGTCTTTCAGTCAAGTGGCAAAAGTTTATTATAATACTAATAAAGTGGGCAGAGAACTTGAAGCTTAATGGGGGGGATGCTAA
This sequence comes from Bettongia penicillata ogilbyi, assembly GCA_023548195.1. Taxonomy (NCBI): domain Eukaryota; kingdom Metazoa; phylum Chordata; class Mammalia; order Diprotodontia; family Potoroidae; genus Bettongia; species Bettongia penicillata. The sequence goes on from JAJHZJ010000128.1 coordinate 8,830,783, forward strand.
AGCTTATATGGAAAAAGTACATTGTGCGCCAACTGTGCTAATTAGGTGGGGGGGCAGGATCAAAGAGTGGTCAGCTCCTAAAGGAACATATAATTTCTATACCTTGCGCACAGGCATCATTCACTATTGGAAACCTTAAGCGGGGTTCATCCTTTCTAAGAGGTGTGGTTTTGGTCAGCTATGATGGCCTCCAGAGTTGACATCTAAGTCTTGACCTCCGGATTGTATACCATCTGTCAGAATCAGTACATGATAATACTGTTCATACTAGTAAATTCTACAGAGATCAGCTTGTTCTTGTAACAGGGAGAGAGAGTTTGCCTGACTGGGGCCCTCTCATGGGTTACTGCTAAAGGGTCTTTGGGCTGGGGAAAGCGATAGTCCTAGGGCTGGGGTCTGAGCACCCCATCACCATGATCCTTTTTCAAAGCAGATGGTAAGAAATCTTCTCTAATTTCATTTCTGGTCATGAAATCCCATCTGCTTCTGATGTTGGACCATTTGATGATGCAAAAGACTTTAGAGGTAAGAACTGTCTTTTCTGGCTCTTCAGTGGTTATGGTTGCTGATGAGTTGGGGTCTGCAACATCTGCAGAGACAGTTTCAAGAAACAGATGGAGAAGTTTGCTTCCCTGGATGATGGGCAGAGAGACTGGACTGACAACAGGGTGGGCTGGAGGATATTTTATATTCTTAGAGCTCTTGGACTCAAGAGTTCTAGGCTATCTGCATTAAACATTGTGGGGTAAGAAAAAAATGAAGCATAGAAAGACTTACACGAACCAATGCAAAATGGAGTAAACAGAACCAGAAAAACAACATACACAATGAGTTAAAAAATTTAGAACAAAAAAAATTAAAACCAAATGTTGTGAAATTGTAATAATCATATATAGCCACAAAGAAGAAGTATAAGAAGTCTCCTCCCCATGTTCTTTTCAGAAACAGGGGTCTATGGGTGAAAAAAGCTGCATATAATTTAAAACGAAAACAAAAGACTATTCCGTACACTTGCATGTTTATCAAGATTTTAACAAGTTTTTTGTGACATTGTTTTGTTTTCCTGAACTGTTTGTTTTTCTCTTATATTCTTTGTTTGAGAAACCTAGTAGGAATTGCAAGTGACATTACAGACAAAAGCTATTGTAAACATTTATTTTAAAGAAAGTCCCTTTTTTAAAAAGTACATTTCCTTTTCCTGATATCAGAACTGTACAAGAAAGGCTGGGGCATATGGACTTTATTACATACAGTCTTTATTACATATTCCCTTGTTTGGCATTTAAAATTTTGCAAGTCTAGAAAGAGAGGCTAGAAGCAAACTGTGAGTCTTTGCTTTCCATCAAAATGGCAAGCACCTTGAAGTCAGGGATTCTCAACTCGTACTTCTCTTGTTTTTCTTAAAGAGCCCATGGAAGTTGCTCAATACGCCTTTGTTGGCAGGTTGATAAAGGAGAAGGGAAAGGTTGTATTGTAGATAAATTAATCTGATTTTTGTAGAAATGGATTATCCATGATATTAGAGTAGTGACATGTTTATCGGCTGATGGTTGAGCCCCCATCAAAGTCCGATCCAATCCAACAAGCATTTATTAAACACGTACTATGTGCCAGGCACTATGCAAAGCACCAGGAATAGGTACAAGCATATAAGAAAATAGTTCTTGTCCTCAAACATGTCCCACTCTACCACGGGAGATCCTGCATGTGAATGTGTAAGGCCATATGTGATAATCCAGGAGTGAGAGAACACTCTGCACTAGGGAGATCAGAAAAGACTTCTTAGAGGAGATGTCTGCAGGAAGCTAGGGACCATGACATCATAGGATCAATAGATGTAGAGTTAGAAGGAACCTTATATGTCAATCATCTAGTCCAATCCCTAATATCACAGAGGAGGAAACTGAGGCCCAGAGAGGTTGTAAGCAACTTGCTCTACATCACACAGGAAGTTGTTGGCATAGTCCGAATTTGAACTCGGGTCCTTAATTCCAAATCCAGGGTTCTTTCCACTGATGAAAAGTGCAATAGCAATCATTGTTCTTATTCTTATCATAGCTCTCATTTATATAGCACTTTAAAGCTTGCAAAGCACTTTATGAGCTTTACAAATATCTTCTTATTTGATCCTGACAGCAACTCTAAGAGGTAGATGCTCTTATTATCTGCATTTTACAGATGGGAAAATTGAGGCATTTATTCATTTAATAAACATTCATTAAGCACCTATTATGTGCCAAGCACTGTGCTAAATATTGTGGATACAAAAAGAGGCAAAAGACAGTCACAGAAATGACGTGACTTTGCCCAAGGTCACCCAGTCAATAAGCATCTGAGATCACATTTGAACTCAAGTCTTTGAGATTCCAAGGCCCTGTGCCCCCTTCACTGTACTACCTATCTGCATAGGTATACAAAGGGAATGCTAAACAAGTCTAGAAAGGGAGTGTGGAGCCAGACTGTGAAGCCTTTTAAACGCCAAGTTAAGGAGCCTGTAGTTTATCCTAGTGCCATTAGGGAACCATTGGCTTTCTTTAGTGAGTTGTTGCTGTAGTCAGACTTGGGCTTTCGGGCACCTGTGTAGAGAAAGGATTAGAGAAGAGAAAAATGAGAGTCTTGGAGGCTGTGGCAGTAGTCCAGGAGAGAGGGGAAGAAAGCCATGTAAATGGAGAGAAGGGGATGGATCATCATAATAGCTAGCATTTATATGACTCCTTATTTTATCTATATTTAGCACTTCGTGAATCTCATTTGATTCTCACAACAACCCTGGGAGGGAAGTCTTATTATCCTCATTTTTCAGACGAGGAAATTGAGACAGACAGAAGTTAAATGACCTGCTCAGTGTGTCACACAGACGAGTCAGTGCTTGAGGTAGCTGTCATTATGCAGGCAGAATCATAGAACAACCTATTTAAAGCTGAAAGGAGAAGAGGAGAAGGGAATAAGCATTTATATAGAACCTACTATGTGTCAGGCATTGTGCTCAGCACTTTACAGATATTATCTTACTTGATTCTCACAAAAACCCTGGGAGGTAGGTGCTGCTATTATCACCATCTTACAGTTGAGGAAACTGAGGTAAACAAGGCTAAGTGACTTGCTCAGGATTATACCAGAAGATGAATCCAGGCATCCTATCCACTGCACCACCTAGCTGCCCTGTGTGAATATCCTGGTTTTGTGAATATCCATGTGTGAACACCAATATCCACATATGTCCTAGCACTGGAAACATCCAAAAGGAAGAGTTCACATGAAAATGGCAGGATGTGGCTTTTAACTGAAATGGACAAGATGCTTCCTAAACATCTAAGAAAACTGTTCCTTTAGTACCACCATAGCTTAGTTAAATATTTGGAGACACCATAATCATTAAAGTTGGTTTTTCACCTGTGTGTGCGTGTGTTCGTCTGTGTTTGTCCTTCGTTGCTGAAGAAGACTATGCCATCGGAGAAATAATGACATGACTTGCACTTGACTTTGTTTTGAATAAGGGAGGGCTGTGCAAGGTCATCCACCTCACTTCTCCTCCAGAGCCATCTGAATCCAGTTTCCAGATATTCATCAGGATGACTAGAGATGACCTAGGATGAGGCAATTGGGGTGACGTGACTTGCCCAAAGTCACACAGCTAGTGAGTGTCAAGTGTCTGAGGTGAGATTTGAACTCAGATGCTCCTGACTCCTGTACTGGTGCTCTAGATGGAGGCTGAACAAGCCAGTTCTGAAAGCCTGAGGATCCCTCTACCCCCACCCTAGGTAATGAAAGAACTGTATAGTTTGATGAGGGATAGAGGGAGGTAGGAGGATTGGGGAGGCGGGCATTAGACATCAGACATTGGCCTGTTCCAGTGTACAAAGCAATAGAGAGATATTCTAGGTTCTTAAGCTCACTCCATGCCCCCACCCCCAATGACAAGATGAGATTAGCTTGGGAAATGAAAAGAATCTAAGAACCCACTGTGTTTGTTAATTGCATAAAAGCATTTCACTTGATAAGCTCTCCTCAAAAGAAATCTCCAACAGATATTTAAAGATCATATATAATTTCCTGTCAGTTGCAGCCCTGGAGATTCACTGAGTATCAGTACCAAACCAGGCGTATAACAGGGACACATGCTCACTTAAAGACATTTGCCAGTGTCTTGGAGGATGTCTGAGTAGTCACAACCGTGGAGAGATTGCTTGTTTTTGAAAGGGCTCTTCTACTGCCTATCATTAAGAGATTTTCAGGTTAATTCTGTTTGCAAATGACATTATTTTATTTACCCCAAGCTCCAGAACACTCCCAGGTCTCCTTGTTCACATCCCAAGTCACTCAAAAGATTTGTTGTTGAGTCGTGTGTGACCCTTTGTGATCCCACTTGGAGTTTTCCTAGTAAAGATACAGGAGTGGTTTGTCCTTTTCTTCTCCAGCTCGTTTTACAGATGAGGAAACTGAGGCAAACAGGTTTATGTGACTTGCCTAGAGTCACATAGTTAATATGTGTGTGAGGTCACATTTGAACTCAGGTCTTCCTGACTCTAGCCCCAGCTCTTTTTGCACCATGCCATCTAGCAGCCCCCACTCTAAAGACTAACCATTTATGATGTGCCCACAATGTGTTATGCACAGTGTTAGAAATCCAAAGATAGCAGGAAAGACCTCTCATATACAAAAATATTTGCAGGAGATGAGTGAATTGTTAAAATAACTAAAAGTAACAAAAGTCTGCTTTTAGTACTTGGGACAAAATGTACTCATTTGCTGATGGCAGAATTGCAAATTTATATAATATTTTTTGAGAACAATCTGACAGTATATAGTACAAGTTTAATAAAACATTTTGACCTGATAACTCCATTGTTTGGAATATGTCCAACATTCCTGATATTTCAATACTCTGAAGGAGTTAATTTTTAAAGGGTTCTATCTTCAAAGATATTCACAGCACAGTGTGATCAGTAGTTGGGTTTTTGTGTCACTGGCTCTCTTCTGGTTCTCTCTGCTGATTAGTCTCCTTTGCTGGTTCATCATTCAGATCACACTCCCCAACTGTGGGTGTCCTCCAAGGCTTCATTCTAAGGTCTCTACTCTCTCTGTCTTTCCCTCCTCTGGCTCTTGCTCTTATTCTCTCTTCCTCTCTCTCTCTCTCTCTCTCTCTCTCTCTCTCTCTCTCTCTCTCTCTCTCTCTCTCTCTCTGTCTTGTCTGTCCATCTGTCTGCCCCTGAAATCTCATCAACTCCTCTGGGCTTAATTATCTCCCTGATGCTCCGAGCAGTGCTTCTCTTGCATCACCAATTGCCTATTAGACATTTCAAACTGGATGTCCTGGAGATTTGGCAAACTCACATGGCCAAAACAGAACTTACTATCTCTCTCCTCCAAAGTCACCTCTTGTCTAAGCTTCCATGCTTCTGTCAAAGATACCTCTATCCTTCCAGCCTTTCAGGTTGGCATTATCATTAACTCTCCATTCTCCTTCGCTCCACGTATTCAATTAGTTGGCAAGTTTGGCTAGTTGCCCCTCCACAATATTCCTCTCATCCATCCCCTCCAGCTATCACTGTGGTTCAGTCCCTCAGCTCTCATCTAGGTCATTACAACAGCCTCCTAATTCGTCTTTCTACTCCAAGTCTCTCCCCACACCAATACGTTTGTCATGTTGTTGCCAACATGATTTTCCTCAATCACAGATCTGACCATGTCATCCCCCAACTCAATCCAGCGGCTCCCTATTACCTCTTTATTTTTCAGTAATCCAGTCATGTCCAACTCTTCGTAATCCCATGGACCATTGCATGCCAGGCCCTTCTATCTTCCCCTATCACCTAGTCTGTCCAAGCTCATGTTCATTGCCTCTATGGTACTGGCTACCCACCTCATCCTCTGCCCTCCCCTTCTCCTTTTGCCTTCAAGCTTTCCCAACAGCAGGGTCTTTTTCAGTGAATCCTGTCTTCTCATTATGTGATCAAACATTTAAGTTTATCTTTAGTATTTGATATTCTCTAGGATCAATATAAACTCTGTTCAGCTTTTCAATCTGTACAATATATTTTTGAGAACAATCTGGCAGGCTGTAATGAAAGTTTAGTAAAATGTTTTGACCTGATAATTCATTCCTTCATAACCTGGCTCCAAACTATATTTCTAACCATATTGTACATTACTTCTGCCCTGCAGCTCTATTGTTTGTCCTTTGTTTTTGAGGAAGACCAATGTCATCACAGACTGAAGTCTTGACTTGCAAATGAGTTGGATTTAGGGGAGGTAGAGTTGCACAAAGTTGCCAGCCTAAATCCGAAAGCAGGACAAAAGTCTAGATGACTGGCAATGGCCCAGGATGCAGTGGAAGACCTTGGCGTTTTCCATGTCTGACCAAGTTCTAAGTGCTCTATATCACCTGCTTCAGCCACTTTCATGGTCTTTGGACCAAATTGTTCTCATCTGCCCATTCTGCCAGGGGAAGTCTAACATGGTTAGGGTAAACATCATCAGTGGGTTTGAAACCTGTGAGTTACCTTCAGCCTGGTTTAGCCCATCTGCTGGCATGGTTTTACCAGTGTATTACCACAACATACACTATAATTCTTGGAGCCATAGATGAGACTTGGATGACAGGTGGACAGGAGGATGAGCAGCCCTGAAAAGGGATTGGCAAGCATTCATACCAGAAATATGTGAACCCTCTGGCCCCCGACCCCTGCAGCTCTATGATCCAATCAAACTGGCCTTCTCCCTGTTCCAGCCACACAGTTAGTGCCTGGATGTCCCCCATGCCTGATTCTGTCCTTACTCTCCTGCTTCAAAGAATCTCCCTCTTCCTTCAACACACAGCTTAGTCATCACTAAGATACCACCTTCTATATGAAGCCTTTACTGATCCCCTCAACTGTTAGTGGGTCCCTTTCCCATCCCAAAACACCTTGTGTTTAATAACTTAGCATTTATTATCTTTATATTTAAAAGAGGAGGTAAAGCAATAGAAAGAGCACTGAACCTGGAGTCAGAAAGACTTAAATTCAAATCCAGCTTCAGACACTTACTACCAGTGTGACTCTGGGCAAGTCACTTAACCCTGTTTGCTCAGTTTTCTCCTCTTTAAAATGAACTGGAGAAGGACATGGCAAGCTACCTCAGTATCTTGCTAAGAAAACAGGTTTTACAAACAAAACAAACAGTGAAATACGTCTGAAATGATCGAAAAACAGCAACAGCAAAGGCAAGTAGTTAGGTAGTGAGTTCGATGGTGTCAGTGTTCAATATCTTTTATAATCAATATATATTTTTTAAGCTGCCAGTGACTCAAAGGAAAAATGCCTGGCCAGGGTAAGGAGGCCTCAACAGTTTATCAGCGATACCTTAGGCTGGTGAAATAGCATAGAAGAAAACATTAAGGACCTATGGGAATGGAAAAGGAAGTTTCTGGTGATGGAGTAGGAGTAAGAGGTAATAGATTGACCTCAAGTGCTGCCAGGTAAGTTATTGAGCAGGAAAGTGACAAGATGAGATTAGTCTGGAAGGGGAAGAGAAAATAAGATCCCTCCAGGAGTGTCATTGGTTGATTACCCAAGAGCGTTGGACTTAATGGAATAAAATGCAGCCTTAAGGGTCCTCTTCCCACAATGTGTCCTGCACAGATATGTTTAGGTCATACACATAGTAAGAGCTATGAGATGTTAAGAGAACCAGAGAAAGGTCTGTAGTATGGTAGGTCGATTCCCTGGAGAGAATTTATGGAAAGACATGAGTAACGGAAGGTTTATGAAATACCTGATCATGGGCAAGAATGGGATAGGATGAGAAGAGGGTAAGATCTAAATGAATATACAAGCAGCTCCACTGAGGTAGAATTCAATAGATAGAATGTAGTTCCTTGAGGGCAAGGACTATTCATTCATTTACTCATCTATTCATTCATTCACTCATTTATCTAGTCACTCAGTTGTTTTATTTATTTAGTTTTGTATCTCCACACCTGACACACTATAATAGGCACTTAATAAATGATCCTTGATTGGTTGAAATATAACTTTAGATAAAGAATATTGTCCTTTTTCTGATCTCTTCATCACTTAGCCATTCCTTATGAAAAGAGTCTTAAGGGACAGTGTACTTTACACAGCATATTCTGATACTATATCCAGGTAACCTTGGATAACTGCATGGAGGATGAATTGGAAGGAGGAGAAAATGAGAGAACAGTTAGAAGGTAACTTGAAAACCAGATAGGAATGATAAGAGCCTAGACAATAGTGGTAAAATCCTATTCCAAAGAGAATTAAAATTTTTTTAATTTTTATTTTTCAGTTTCAAATTTTCTCCCTCCATCCCCTTACTCATCCATGGAGAAGGCATGAACCTAATGAGATTTTTGAAAAGATCATCAGGGAATGAGGTAGATAAGGTTTCAGAAAGTATGTCAAGCAAATACCTATTCCAGAACTCTCTGACTTTATTTTTAAGCTTTCTTTAATCTTTTCTCCAGCTTGATCCTCATCCTCAAAAGGATAGGCATCACATGTTCCACAGGATAGACTCATACTCTATGTTCCTTCAGGCACAAAAAACTTGAACTCTGCTTTAAATCAGCTTCTACTCAACAGAAACAATGGTCTAAGTTCCTGGAAGATCATTTATTGGATAGGGAGGGCAATGGAGGAAAGATGCTGAAATTGACACATGGAGAAGCAAGATCAAAGAGTATGAGTGTTTAAGAGTGCCAACCCCAGAACCCAGCCCAAGGTCAAAGTACAGAAGTCATTTGAAACTGATGTGGGAAAATCAGAGGAGACTTCCTGGAGGAGTTGAATTTTAAGATAGATTTGAAGGGAGAAGTATCCTTGTATATGGGATAGAGTGCTGGACCTCTGGAATTCGTCAAGAAGACGGGTTCAGTTCTTAATTCTAGTACTTACTAGTAACTGTTGGGCCATAAATAAGTCAGAACCTCTCTGAACTTCAGTTTCCTTATCTGCAAAATGGGGTTAGCAATCATCAATTAGCCACTGATATTGAAGACCTATAAAAGCGGTTCTTGCTGCCAAAGTCCTTGACACCATCAAGCAGTTCAGCATCAACAATGGATATGGTTTTATCAAAGGAAGAAAATGTATTACCATGTGTTTTGTCATTGCACTCTAAGCTTCATGGGATTATTCCATCTGACTTGTGACTATTTGACCTCCTATTTGTGTTGTCTCCTGCATGAGAATGTGAGCTGCCAGAGAACAGGGACTGTCCCTGCTTTTCTGATTACATCCTCAGAATGCTAAGTATATAGTACTTAATAGTACTGTATATAGTAATACTTAATAAATAAATTCATTTATTCATTCATTCATTTAATTAAGCACCAACTTTGGACCTGGTACTCTGTTAAGGTGAGGTATACAAACACAGAAGTTAAATAATCTCGGCCTTCAAGGGACTTACATTCTTTAGGGATGAGGAGGACAGGGATAGAGATAAAGACAGACAGATGAGAGAGAGAGAGAAAGAGAGAATAGATTATATATAGCTATAAAGACAGACAGGCAGATAGATAGATATTAGACAATGAGGTAAGGCACTTGAACCTGGGGGATTAGGATATGAATATAAGGATAGATAGATAAGATGATAAATATAAGGCAATGAGACAGTGCTAGGAAGGATCAAGGCATGAATATAGAGATATAAAGCTCTATAGAGGGCACTACCAGCTAGAGACATTAGGACGTAGAGTGTGAGTGTGTGTGTGTGTGTGTGTGTGTGTGTGTGTGTGTGTGTGTGTGTGTGTAAACAGACAAGCACATAGAGAAATAGAGAGACAGGGAGACAGATAAATAGCAGTGAGGGAGGGCACCAGAAACTGGGGCATCAGGAAAGGCTTCACGTAGAAGGGAATGTTTGAGCTCAGTTTTGAAGGAAACATGGGATTCCAAGATCTTCCAGGAAGGGGAGGGGAGTGGGGGAGACAACAAAGGCATGGAGAAAGGACATGGAATCTGAAGACAGCAAGAATGCTACCTTGGCTGGATTGAAGATTTCGCAAAGATGATTAATGTACAATAAACTTGTAAATGTAAGTTGGAACCAGACTGTGAAGGATTTTAAAAGCCCAACAGAAATTTGTATTTGAACGTTAGGACAGTAGGGAGCTGTTCGAGTTTATTGAAACGTGATAGATGTGGTCAGATCTGGGCTTTACGGAAGTCCCATTAGCATCTGTGTAGGGGACAGATGAGAGGCTACTCCAATGAGCCGGGGTGAGACTGGGCCTATTCTAGGTGTGAGTGGAGAGGAGACAAATGGGAACAATGCAGTGGTGATAGAAACAAGAAGATATGGCAATTGACTAAAAATGTAGGATGAGGCAGAGTGCGGGATCAGAGGAAGTGCCAAGGTTGGGAGCCCAGGTGACCACAAGGATGGTGGTGCCTCCGACTGAAAAGAGAAATTAAGAAGAAGAATGAGTTTGGGGAAAAGAGAATGATTATGTTTCAGACAAACTGAACTGAAGATGCCTATGACATACCTAGTTCAAAATGTTCCATAGGCTGTTAGTGACATGGGCCTGGAACTCTGGAGAAACACTAGAGCTGTATTGCAGAGATGAGGGAATCTTCTGAGTAGATAAATGAAGTCACAGAATTTGACAAGGACTTCTCAGTGAGAGAGCGTGGACAAAGAGATGAGGGCTCAGGACAGTGTGTATACACACACACAGACATACAGATCTATATGTGTATACATAAATATATATAAATGTACACATACATACACATATACATGTACTCTTAGGAACAGGGCTATAGATCATGAGTCAACGGAGCAGACGGAAAAGCAGGGGAAGAGTCAGATAGGTAAGAGAACCTAGAAAGAGCAGCATCCTGAAACTCCAGTGAGTAGAGAGGATGGGAGGAGAGAGGGGGTGCAGAGCAACCCCAAATGCTGCAGAGAGGTTAGGATTGAGAAAAAGGCCATTAGAGCTGGCAATTAAGAGATCACTGATAACCTTGGAGAGAGCAATTTCCTTGAGTAATGAATTCAGAAGCTTCATTGCCTAGGGTTGAGAATTACTTAAAGGACAGGGAGTGGAGGGTAAGAGTGCTCAACGTTTTTTTCCTAGGAATTTGATTAAGAAAGGAAGGAGCGAGATAGGACAAAAGCCTGAAGAAAGTGCTAGTGAAAGGTTTTCTTTTGTTTTGTTTTGTTTTTGAAGGTTGAGGGATACTTAGGTAGAATTGCAAATGGCTGGAAAGGAACTAAGAGAGAGGAAGAAAATGCATTTTGGGGGAAAGGATGATTTTGGGCGAAGCTCTGTGCCTGAGTGCGTGGGACAGGAGGGAAATCTAAGATCCCTACAAGAAGATGGACCTGGACAAAAGGGTCACCTCTTTCAAGACTGGGAAAAGAATAAAGGAAAAAATGGGGATGATGCTTAGGGGTTATGTGAATAGGGAGCAAGGCTAGGAATCAGGATGGGTTGTTTTTTTTTTTACTTCTTCTGTCTCCATTAGAATATAAGCTCTTTGAGAGCAGAAGCCAAGTTTTTTGTCTTTCTTTGTATATCCGCCCTTAGTATAGTGCCTAGAACATAATCAAAACTCAATACATTCTTGCTGAGTGATTAAATCAATCAACAAACCTTTATTAAGAAAAGCCTTCACTCAGACACTATGCTAAGTGCTCAGAAATGCAAAGACAGAGCAAACACTGGAGGACCAGAGTCCAATCTCTACTTCTGATAAATACTAGTCATATGACCCAAGGTAATTTACTTAACATCTCTGTGTCCTGGGCAACTAATTCTTAAAGACTTTTAAGTCTGCAGCTGTCCTAGCAGCTGCTGTGTCCCTCCCCTGAGGTGAATGGCATGACCTCAGTCATTAAAGAAATACTAGCCCAAATACTATCCCAGCAAGTCCATTAGGAGCAGCTGCCCAGGGACCCAAAAAACCCCTCAGCTGTTCTGCCAAGCTGCCTCTCTGATTTCCATGGGCCAAAGAATAGCTCTGTTCCTCCACGGAAGTTTAGAGATTTAGGGACCTCAAAGACAACTTAGTCCAATCATCTTATTTTACAAATGAGGAAACTGAGGCCAACTAATTAGGATTCCATAAGTATAAGGAACTTCTCTCCTTTACCAACTTGGGGAGTTGCCTTCCTTTAAGAGAGGGCAAAGTTTCTAATTCCAAAGGACTTGTGATGAAAAATGCTATCTGCATCCGAAAAACTCATGCAGATCAAAGCATACTAATTTTTACTTCCTTTATTTTTTCAGGGTGTTTTTTTTTTGTTCTGTATTTTCTTCCACAATATGGCTAATATGGAAATATGTTTTTCTTAACTGTATGTATATCAAAGTACTTTTCTTCTCAGTGAGGGAGGTGGGGAGGAATGGAGGGAGAGACTTTGGAACCAAAAATTTTTTAAAACAAATGTTAAAAATTGGTTTTAGATGTCATTGGGAAAAATAAAATATTAAGAGATCTTTTTAAAAAGACAGGGTAGAAACTGGTCTCTTACCTCACTCCACTTTGCATCTACTGCCCTGTCTGGTTTCAATTCCATGGTGCAAGATGTCTCAGCACCTTGTAACCTCTGGTGTTCCATCCCCTATTTGAATATAAGCTCATTGAGAGTGGAGATTTTCTGTTTGTGTGTTCCTGGCACATAGTGAGTATTTAATAAATGCTTTATCTGTCTGGTCATCATCTATCATCTCCAATCCAGTGATTCCTTTCTCCCTTCCCCCCTTCCTTTTCTTTCATATGTTTTGACATACCTTCCATCCAACCAACCTATCCTGACATATGATTTCCAGCGATCTTTCCATTTACTATACTACTTTTTACGTTCATCATTCTACCTTTGTGAACCTGGCCCCTTCTTTCTGCTTACATGGCTATCATCCATGTTCATCATTGCCTGGACTATTGCAATAGCACACAAAAAACAATTACATGATCTCCCTGCCTCATTTTTTCCCTTAACAAGCCACCCCACACGCAACTTCCAAAGTGATTTTCCTATAGCGTAAGTCTGACCACATCACTCCCTTACTCCAAAAAAAGATTACTTCTAGGACAAGAATCTATGGTTCTCCTACATGGATAGATTTCAGAGGGTTCAGGAATAAGGATGGGAAAAAATACATCTTTATTTTTACTAACCTCTAAAATTTAATATTTCCTTCTATTATAAAACAAGCAACAAACTACAGTGATATTAGAAGTACTTGTGACCTTGTCACCAAGAGAAATCACATTTTTCCAGTCACATTACAGTTGTCACAGATATCTCAAAATATCATTTATACTCATCACTACTTTGAAATTATTGTACTTATTAAACCTGCCACAAGATCTCATGTGATTTCAGTCTTTCTGCCTACAATCCAGATTTCAATATAATTGATTTCTTTTGTCACATCCCATGAGTTTACTTCATGTATTTAAAAATATGATTCTATAAAGGAGTCCATAGGCTCCAGCAGACTGCCGAAGGCCTCCATGACTCATAAAAAGGTGGTGAAAACATAGACTAGGGTCAGATTTCTCCATAATTTAAAGACTGTCTCCAACCTATGTTTTTAACCTTACAATATTTTTTGGGGGGTTCTACTGTCAAAATGACTTTCTGGCTGACCCCTACTCTTCAACATTCCATTTCTTTTCACTCCACCCCATATTTGAAATACAATCCTTCCACCTCTGCCCCTCTGGTTACCTTCAAGTCTTTACTCAAGGACCAGTTTCCTAATAAGTCCTTTTCTGACCCCTCTAGTTGCCTTCTCTGCCAAAATTACCTTTTTTTAAAAAAATTTATTTTGTGTATATTTGTAAATGTAAATGTTGTCTCCCCTGTGGAATATAAGATGCCAAAGGTCAAAGACTTTACCTCAGCAACCTGCACACCCTAGAAATGCTTTGACCCTTATGATCCCCTCTGATCAGTAAGTTCCTGCCCAGAAATAACATTTAAAGAAGTTCTCAGGCCATCCACACTCACTTCTCTGTCTCCAGTACTGACTCTTTGGACTTGTTCAGTTTTCCCTGACATAAGTACCTTCTCCCTTTCTCCACAGATTTCTAGCTTCCTTTTATGTTCTGTCTTCCCCCATTATAAATCCAAGTTTCTTGAGGATTATCTTTTTGGGGGGTGGTAGGAGGAGAAGGGAACAAGGAAGGAAGGTATTTGTATTTCCAGGACTTAGTATAGTACACGACAGATGGTAGGCGCATAATAAAAATTGGTTGTCTTATTCAACTTAATACTATGGTCTAATATTCCAGGCTATCTAGATATTTTTGGATACTCTGTCATCTGCAAATTTTATAAAGATTTCATCAATACCTTTGCCCAAGTTATTGATTAAAAATATGTTAAACTGTACAAAATCAAGCACAGACCTCTGGAGAACTCTCCTAGAGATCTTATTTCAAATTGTCCCACCCGAGAGTAGTCGACTATTTTTTGGAACTAGTCATTTCACCAATTCTGAATTTCTCAACTCTTATGATCATCTAGAATAGCATGATAGACTTTGTTAAATGCTTCGTTAAAATCTCGGCAACACTACGTCTATCGAATTCTTTTGCTCTATCAGTCTAATAAACCTATCAAAATGGAAACAAGGTTAGTATATCTTGTCCTGATCCTGACAAGCAATTCTAGTTGCTTTGGATCATTGCTTTTTTTCTAAATGTTCACAAACCACCCCTTTAATAGCATAACCCCCATGAAACAGTCTTCAGACGTTCTGTGTTTTCTGGTCTTCCTTTGTATTTCCCTAATCTTACGTGTCAAAGACAGGTGGAGTCAGAAAGGATAGAAGGGGATCTAAGTTAAAAGCCAGCTGTCAGAAGGTATGCTATGTTCATATGCTATGGTAAGATTTTCAAGCACAAGGTATAGTGCTCTGTGGAGCAGCTAGGTGGTGCCATAACATGTGGAGAATCAGGCCTGGAGGCAGAAAAACCTTAGTTAAAAAATTGGCCTCAAACATTTACTAGCTGTGTGATCCTGGGCAAGTCACTTAACCTTTTTCTGCCTCCATTTCCTCATCTGTAAAATGAGGATAATAATAGTACCTTCCTCCCAGGGTTGTTTTGAGGATCAAATGAGATGTTATTTGTAAAGCACTTGGCACATAGCCAATAGTAGGAGCTATGTAAATAGTAGCTATGTCATTCTTATTATCACATGGTACAATAACTGCAAAGCACTTTGGACAGTGCTTGGCACATAGTAAGAATTATATAGAATTAGTGATGATGATGACGATGATGATGATGACGACGATGGCTGAGTGATCCTCAGGCTTTTGTCTGCATCCATAATACATTGGGAGGGGATGGAAAGAAGGAAATTGGTTATTTGAGGGGTCCCAGGGAATTTTCTGCTGAAGTAATAGATAGTAGGTTTTGCCTACTTGCTGGTCAAGATATCCCCAACAACCTCTGCTGGAGCAATTGTGATGAGTTGAAAGTTCCACTCTTCCTTTTTATCTATGAGACTAAGAATAAGTGATAGTGTTTTATAAATTGTGTTGAGGTGTGTGTGTGCCCATAGCGGAAATAAGGAAAAGGATGAAGAAAAAAAGGGTAGAAGGAGTGAACTAGAAATTTAGACTTTCCCCAGAAGCAATGGCAGTTTTGCCTTCAAGTCTTGTTAGCTGTTAATACAATTATTTTTAAATTGTTTTTAAATTATTTTTTATTTTTAAATTCCAATTTTCTTTTACTAAAATCCATTTAGACAAAATCTTCAGTGATGGAGTTCTTCAGGGATATGCTAAAAAGGGAACAAGAATGGAATTTCCAGTGGGTAAGGGCAGATGAGCCAAGAGAATTATGAGTTATTTGGGGAGAAGGGGAAAGAAAATCCATTCTAAAATACTGTGTTATTTAAAATAAGTTTTTGTTGATATCTTTTGGTTTTTACATTATCATTGAGTTCCCCTTGTATCCCTCCTCTCCCTGTCCCAGCCATCCTTTATAACAAACATTGTTTTTTAAAAGACAAAAAAGAGAAAAAATTAATGTAATTCATCAGTACAATGATAAAGTCTGAAAATATGTACAATGTGCAGCACCCCTGCTTCTGCAGAAGGGTGGGATGAGAGTGTCTTTTCATCTTTTCTTTCAGGTCATGCTTGTGCTTTGTAATTTTGCAACATTTAATTTTGATTTGTGCATGTGGTTTTTCGTCCTCATTGTGTACATTGTTTTCTTTCCTCAGCTTTGCTCCCTTTGCTTTGTATCAGTTCCTATAGCTCTTTTTATGCTTCTCTGTGTTTGTCACACACATCATTTCTTATAGCACAGTAATATCCCATTACATTCATGTCCCCCAATTTGTTTAGTCATCTTCCAATCCATGGACATTTACCTTGTTTCCAACTCTTTGCTATCACAAAAAGTGCTGCTATAAATAGCTTCCTTGGCAGCCTTTCCTCACTTAAATACAATTCACTTGCATATCATGTCATAACCTCCATGATGTTGTGGTCCTCTTAAAGAAGGTAGGACAAACCACAACAGTAACAGTTTCCTTGAGGTATAAGCCCAGTAATAAAATCTCTGGGTTGAAGGATATGAAATAAAATGAACTGGAGAAGGAAATCGCAAACCACTACATCTTTTCCAAGAAAACTCAAAAAGCATTGGACACAACTGAAAAACAACTGTATTTAACTGCGGAATTGTCAGTATAAACCTAATTTCTGCTAGACTGTTTTCCAATTTTCCCAGCAACATTTTAAAAATCAAACATGGGGTTCTTTGCTAAGTAACTGTGTTATGAAGTTCTGTTGTTTCTAATTCTCCTTTGTCTGTTTCATTGATCTGTCTTTCTGGTTTTTTTCCAACTAATTTCTTGCTGTTGAATCATTTCTGACTTTTGTGATCCTGTTTGGGGTGCTCTTGGAAGAGATAGTGGAGTGGTTTGCCATTTTCTTCTTCATTGTACAGATGAGGAAACTGAGGTGAACAGGGTAAAGTGACTTGCTCAGGGTCACACAGCTAGTGTTTGCGGTTAGTTTTGGACTCAGGAAGATGAGTCTTTCCTGACTTCAGTCCAACACTCTTCATTATGGCGCCCCCTAGCTTCCCTTTTTAATGGTTCTGATGGCTGCTACTTTATAATCTAGTTTGAGGTCTGGAAGTGTTATTCTCCCTTTGTTCCTACCTCTTTTCCTCATTTCCCTTGATGCTCTGGATCTTTTGTTATCACAAATAAATTCAATCATTATTTCATCAAGTTCTATAAAGTATTTCTTGGATAATTTGATTGTCATATCATTACAAGTTTAAATTAACTTTGGTAATATTGTCATTTTTGTTTTATTGACATGACACAGACATGATCAATGATCGCTGAATATTCCTCCAGCTATTTAAGATTTTCTTTACTTCTTTAACAAGCATATTGTAATTAAATCTATACAAGTCTTTTGTGTGGTTTGGTAGATTGATTCCCAGGTATTTTTTGTATTTTGTAGTTATTTGGAATCATAGCTTCCTTTCTATAAGTGTCCTTGAAGCTGTTGGTTTTAGACACTTTTTATGATATTATGTCCATATTTTATTCCCATATTGGTAGGATTTTTTTTAACAGAAATGATTGTTGTGCTTTGTCAAAAGGTTTTTCTGCATCTATTGAGATAATTGTGTGGTTTTCAATATTTTTGTTTTTAATATAATTATATTGATTGTTTTCCCAATGTTAAACTATCTTTGTATCCCTGGCATAAATCTAACATGGCCATAAATGAATGATTTCTCGGATAATCACCATAGTCTATTTGACAGGATTTTATTTAAAATTTTTGAATTGTTATTTGTTAATATTAGTTTGTAGTTTTGTGTTTTAACCTTCCCTGGTTTAGGTGTTAGGACTACATTTGTTTCACAAAAGGATTCTGATAGAGTGCTTTCTTTTTCAATTTTTGAAAATAATTTGTGTAATATGGGTATTAATTGTTCTTGAAAAGTTTAAGAGAATTGTTCTGTGAATTCATTAGGACCAAAAGCTTTTTTTGTTGATAGTTTCTATTTCCTTTTTTGAAATTCATTCCTGTAAGATCTCTATTTGGTCTAATGTGAGTTGGCATATTTTATATTTTTGGAGGTATTTCTCTATTGTATTTAATAAACAATTATTGAATGGAGACCAAGGTTTTTCCCCTTTTTTGCTTCCTCATTGAGAAATCAACCAGTGTGGGAAATTTGAAGAGAAGACTTATCTAACTAGGTTGAGAGAATTGGTTTATTCCTGTTCATTGTGTTTGGTCAGGTAGGTTTGGAGTAGACATGGATTCCCTCTTTGATATGCATATTGATAAGTCTCTTTGACCATAACTTGGGTGATCCAATAGGTACCCCCAAGAACCTTTTTAGAATGAGTCCACATCTCATTATAATATTCATTTTCTCATTAATTGTTAACCAATCAGAGTTGATTGCCACCCTCAGGAAGACCCACTCTTCCAAGGGCATATAAACCGTGAGCCTTCCGTCATGGGAGGTCTTTGGCATTTGAGAGTGCCACTGACCTCTTTTATTAATAAAATGCTAGCATTATTAATAAAATTATTAATTACCCAGAAGCTATGCCTCTTGAACTTTTTAAATGTCACGGTGTATAATAGGTTCTGATTATTCCTTTTATTTCTTCTGGTTTTGTTGTGATGTCACCTTTCTCATAAGCTATTTTGTTGATTTGATTTTCTGCCCTCTTCTTTTAATCATATTTGCTAAAGTTGTATCAATTTTGTTGGTCTTTTAAAAAAACAGATTATAGTTTTATCACTTCTATACTTTTTTGTTTTTGTATTGTCTATTTCTCCTTTAATTTTAATCTCATTTTTGTGCTTATTTTAGTTTTGTCTATTTGTTGACTTTCTAATTTCTAAAAATGTATATTCATTAATATTTTCTCCCCAATTTTGTTAATTTATGTTAATAGGGTTATTTTTCCCCCTTAAAAACTGTTTTTTACGTGAATCTGAGAGATTTTGATATGTTGTTTCATTGTTATTTTCTTTCACACAATTGTTTCTATGATTTTTTTTTTACTCATTCACTATATAGGATTTCATTTTTAAGTCTTCATTTAGTTCTGGGTCTTATATTTGTATTCCCTGAAATGATTACCATTTTTATTTTATTATGGGTTGCAAAGGATGGCATTTACTCGGGAATATACTGGAGAGAGCTCTAGTCAACTTAAGAACCAACTGTTAAATTTTCAATTACTTTAGAAATAGACAATTGCTATAAATCAAAGCTTAATTTATTGGGGTTTTTTGTCTAAACTGAAGGTTCTGATTTAAAAGTGTATAAGAATTTCTCCCTTTTCCCTCCCAGAGGGAGTTGTTAGACTTTACTAGCATTGCACTGTCTTGCTTTATAAACATCGTTTGAGTTTAGTAAGTGTAGTAAATAGCTCAGGGAATGAGATTATCACTAGCCTGAAGACCTAGTCACTAAAAATAATAATAATAATAATAGCTGTTATTATCATTACTGCTTTTATTATTTTCATTTTTGTACTTAAATGTTTTGAAACATTTTATATTCATGATCTCATTTGAGCCTTGTAATACCCGAGTCTACTATTTTTACCTTTTGACATTTGTGTGCAACATCTCTATGCCCTAATACATGACCAGTTATTGTAAATGTTCCATGTAGTCCCATTTGGAAGATACCTAAGTCTTTTCAGTTCTAGTTTCTCCAGCAATTTAATTCTGTATCTTCCTTTTTGTTTATTTTTCTATTTAAACTTCTCCACAACTGAGAAAGGGACATGGAAGTCTACTGTCACTACTGTGTGCAGTTCAGTTAATATATCTTCTGTGAATTTCCTAAGGCATTTGTAACATACAAGTTTAATACTGACTTTAGTTTGTTGTCTATGGAAACTTTCAGTATAATATAGTTTCTTTGTTTATCCCGTTGTATATTTTGAATGTTTATGTTTGTTTTGTCCGTTTTATAGCATGTTTTATATAGTCTTATCATGTTTATAGCATGATTGTAACTCCTGCTTTTTTGGATTCCCCTGGTTTCTTCTTTAACAAAATTTTTACATTTATTTTAGTAAGTTTTTTTCCCAGCCCTTCATTTTTATTCTATGTATGTCGTTTTTTAATGTACTTCTTTTAAGTAACAGATTGTGGGATTTTCTTATCTAATCTGTCACTCTCATTTTATTGTGTTGTTTAATCCATTTGCATTTAAAGTCAGGTTTATACTTTGAGAGGTTTAGTCCTATATTATAAAAGTTAGATTTATATTTTTCATTTGTTCCAATACTTTTTTCCAAATTAGAATTTTTTTCCTTCTTCCTTTGTAAACACAGTAGTGTCCAGTCATTTCAGTTTAGTCTATTTCAAGGCCATCTTACTCCCAGCGGCTCTCTTCCTCTCACCTCCAACCACCTCCTCCCCATCTCTTACCACTTTCACTAATTTTGGAATTTTGCTTATTAGTTACTTTTTCATTCTTGCTTTTATAGTTATTTAATTTATGGAATATCTCCCATAGGATCATTCATCAGTAGTGTTCCACTACTTAAACAAGGTTTCTCCCTTTCTTTTTCCCTTTGTAATAATCCCTCCCTTTGCCTTCTTGTTCACTGTAATGTAGTCTCTCTTCCTCCTGACACACTACAGGAATTATTTTTCCTTTACTGTCAGCCTTTGTCTCATCAGGTAAACACATTTTTGTTGTTGTTTAGTCATTTTCAATCATGTCCGACTCTGTCATGACCCCACTTGGAGTTTTCTTGGCAAAGATACTACAGTGGTTTGTCATTTCCTTTTGCAGCTTTTTTTTACAGATGAGAAAACTAAGGCCACCTAACTGCCCAGGTACAACATATATTCCCTTCTATCTCCTTTCTTCCCTCCCCCTTTTAATGTAAATTCCCATTGTGTAACTTAGTCCCACAAAAAACCAAACAGTAACAATATTGATTCTCTTGTAGGTGTGATGTTGTGAGGTTTAGCCTATGATACTTCAGGCCCATTTCTTTGCTATCACTTCTATTTGACTTCTGCCTTCATTCTTGTCTCTTTATGTACATTTAGAAAGAAATCTCTTAATGATCTGTTGTTATTTTCTGTTCTATATTTTGTGGCTGTATGTTTTTTACTCTTTTTGTATTTCCATTGTCTGTGATGTTTGAGAAGAAAATAGTTTTTTCAGATCTGGTTTTCTTTCTAGGAATATTTTGAATGCTTTTTTCTCCCAAACATCTATCTTTTCTCATTTGTTGTTAGGTTTAGATTTCCAGATTTGATCTCCTTTCCTCTTCTTAACACACTATTGTGTGTTATGTGTGCATTCAGACTCCATGATTTTTTCTCTGGATATAGATAGCATTTTTCATCATAGTCCTTTGGAATTGTCTTATAGCCTTGCATTGCTGAGAAGAGCTAAGTCTATCAAAGTTGGTCGTTGTACAGCGTTACTGTTGTTGTGTACAGTGTTCTCCTGGTTCTGCTTATTTCGCTCAGCATAAGTAAGTCTTTTCAGGTTTTTCTGAAGTCAGCCTGCTCTTCATTCCATTACATTCATACACCACAACTTGTTCATCCATTCCCCAATTGATGGTCATCCCCTCAATTTCCAATTCTTAGCCACCACAAAGAGAGCTGCTATAAATATTTTTGTACATGTGGGTCCTTTTCTCATTTTTATGATCTCTTTGGGATATAGACTTAGAAGTGGTATTGCTGCACCAAAAGGTATGCAGTTTTATAGCTTTATAATTACAAATTGCTCTCCAGAATAGTTGAATTAATTCACAACTCCACCAACAATGCATTAGTGTTCCAATTTTCCCATATCTTCTCCAACATTTATCATTTTCCTGTTTTGTCATATTAGTGATGTACTACCTCAGAGTTGTTTTAATTTGCATTTCTCCAATCAATAGTGATTTAAAGCACTTTTTTATATGACTATAGATAGCTTTAATTCCTTCATCTGAAAACTGCTGGTTTATTTCCCTTAAGCATTTATCAGTTGAGAAAGGATTTGTATTCTTATAAATTTGACTTAGTTCTCTATATATTTTGGAAATGAGGTCTTAATCAGAGACACTGGCTGTAAAAATTGTTTCCCAGTTTTCTGTTTCCCTTTTAATAGTGCTTGCATTGGCTTTGTTTGTGCAAAAACTTTTTAATTTAATGTAATCAAAATTATCCATTTCATAACATTATCTCTTGTTTGGTCATAAATTCTTCCATTCTCTATAGATATGACAGGTAAACTATTCCTTGCTCTCCTAATTTGCTTATAGTATAATCCTTTATATCTAAATTATATATCCATTTTGATTTTATCTTGGTTTACGGTGTGAGGTTTTGCCTAGTTTCTGCCACACCACTTTCCAGTTTTCCCAGCAGTTTTTGTCAAATACTGAGTTCTTATCCTAGAAGCTGGAGTCTCTGGGTTTATCAAAAAGTAGATTACTATAGTAATTGACTACTGTACCTTATATACCTAACCCATTCCATTAATCCACCATGCTATTCCTTAGCCAGCACCAAGTCGTTTTGATGTTTGCTGCTTTACAATGCAATTTTAGATCTGGTACATCTAGGTGGGGCATCTTCTCTTTTGTTAATTTGATGAGATTTATACTATGGATTCAAGTTTTTCTATTCTGCTGATTATTTCTGTTGTACAGGCCATAAATTCTGATTTTACAATTCTTATTTCTGTTTTAGGTCATTCAGAAATATCATCTTATAGTTTCATGCTCTCTTCAGAATCCATAGCTTCCTTTGCCACATTAAGTATTGATTTCTTTTCTTAAGTGGTAATATTTATTCATAGATGCCCAAACTATGCCCTATTCACGTGACCATTTTTCCTTCTGTTATTAATATCTTCTCTGTTGGTTTATCTGCTTATGCTCAAGATCTTGAGTTTTTTTCTTCCCAAGATATTTGATAATTTCACTCTCTTTTTTTCCCCTTATTGTTCACTTTCTGACTCTCTCCCCTTTGATGGTACTTTCCTTTGGGGACTGTATCTCAGAACTCTCATCCTCTTCTCACAATGGCAATTCATGGTTCACCACCCTGAATTTTTGTTGCAAGTAACTTCTAGCGGATCAGAGCTGGTCTCACTCGATGCTAGGCTCTTTCTTTTAGGATTGGTAGAGTGCCATACAGCCTCACACATATATGTATCTTGCCCTAGTTCTCTCTGTTTCTCAGTTTTCTGAGTTCTGTTGCAGCACAGAGTACTACTGCTCCTCACTATTGTCATATTCCTTACTCATCTCAGCCTGAGTAAATTTCTGCTATTTAGATCTCTGAGGCATTAGGGATGGGGGAAAGATAGGGATACAGTGTTGAATTCTGTTGCAAGTGTGTGGGCTAGTCTGTGCAACATGATGTAGTCAGGGAGTAGAAATGGTGAGTGATCACATTAGGAGTTAAGAATCAACATTCTCTGCTATTCATTCATTGTGTTTTTACCTTATTTGGGTACTTAGTGTCCAAGACTGGAGAGAACTGAAATAGCTTTCTATTTGATGCATGATTCCTATTTTGGAGAGGTTTGAAAGGTCATGATGATTGGGAAAAATATTTAGCCCTCAACCTTGCTAGTCACAAAATCCAGAAGTTCTCTTTAATAGACTTTAAATGCAGAACCTGCTAGGTGGCACAGTGGATAGAGTGCCTGGACTCAGGAAGACTTAAATACAAATCTGGCCTCACACATTTAATGTTAAATAGTTAAAACAAATCTCCTAACCCAGTTTGCCTCAGTTTCCTCATCTGTAAAGTGAGCTGGAGAAGGAATGGCAAACCACTCCAGCATCTCTGCCAAGAAAACCCCAAATGAGTTCACAAAGAGTTAGACATGACTGAAAAATCACTGAACAACAGCAACAAAAACTGATTTGCTAGGGAAAGGAGGGCTGCTCATGCTCAGTTTGAAGTGAATGGATATAACTCTGGCCTCAATCACCCCTTGGTGATTTGTAGATATAGAACTCTACTCCAAGTTATATCCCTTGGTGCAAGTAATATCTCTCATACAAGTAATATTGTGCAGTCAGTATGGTATGGGGGACATCTGTTCTAGATTTTTGACAGAATTGAAGTCAAGATTACCAGTCTCTATTTTCCTGACTGGAAAATTCTCTTCCTTAAAAAAAAAATCAGAACAACAGCTGCCCTTCTCCAATCCATCACGCTCCCATTCTCCATGAACTTTCAAAGATCATTAAGTGACTCAGCAATCACATTTGCCACTATTTTCAATACTCTTGTATATAGTTTACCTGGAGCTGCTCACTTCAGTTGTTCAAGAGCAGGTAGGTACTCTCTATTCTATAACCCTATTTATCTAATCAAGAGTCTGGTAACCATGTTTGTTCTGTCTTAAGAAAAAATTATCCTTCTTTTCTAAGCCATTCTGCCTTTTCTATAATACCTACCCTGAGCAGCAGTTCTATCCCTTATTTGATCCTCTCCTGTCCTTAGCCTAACTGAAAACCCTCCACCTGAACACCCAGCCCTTGTCATTCTGAGATTTCCATATCAAAATTGGTGAGCCTTAGATTTCACTTTTCTAATAATATTTTTACATGATTGTGTCACACTTTTGTATCATCCTTCATTGCCTGAATTTGCTTTTTTCTTCTGTATACATCTCTTAAAAATCTGTCTTGTTCAGGGTAAGCAGTGCAATAGATAGAGCACCAGCCTTGGAGTTTAGGACTTGAGTTCAAATTTGTCCTTAGATATTTACTTAACTATGTGACCCTGGACAAGTCACTTAACAAAAAAAAAAGTCTTATCTTGGTCAATGAGTTTCTTCTTCATCAATGTAGGAGGAATATCTCCAAGAGTGATGCCTTGCTTAGGGAGAATCAGGCCTAGAGAGCCCACAGAAGAGTGTGGAGATGTCATAAGGAGCAGAATCAGTTTAAACAGCTCCCATTTCTCCATACTGGAATTGTCCCTCTGTGTCTTTCCAATTTAATTCTTGAAAGCTTCCTATTACTCTTGGTGCGATTTTCTCTATAGAAGTTTAGTCCATGAGCTCTTACTGATCTTCTCTCTGGACCCTTTGAAATTTGCTCTCCCCCAATCTAGGGCTCATGTCGCATCACTCCTTGCTTTCCTTTCCTCTATCACAGATTCTAAAACAGAAGGGCCACTCCTCAAGTGTAGCGGAGGGCCTGCGTCCCTACATGGCTTGGTGATGTGGTGAAAAGAAAGACGTGGGAGAAGAAAGACCAACTCTGTTTATTGATCTGAGGGGTCAGGTTATTTATAGACAGAAACTGCAAGCCCAGGTGACATTCTGCTTGTCTCCGCCCTAGTGATTAAATCTGGACTGATTTAATCAGATTGTGAGCCTAGAGGGCATCTATTTTACACATCCTTTGTTTTCTGGAATTCTCTTGTTTGTCTCAGGGGGACAGCAACGTCTAGGGGACGTGGAGAGCAATTCCGAAAGATAATGAGCACAGTCTCAAAGAACAGTTTCCCCAAAGGTCTATCCTGATCTTGTCAACCGCACTCCACCCTGGCCCTCAACACTCAAGGTTCTCATCTTTTCTACCCCAGCAACCAATTCCTCTTCGTTGGTGAGAATTAGGTCCAAAAGAAACATCTCTCTCATTAGTCTCTCTGCCTTTTCAAGGATTAACTTATCATAATACATAGTGATTATAAAAATGGAAATGAAAAGAGTACTAAAATGAAGATGAACACTGTGTAATTGTAATAACCGATCTTGGTCCCAGAGAACAGATAATGGAAGCATATCTCCCTTCTCTTGTTAGAGAGATGAGGGATTACAGGAACAGAATATTGGAAACATTGTTAAACACAATCACTGTAGTCATTGTTTTTACTTAAATGTTTTTCTTTGTTAGAAGAGGGATTTTATCTCAGGGAATAGGAGTTAGGGAGTTGGGGTTAAAAAAGATACTGGTGTGATTTAAAAACAAAAGGCAACAGCAAAATTTATTTTAAAAAGATTTGCTGCTCTGCTTTGGTCAGAAAGATAATTCCAACAGACTGATCATTGAAATCACCCATCACTTCTATTAAGAATTTATTTCTCTTTTGAAGAATTTTGGGGTTTCTTTGTATTATAACAATTATTATTACCAACATTTATATAATGCTTACTATGTAGCAGGTGCTTTACAAATACCGTCTCACTTGATCTTGTGGGGGGGGGCTGTTATGATTCCCATTTTACAGATGAGGAAACTGAGACAAACCGAGGTGAAGTGACTTGCCCAGGGTCACACAGCTAGTGTCTGAGGCAGTATTTGAACTCAGATTTTTCTGATTATAAACCCAGTGCTCTATATACTGTACCATCTAAGGGCTATTGTCCACAGGATTCTCTCTCATGCGATCATATAGGTTCATTTTTCCTCATATTATATTTTTTCAACAAACTTTAAAAAAAAACTTTGCTCATTCATCCTTCTGGCTTTGTGATGCTTTTTGTCAGTTTATCTATTTGTAGGCTGCGCTTTATTCAGGTTTTCTCTCTCGTTCTTTACAAAGAATTTCATATTTGTTATTTATCTCTGTGACTCACAGACTAACACCCCCAGGATTAGGGATTGCATAAACTGGATTCAGTCATGGAACTGACCCCTCAAAATCATATTTCTGACCCATTTTGACTCCACCCAAATAATTACTGAGTAAAGGCACTTTAGGTACAGGACAATTTGTATTTCACCCCATTAAAAATACCATGTAGAAACACATCGAGGACTCAAATAACCTGTGACCAAACCAAGCATTCTCTGCCTTCTTTGGTCATCCCACCTTTCTCCCCAGGTCCCAACAGGTCCTCCAAACTCACCGTGCTACCCTCGGACATGGACGCCCCTCACAAATTGGATTTTGCTAGAGGGATAACCCACCAACTTTCCAGGGGGTCCTATTTTTTCTAGGGATGCATACAGGTCTTAAGTCTATACTAAGAGGTTCTAAGTGGTTATGCTCTACTCTAAAAATAAAACAAAATGAACAAAAAGCTCCCAAATACCCATTCACTCAATATAGAATAAAAATGGTTATATTACATTAAGGCAATTCAAGACAACTCTTCTACTGAGAAAAGAAATGGGAGCTACAATGACTATTCCAAAAATACAAATAAACATTAAATGCATTAATTTCCACTCAGAAGCACTTAACTTTATTTCTACAGGTAGAAGTTCACACATCAGAGGTATATCAAATTATGAGAACTGTCACATAGGGTGATAGTCAATAAAAAAGACACCTAAAACATTACCATAGCCCAGGAATCTTTGTTTCTCTCTCTAGGTCAGGGTTCAGCAAACTAGACTGACTCATACAAAATGCAGACTCCTATTTTGTCCAGGGGCTAAAAATAATTTTGACATTTTAAAATCAAGTTTTATTGACTTAAAAAATAAAAAAAAAACATTCTTAGCTCAAATAGGGCCCTTCAAAAAAGACCATCCAGCTGGATTTGATCTTTGGGCCATCATTTGCCAACCCTTGTTCTAGATGATAGGATTCCAGAACTCACCAGAAATATGACATTTGCATGAAAAAACATACAATAACTATAAATGTAATTAAAAACAAAGAAACTGAATAACACCTGGGATATCCCCATCTCAAATTGCTACCTCAGGTTCAAGGTATTCTATGGGTCCATGTTTACTTAACATAATAGCTCATAAGCCTTCACTTTTTTTTTTAGTTCAAAGTGCAAGTTTTTAATGAAATAATAAAATAAGATTTTTAATGAAATAATAAAGTAAGCACTCACTCCCTAAGACATATAATCCTACAAATATATATATATATATATAATATACCATTAGTAGAGAGAGAGAGCTTTCACAGGAATCCCACAGGAAAGAGGGACCCATGTATGGGGCAATTGAAATCTCCATTGTGAAGGGGCAATTGAAATCTCCACTGAAGCAGGACCCCTGATGTTTTCTGAGCTGTCATCATGACACTCACAGATTCTGCTCCTCATGGTATCTCTGCACTCACTGGACTTTCTTCCCTGGACTCAACCAGTCCTCATGGTGGCATCTCTGCTGGGGACGTTGCTGTATTGTGTTGATTTCTGCTGCCAGATACAAGTCTCCACTGGTTCCAAGGTAACTGCTACATGATTAGTCTCTGGGGATTTATCATGCTACCGGTCCCTGTTGTGCTCAGCTGCTGGGCATGCAGTTTCTTCTGGACATTATCCCTAGCTATTATGTTCTGGGCACATCTCTTCATGGCCACCTTGGCTAAGTAAATCTCTGTTTACTACTGAATGACCTCTAAGTGTCTTATTTTGTGCCAGTGTTGAATCAAAACTACCAGGGGACTGGTCTGAGTCAAACCCAGCACAGCACATGAGAGATGACTCACTGACTGGAGGAGGAGAGGGATATATTTGGAAATATTGTGTTGTAAAAACAAAATATATCAATAAAAATTTTTAAGTCAGTAAGAGAATGTAATAAATTCTATTTTAAGAAAAGAAATTCTATTGATTATGAGAAATAGCACTAATTCAACTTGAAAAGTGAATGGGAGTGGGGTGGGGGGGAGGGAAGAACTATGGGACACTAGAGGCATGTTTAAATTAAGAAAACTGTTGGTTTGCAAAGCACAAATTGCCTCATGTCAGGAAAGGGCCAATGATATGTAGTATGCAGATATACAAAAACTCAATGGACTATCACTTCCATTTTGTGGCAGACCTTGAGATTAATAGTAGGCATGTGGAGCAAATACTAAAAGGATTTCCATTTAAAAAAAAATTAGTATTTTATTTTCCCCCAGTTACATGTAAAAACAATTTTTAACATTTGTCTTAAAATCTTTGAGTTCTAAATTCTCTTCCTTCCTCCTCCCTGCCCCATTAAGAAGGCAAGCAATTCAATATAAGTTATACATGTGTAATCATGCAAAATATTTCCATAATAATCATGTGGCAAAACAAAACAGACCAAAAAGACCTCAAGAAAAATAAAAAGTTTTAAAAGTATGCTTCAATCTATATTCAGACACTATCAGTTCTTCCTCTGGGGATGGGCAGCATTTTTTAACATAAGTCCCTCAGAGTTGTCTTGGATCACTGTATTGCTGAGAATAGCTAAGTCATTCACAGCTGATCATCTTACAATACTGCTGTTACTTTGTACACTTTGCATCAACTCATGTTAAGTCTCACCAGGCTTTTCCAAGAGCAATCTGCTCATCATTTCCCCATAGTAAAATAGTATTCCATCACAATCATATACCACAACTTGTTCAACCATTCCCCAAATAATGGGCATCCCCTCAATTTCTAATTCTTTGCCAGAGGGGAAGCTAGGTAGTGCAGTGGATAGAGCACCCATGCAGGAACAGGAAGACCTGAGTTCAAATCTCACCTCAGCCATTTGACACTCACTAGCTGTGTGACCTTGGGCAAGTCATTTAACCCCATCCTGGATCATCTTCAGTCATCCTGATGAACATCTGGTCACTGGATTCACATGGCTCTGGAGGAGAAGTGAGGTTGGTGACCTGCACAGCCCTCCCTCACTCAAAACAAAGTCAAGTGCAAGTCATGTCATCATTTCTCTGATGGCATGGTCTTCAGCAACAAAGGACAAACACACAATTCTTTTCCATGAGAAAAGAGCTAGTATAAATATTTTTGTACATATAGGTCCTTTTCTTTTCTTTTCTTTTCTTTTTATCTCTTTTAGGATACAAACCGACTATTGGTACTATTAGGTCAAAGGATATACATGGTTTTATAGCCCTTTGGACATAGTTTCAAATTGTTCTATAGAATCATTGAATCAGTTCACAACTCCACCAACAATGCCTTAATGTCCTATTTTTCCCACATCCCCTCCACCATTTGTCATTTTCCTTTTCTGTCTAATTAGTCAATCTAATAGGTATGAGGTAGTACCTCAGAATTGTTTCAATTCACATTTCACTGATCAATAGTTGAGTTAGAACCTTTTTTCACATGGCTATAGATAGCTTTGGTCACTTCATCTGAAAACATCCTATTTTTAATCATTTATCAATTGAGGAATGACTCTTACTTTTATAAATTTGATTCAGTTCTCTCTATGTTTAAGAAATGAGCAGAGAAACTTGCTTCAAATTTTTTTTCACAGTTACTATTCCTAACTGTATTTCCCTCCATCCTATTTCCCCCCAATAGAATCCATTTTTCTGAAATGCTATGAGCCCACGGTTCATATCCCGAAAACACTGAACATAGAACCACAAGGCAGACAGAAAAGTCTCTAGGAGATAGTGACAATGAGGAAGGATGCCTCGGTTTCCTCATCTATAAAATAAGGATAATAATATTACCCACATGCCAGGGTTGTTATGAGAATCAAATGAGGTAATTATATTTAAAGTGCTTCATAAACTTTATATAAATGTTAGGTATTGTTATAAGCTATTATTCTCTCCTCCATTATTCTCTCTCCAACCAAAGGGTTACCAGACTAGTATTATATCTATCTGCCCCCATGTTGATTATTTATTTCCTATTTATATTGTATATAGCTTATTTGTATGTATTTGCTTGCTTGTTATCTCCTCCCATTAGACTGTGAGCCCCTTGGGAAGGGACATTGTCTTTCTCTTCTTTTTGTATCATAAGTGCTTAACATTAGTGCCTGGCACATAATAAGAAAAGGGAAAGGGAGAAAGAAGAGAATGGTACCTCTATTGCATATTGGAGATAGGGGGAGACTCAAGGAAGTTTGGATGCCAGCAAGATAAGGTCAAAGTTGACCTGTCAAGGAGGGAATGGGGTTCTAGGACTGGAAAAAGGGTGCAAATGATGATGTAAAATGTAGACAAGCCAAGATGGCATAATGACAGCCAGGAAGTAAGTGCTAGAAAAATGCTTTATAAACTGTGAATCACTAAATAAATCTGAGCTATCATAATTCTCTCTCTTTTTTAGAGAAATACAAGTGGCAAATGTAAAATTACAGATGAGCAAGGTATGATGAGAAGCAGTTTTGTCTACAAGCAGAGAGAGATTCAAGAAAGGCAATGACCCTGAGGAGTCTAGAAAATGAAATATTTATGACGTGTTCTGGATTCTCAATGTCCAAAATGGTGATCTGATCTTCCATTAAGTTCTTCTCTGACCCAATGTGACTCTAATGCCCCTGGACAGTTTTGCTAACTCAGAGGCTGAAAGTTGGAACACTTGATCCCAGGGAGGACAAAGCATCCCATGTGAGTGCTTAGCTCTAACTCACAGTGTTCTTGCTAATGAGATACTTAGGCTGGTGTACAGAGAGCACTTTGCTTCAGTGAGGTATGAAGGCCGCTACCTGCTCTACACTGCTTGGTTCAATCCCTTAGTTCTGAAGGCTGCTAGACCATCAACATCAAGCTGGGAAGACAGCCCTACAGGAGACTTCAAAGAAGCATGAGCAAGGGGAGTGTTACTGGGAAAAGGCATCCCAGATTACTTAGTCATAGGAGGAAATCTTTTTCTTTTCTCCAACAGCAAAGGTGATAGGGGAAGGAATAGTTTTTTCCTTGAAAGTAAAAGCTGCTGCCATCCACAGAAAGGACTATTCCTTCACCCTTATTAGCTAACCAACTAGCATTGATGATGTATCCACTATGTGCCAGACACTGTGCTAAGCATTGGGAGTAGAAAACAAGGCAAAAAGGCAAAAGATAATCGCTGTCCTCAGAGAGCTCATAGTCTAATGGGGGTAGGGGAAGACAACGTGCACATAACTATGTACAAACAAGAGATATACAGGATAAATTTAAAAGAGGGAAGTACTAGTATTATCTTATCATTTAGGCATTTATTTAGACTGTAAACAGGGCAGCTAGGTGGCACAGTAGATAAAGTGCCAGACCTGAAGTGAGGAAGACTTCTCAAATCTGGCCTCAGACACTTAATAGATGTGTGACCCTGGGAAATTCACTTCACCCTTTTTGCCTCAGTTTCCTCATCTGTAAAATGAGCTGGAGAAGGAAATGGCAAACCATTGTGGTATCTTTGCCAAGAAAACCCCAAATGGGGTCACAGAGAGTTGGACACAACTTAAAATGACTAAACAACTTGATTCCAAATCCATCACTCTTTCCCACTGTGCTTCATAACTGTAGAACAGTAAGTAGCATGGTGGGTATGGATCAGGCTACTTGTAAAGGACTGTTACCAATTAGGAGTGCAGGTGCTCAGGCAACAGCCAGAGGACCCAGAGTTGAGAAGTAATGACATGAAGATGGCTGGAGAGCATGGTGGAGTGCCTCTTCCCCTCCCTAGAGCAGATGCAAGGTTATCACCTAATTACTAATTTGTATAGGAATTTGCCACAAAAAGAAGGAACTGAAGTGGATGGGAGAAATAGATCACAACTTCTCATTTTTAAATGCTTCAAATTTATGAAATCCTCATTCCAACACAGTAATTGACCAGAATTTAATCACTTAACCTCACTGATTTTCTGTCTTCATCTATCAAATAGAGATAATACTTGCACTACCTTGTAACCAATGTTATTGTAAAGAAAGTACTTTTGAAACCTTAATGCAATAGAAAAATGACTTATTTTCACAAAGAAGTATTTCATGGGAACCCAAGGAACCTTAGTAAATCATTAATCTAAAAGCTTTCGGGCACCTCTTTGTTTCTCCATTTCACTTAGAGAATATGATGTACATCCCTATACAGGAGCTGTGTCTCTGTGGCATCTACAATTTAATTTCACTCTGGTTTGAGGTGAAAGAATCCATTCAGGAGGCAGCTTCAAGTAGTGGAAAGAGCCCTGGTTTGGAGAATGGTTAAACAAAATATCCTCCGTTAATATAATAGAATATTATTTTGTTGTAGAAAACCATGGATAAGAGGAGAAATGGGGGAAGACATGTAAACTGAGGCTGAGGAAAGAAAGCAGAACAGGGAGAGCAATTGACATAAGCTACAGTAATACAAGTAAAAACAGGGCATGGGGAGGGGCGGGGGCGGGGTTGGAACAAGGAAATGCAACTGAATTCAGGAGACATGCAGTGACCAAACTGAATTCAGAGGTCAGATGACAACAGGTGTAAAAGGAGCAAACAGACAGATATAATTGTTCTATTGGTTGGTTTTAAAAAGGTTGATTCCTTTTTTATCTGCTACAAAGAGGGGGTTGGTGGAAGTAGGGGATAGGTATATAGAGAAATGATTGTGATATAACAAAAAAAAAATTGTGACATCTCTTCTGGGGCTCCTCCTTCAACCCATTCTTTCACTCTCACAGCTTGAGATCCCCAGAGGGTACAATTAGTTACTTAGGAGTTAGGAGGGGTTGTGGTTTCTAATACTATAATGCTTAGAGCCCCCACTGGCATGATCCAAATGAACAGTTAGCCAGTAGTCTCAAAATATTTATTAAGATAGCAGTGTAAGAACAGTTAGTATAAAACATTCTACCCTGCCCCCAAAGTATGGGATACACTTTTTTTTTTGGTATATAAAAGGTATCTGGGGCAAGTGGGCTTAAACCTACAATACAATGGCAGTGACACAAATGTGTGGGATGCACAAATGGCAAAGGAGTAAACTCAAAATGCCTAGTTAGTGGAAATCATTTTCTGAATCCATAGTATTCTTTTCTGATGCAAGGAATCATGGTCCTTTGAAGCAACTTACTTGGGTGGCTATATTTCTACATCTGTCAGCA
Source organism: Bettongia penicillata ogilbyi (assembly GCA_023548195.1). Classification (NCBI taxonomy): domain Eukaryota; kingdom Metazoa; phylum Chordata; class Mammalia; order Diprotodontia; family Potoroidae; genus Bettongia; species Bettongia penicillata. The sequence goes on from JAJHZJ010000128.1 coordinate 8,864,485, forward strand.
TTCATGTTCAAAGTGTTTGTCCTGAGAGTGTCTATCTGCTGTAGGCTAGATGCCTTGTTTCTTAAAGGGGCCCTTTTCTCTGATATGACCAATAGAGACAGGAGATTCCCTTCCAGGGGCTTGACTCAAACTTGAATCTTTTATTCCTGAAATAAATATTCCACACCTTCAGCTGAGGAATTGCTGAAATTCCTTGGTTTTTATAGCTCGCCAATAATGAGTTTATTTGGCTAGCCAATCACGATTTTTCCCTTCTTGACCTAATCAAAGAACTCTTCGCCTCAGGATGTAGAAAACCTTATTTTCACATCTTATTTGAGTGATTGATTGATTCTGTAAAACAATAAAAAGGCTTTCTCAACTGATAGTCATTAGAGAACAGAGCATCTTATAAATTGATGCATTGTGTGTGTGTGTGTGTGTGTGTGTGTGTGTGTGTGTGTAATTCTACGCCTCACATATTCTTTTTTTTTTTTTTTTAGGAAGAAAGATCATTGACTTGGAGTCACAGGACCTGAGTTTGAATCTCAGCTTTATTGCTTATTATCTACATGACCTTGGTTAAATCACTTTCCCTTTCTGGGTGTCAGTTTCTTCATCTATAAATGGAGTGGACCTCTTTATTCTAAATCCAGCAATCCTTTGGGCTTATTCTACAGTAGCAGTGCTGACCTCCTTCCCAAATTTGGTATTCATTTCACTCTTCTGATACTCTTTGACCTGTAACATTGTTTAATACACCCTACATCTTTTTTTGTTTGGTTGGGTTTTTTGGAGGCAATTGGGATTAAGTGACTTGCCCAGGGTTACACAGCTAGTAAGTGTCTGAGTTTGGATTTAAATTCAGGGCCTCCTGACTCCAGGACTCTATCTTGACTCTATCCACTATGCCACCTACCTGCCCCAATATACCTTACATCTTGAAATCCTTTTCTCCTTTAGTCTTCCTGACTCTTACTAATGTGTTATTTTGGGGCATGTTTGTGACACTTGGTTCATCGTGTACTTTGAGTCCTTCTTTCTATTCCAGCCCTTCCTCCATTCAGTTACCAAAGTGATTTTCCTAATGTGCAGGTTTGACCATATTACCCACCTACTCAATAACTTCCACTGGCTCCCTTTTGCTTGTAGGATCAACTACAAAACACTCTGTTTGGCATTCAAAGTCTTTCATAACCTAGCTCCCACCTACCTTTCTGGTCTTCTTACACCTTACTTTCCAACACCTTACACTTCACTTCAGAGTGATAGCAGTATCTCCTTCCTCCGCTCTGTCCACATAGGGTATCATACCCTTACCTGCAGGTAGTCTGCCCAAAGGAATATAAATTCTGGTGGCTGAAATCTAACACGATATCTTGGGTCTTATGGGCTAGATTTCTTTCTTAAAGATCATACCTTAAATCCAATTCACTCTGGCTCTGCTTGACTGGCCAATAATAGGTCCTAGCCCAAGTCCCACTTAGTGGTCCTTGTTTGGGCCCTGATATTGCACAGTGAATGTAAATAGTAATTGTTTCTGCTCTGTCCAGAAACCCAGAGGGTCTTCCCCTCCCAGGCTGATTTTTTAAAATTAGGTAAAAGGGGCCATTCCTTGGCTCTTTTTTTTACCTAGCCTTAATCACTGAATGAATGTTGCCTCAGTCCATGTGAAAGCTCAGAAAGACAGTTTAAAAAGGCCAAGATCTCCCACTGCATCAGGGCCATCTCCAGTCACCCTGATCTATGTCTTGTCACTGGACTTAGATGGCTCCTGAGGAAAAAGTGAGGCTGGTGACTTTGCATAGTCCTTCCTTACTTAAATCCAATTCACTTGAATGTCATGGCATCAGCTCCCTGGTATCATGATCCTCCTCAAGAAAGAAGGACAAACCACAACAGTAGTGTCAGAGGAGAGAAGGAAGACTGGACAGATGTTACAAAAATAAAATTGAAAGAACTTGGCAACAGATTAGATATGGGGTATAAAAGAGAGTGAGGTGTTAAGGATGACTCCTAGATTGGGAGCCTTGGTAACTGGGAGGATGATGGTGCCCTCAGTAGTTATGGTGAAGTTTGGGAATAGGAAGATATAAGGGGAAAGGGATTCAGTTTTGCACAATAATGAATTCTAGATGTCTTTGGGGCATCCACTTTGAGATGTGTAACATACAGTTGGAAATAAAACCCTTGAGGTTGTCGTGGAGGTTAAGACTGGATTAATAGATAATCCAATCATAAGCTTGGAAATGATCATTGAATCCATGGTAGCTAATGAGATCACCAAGTGATAGTAAAAAGAGAGAAGATGGGACCCTTATGATAAGTAGTTGTGACCTGGATGAAGTTCCAGAAAAGGAGACAAAGAAGGAGTGGCAAGACAGATAAAAGAACTAGGAGGGAGTAGTGTCTCAAAAACTTAGAGTAAAGAAGAGTATCAAGGAGGAAAGAACAATTAACAGTATCAGAGGCCAAGAGAGGTCAGGAAGGATGAGGACTGAGAAAAAGACCATTAGATTTGGAAGTTGAGAGATCGTTAGTGAATTTGTGATGGAAGGATGAGGTCAGAAGCCAGACTATAGAGAGTTAAGAATTGTTTTCTGTCCTTCTTCTCAAAGAGGACATCTACTCCTCTAAGCACTCCCTGGGGAAGCCCCCCATGACAGGCAAGTGAATTGGATTTAAGTGAGGGAGGGCTGCGCAAAGGCACCAGTCTCACCTTTTCCTCCAGAACCATCTTGAGTCCAGTGGCCAGATATGGATCAGGACAACTAGAGATGGCCCCCAGTAAGTGTTTGAGGCTAGATTTAAACTCAGATCTTCCTGATTCCCAATTCCAACTCTGGAATTCCAACTCTATCCTCTACAGATGGTGCGAGAAGAGGAACTCTCTGCCATTGGCCTCAATTTTTTATTTAATATTTTATTTTTTCCCCAATTACAGCTCAATTTTTTTTTTTCAGTAAAATATGAGACAAGGTTCTCAGCTGAGAAGGAAAAGAGGAGACAGATTTAAGGAGAGATGAAAAGGTTTGGAAGACTTCCTGTGGTGAGGTAGTGAGTTAATTAGGGAGTTGTAAAAGGTTTGCCTTGTAGCAAGGAGAGCCCAATTAAGACTGTGTAACATAAATTAGAGTACCCAGCCAGCAAGGCTATATGATAAAAGGGCTAGAGATTCAAGAGAAGAGGAGAGAATAGAGATGAACTGGTTCACCAAGTGAACTAGATGGGGAAGGTACAGGGGAGTGTAGCTAGTAGAGGTGCTGGCCTCAATGGTAGAGAGACTGAGGTTACAGTGTGCATGAATAACAGGTTTAGGGGTTACAAGGCAGAGAAAGAGGTAGAATAATAATAGATTGTCATCAGATAAAGAAATTTCAGAGTGCATGAACATGGAGGTGGAATATTTGTGGGTACTGGCAAGATCAAGGATATGACCATCTTTGTGTGCGGTCATGAGAAATGAGTAGGCTGAAGACTTGAAGGTTAGGATGTTTGAAAGAATGTCAGTACTTGTGTTTCAGTATTCTAGTACAAGGGCAAGAACTGGGAGGGAGAGAAAGTTGGTGAGCCAGGCATTGAACTCAGGACCGTAATTTATTGAACACAGAAAAAATGAAAGAGAAATAAAATGTTAAGCACTCCATGGGGAAGCCCCCTACACCTCTATCTCCTGAAATTCCCAGTTACACTTGAAATTTTAAAGGTGTGGTTTGGGGATTTCCAAAGTCTACTCACCCAAAGATCAGAGAAGGAGGACAAAAGTGTTAGGGACCCCGGGAGTCCGAGCCTGATCTCTCAGGCCCCCAGGTTTATCTGACCAGCAGAGGTCTGTAGGCCTTGATGGAGTTTAGCTGTAAGCAATGATTGAGGCGGGAGACAAGATAGTAAGAACTCCGTTTATTCAAGCGGTGAGCAGTGCTTTTATCTCTTCTCTGACACCAGTGCCCTAAGTGAACCTATCACCAATTAGTTTGCCCTTATAAGGAAGTAATTTACCTTAAGCCAGGACTGCCCAGGGTGGACACATAGCCCCTAGAAAGAAAAACATTTTGGGCTTCTTTGTTCTCTGGAAAGCCTGGGAAAATAGCCTTGAGCAAAACAGGGGCAGAACCCTTCCTCCCAGCACCATCTTGTTCATACCTTACCAATCTCCCCTCAGTTTACCTGAGTCGTGACCAGTGAATGCCATCCAAGAGGCTGGGGGTTGGCAATTCCCTTACACAAAAGGGACAGGGGAATATATTAGGGCTACAGGTTTGGGCAACAGAATGAGAGATGTTTAAAAAGAAACACTGGGAGAGATCAGTCTCCTCACCACTGGCTCATCAATCTATTAAAAAAAAACCCACCTGACAAGGTCCTGCACTTGGACCCCCATCTTGCTTCAGTGCCTGTGTAGAGGACGGCCCTCGTCCCCACACAGAAGAAAGACCAACTCCGTTTATTGATCTGAGGGTCAGGGTATTTATAGACAGAAACTGCAACCTATGAGACATTCTGCTTGTCTCCTGCCCTAGTGATTTAATCAGTCTTATCTTAAAGACTGTGAGCCTAGAGGGCATCTATTTTACATACCCCTTGTTTTCTGTAATTCTCTAATTTTTTCTCTAGCAGACAGCAACGTCTGGGGGGCTTGGAGAACCATTCAGGATGATAATGAGCACAGAACAGTTTCCCCCGAAGGTCTATCCTGATCTCGTCAACCGCACTCCACCCTGGCCCTCAACAAGTGCCCACTTTGGCCTTCTACCTTTTAAGTCTCTTACCTCACTGGTCTCAGAGCTGTCTTGGGCCCTGGTTATCACACAGAGAGGCAGATTGGATGCCTAGCAGTACCTAATCCCAAAGTCTCAGCTTAACCAGTGGCTCCTCACTCCTGGGAACTCATATGGCAACCTAGGTATCTGACTCTCAACCACAGAGCAGTTCCCTATGTTCTGCATAGAGGACAAGTCAAGGGTAAAGGAAAAGGAATTAGAGAATCCTGACACCTGTATGACTTCATAAAGATCTTGTCACCTCTCAGTATCTCACCTGTCTGTTTCCCTAACTCCACCTGTCATGGGAATTTCCAGGGGCTCCTTGGCTTCTCATAGAGATGAAATACCACTATAGAAACACTCCTTAAACTAATATCAACTCAGGAGGCTCTAATGTTTTAGGGTTTATGAAACATTTTCCTCATAATCAACCCTGCTCAAGTCACTTAACTTCTGCCTACTTGCTTTCCCATCTGTAAAATGGGCAAGATATTAGCACCTATCTCCTAGCATTGTTGTAAGGATAAAAATAATACGTAAAAAGTCTTTTGTAAGCCTTAAAGCACTGTATAAATGTTACCTGTTAATTATTATCTCTTTTATCTAATGTCTAACGATTTTCTCTTTTTTTCCCTCTGGTTACCTAGACTCAAAACCTTAACTCATCCTTAGAATCAAAGAATGCTAGAGCTAGAAGAGACCTTAATGGTCATATCTTCCAACCCCTTGTGAAAGTGGAGTCCTCTCTACAACCTCACCTTGCCCCTGCCTCCCCAACATGCTTATGTTGCTCCATGAATCACTTGAAGACTTCACTACTTTCAGAGGCATCCCATCCCATCCCATTCCATTTCTGGGTAGATCTGACAGGAAACTCTTCTTTGTATTAAGCCCAAATCTGCCTCTTTCCAACTTCTCCCCATTGCTCCAAATTCTGCCTTCTGTCAGCCAGAACAATTCTGATCCCTCTTCCACTCGACAACCCTTCAAATATTTTAATACAACAATCATGTCCCCAAGGTCTAATCTCCAAGCTAAAATTGCTTTTTTTGTATGGTATTGTCCTAACTCTTACTATCCCAAAGGTCCTCCTCTGGATGCATCCCAACCTGTCAATGTCCTTCCTAAAAACATGGGCTCTAGAACCCATACAACACTCCCACCCCCACCTTCTCCTTAAAGTTTATAGCTTTTTTTTTTTACAATGTTATTGATTTTTCAATGACCATAAACTCCAGTTTATCAGCTTTTGAAATGTCTGAGAATTTTCCAGTGCCTCCTAAAAAGAGCTGAAGATGGGCTCAGATGTCACAGAACTGAGACTAACTGGTCTTGACCTTCTGAAATCAAAGTCTTGTCTACCTCCAAGGCAGAAACTGTTTTTTGGTTTTTTTAAGGAGGCAATGGAGTTACACAGCTAGTAAGTATCTGAGGCATAATTTGAACTCAGGTCCTGCTGACTCCAGAGCCAGTACTCTATCCACTTTGCCACCCTGCTGCCTCCAAGGCAGGAATTAACCTTTTGTGTGTGTGTACTGGACCCTTTGGCCAGTGTGGTGAAGTTTATGGACCCCTTATCAGAATGTTTTTTAAATGGATAAAATAAAATAGGAAATTACAAAGGAAAAAAATTATATTCAGATAGAATTATCAAATTTTTAAAAACCAAGTTCTTGGACTCCAAATTAAGAATCCCTGCTCTAAGGGAATTGAACTCCTGAAAGATCCCCTCGGTGACTATAATAGCGTGTTATTCCTATATCATTTGGAGGTGGTTTTAAGCTGTGACAATCTGAAGAGGAGTAATGTTTTGTTGAGTTGTGTAGGAGCACAATATTTAATGAAATGGACATTTAGTGATTATAACATTCTTAGGGAGTTAAGAGTCCTATAAACCAAACATCTAAAATGTGTTTATTGATCCCTGAGTGAAATCAAGTTAAGTGAAGACCCCTCAGGCATGAATTCCCCCAAATCCCCACCCTTCCTGCCAAAGCTAAAATAACTAAGTATCCCTCTTAGGCAAATAAAATGCTCCAGGTTGGAGGAGAACCACCAAAGTTCCGGTCACATGACCTGGTGTATCCTTCTCCTTCACCGCCCCTTGTGCCACTCTTTCCTTAAGTTTCATATTTGGTAACAAAAACCCTCATTGGTGAGCAATGATCCTTTCTGTGTTCTTCATCTCTGGGGTGGATCCCTGCACTCAGACTGTATGCCTGAATTCCCAGCCAATGGGAAGAGAGGCTAGTGGGCTTCCAAGTTAGGGACTATATAATGCTGTACTCCGTACCACTCAGGTGCACTCCCTTGCTGACATCACCCATGGCTGGAAGTGCCCCTTCTCATGAGATTGTAATAAATTCCTTTTTGCCTCCTACCTTGAGAAGTCTCTGAGTTTAATTTGAGTAAGGGTTGCTTATCCCACACAATTCCCCCATTCCACTCATTGGTTGCTTCCTAATTAAGAATAGTACCACAATTCCCTGTTTTTGCTTGTTCTTTGCAGGTTTCTCCCAAGCATGGGAGTATGTGGTGATGATATTGACTTAGCAACTCTGCACAAGACACTTAGCTCTTCAAATGCCTGCTAATGACCATTGTATTTATGGCTTTCCAATTAAGTATCTTAATGAGAACTTAACCCTTTCATCTCTGGAATTCCCACTCTGTTCCTCCCTCACCCATTCACTGATTAATGAGTATTTTACAGTGGCCTACTGTTTTGGACCAGGCTGGTGGAGTTATGATGTAGCCTGTCTAGAAAGCAATTTGGAACAATGCCCACAAAGTTACTGAATTGTTACCAAACCCTTTGATCCAGACTTACCGCTACTCAAGCCCACACCCAGAAAGAAATCCAAGAGGAAAAGGACTTATATGTGCAAAATATATTTATAATGACTCTTTTCATAGCAGCTCAAAATGGGAAGCTAAAGAAATATCCATGCCTAAACCAACTGAGTTATGTGAATGTAATGGAATATTACTAAGTCACAAGAAATGATGAAATTGACAATTTCGGAAGAAATGGGGAAGATCTTTATGAACTGATGCAGAGCAAAGAACCAAAAGAATTTATATAGTGAGAACATTATAGAGAAAGCCAACTTTGAATGACTTTAGAATTCTGATCGATACAATGATAAACCATAAGATCAAAAGAATGAAGAGGAAAAATAGCTCTCAGCTCCTGACAGAGTTCATGGACTTAAATGAAAAAAGAGATATGTATCTTTTGGCATGGCCAATATGGGAATTTGTTTTGCTGGATTATGCAGCTATATATTAAAGGATATATTATTATTATTTAAAATTTGCTCATTATAGGAGAAAGTGTGAAAGACAAAAGAGAAGATTGTGGCTATCTACTCATCTTTGGCATTCACAATCCATATAATTTTTCTAACCACAATAATTGCCCAACCCATTAGACACCTATTCCCTTTTGTGTCTTCCCTTATTTGAATGCAAGCTTCTTGAAGTCAAGGTTTGTTTTGCTTTTGTAATTAAAATTTAGTAATTGTAATTTGGAATTGTAATTTGGAACTTAGTAAATACTTTTTCATTCCTCAAGAGAAAGAGGAGAAAGGTCTTAGAGCAGAGCTTCTTAAACTTTTTTCATTTGTGGCCCCTTTTCGCCTGGCTATATAGGTATATAAAATAAAACATTGACAAATACTAAATTATAAGTGTATTTTAAAACAATTCTTTAGTATACATACAATTGTACCATTTATTAAAGATAAGTGATGCCTACTGATGAGATGGATGTGCTTATTTCTTTTTATGTAAAGAATTAAATCTTGGCAGAATATTTGATACTGCAGGATCTACAACATCTTCAGTGTTTTTCAGAGTTGAGCGATATTTTGATTTTATAATCATCCACGGTGAGAATGTCGCTTTGCATAAATATGTAGTACAAAATGGCAGATATATGTTTAGGGTCATTTCAGAAACTGTAATTCTGTTCTAATCCCTAGTCAAAATTCATTTAATGATTTTTTAGGAAACTCAAGTTTTAAACCTGTGTTGCTTGATAACTTGGCAAATTCTTCTTGAGCTTTTAATGGCAAATGACTGATGATTTTTATTTCAATTTAGTATCACTTATGAACCCAACTTAGTTTTTTAGAATCAAAATTTGAAGGAAAGTATTTCTGAAACTGTATCTCCAGGAACTTCAGATGATCAATTATAATTCTTACAATGAAATCTTTGGGAAGGTTATTTTCAATTATAAATCATCTGTAGGTGTAAATACTTCTAAAGAACCATTTTCCACTCTATCCTTCCATATGCTAACTTTTTTAGTACAGCTATCAATTTTATTTTTTAACATAAATACGTTACAATTTTTTTCTTTGAAGCAACATGTTTAAATCATTGAATTTTTCAAAAATATCTAACAAATAACAGTTTTGAAAGCCACGTCTCTATGAAAAAATTAACAAAATTAGATTTCTGCTAGGTCAAAAATACTTCACCTTTCAATTTCAATATCCTGTTTAAAGTTTGCCTCCTTGAGAGCCATCTTACCTCTGCATGTAGCAATAAGCTTTTATAATGAGTCCATATCTTACCAAAGGTTTGAAAACAAATGACTGTTAAAGGCACATTTTTTGTTAATGAAGTTAATGATTTTTATAGTATCTTGAAGCCCAACATCTAACTCTAGTGATATTTTTTGGTTATGAGTGCCTGCCAATGGATCATGCAGTGAGTAAAAGTCATATGTTCAATGCCACCAGTTTTAACCTTTGCTGCAAATCCAACATTGTCACCCATCATTGCTCCAACACCATCTGTACAGACTCCAATGCAATTTTTCCACGATAAACCTTCATTTGTGAAAAATTCATTGACTTAAAAATGTATGCCTTCCCCTTCTGTGTGCCCTTCCAAGGGGAAACAAAAAAAATAATTCCTTCATAAATAAATCTTACATAAAGTAACAACTGTGCCATATTAAAAATATCAGTAGTTTCATCTAACTGAATTGCAAACTTTGGGCTACCCTTAAGCCTGGTAATAAGCTGGTAGAATTGGTCATTACTAATTTCAGAAATTCTTTAGGGAAACAGTATCATTTGATAAAGGAATTTTATCAATTTCATTCCCAGGAAATATTTCTGACATTTTAATAGCAGCAGGTAACATGAGATCCTCTCCTGTAGAGTAGGGCCCCTTAGTTTTTGCAATTAAATAAGAACTTTCATAAGCTGCAAGTAAATATATTTTGTTGGCAGTAGCAAATTTCTCAAAACATTGTTCTTTTTTATTTGAAGATTTTAAAAGTCATTTAAAATATTCCCTTGGCTTATTGCAGTACTCTGCATACTTGGTATAAAGATGTCATTTTAGTTTGGCTGGTTTATGCTCTCTGAAGCCAAAACTTCATTACAAATTAAGCAAAGAAGTTTTTCTGCACTATCATCATTATTAGAAGTGAATCCATATTGTTAAAATGGCTTGACATATTTTCTTCTTCATTGTCATCAGTATTTTTACCTCTTCTGTCTAAATTTAGTCACTTATCCATAACTGAAAAACTATTTTTGTCCTAAAATATAAATATTGTTAATAATTTCTCAAATACTAGCTTTAGTTTGTGAAATTACTTTGTGCTTAATTTTTAAAAAATGATGATTGCACAGTGATCATACAGTAGTGATAGTGGAGGAATATTAAAGAGTGGTTTTGTCTTGCTGTAATTAAACACTTAGGTCTCTGTAAATGAAGGAGATAACAACAATTCTGAAAACCAAATATTCTAACAAAATACAACCCGAAGATACACTAATTTGATATGTGATACTGACATGCTGAAGAACAACAGCAGGAAAATGTTAAAATCTTTATTTTCTGTAATTAAACTATTATGTTTCTGTAAGAACAGAAAATTTTATATGTTCAGTAAAGATACTGCAATTCATAATATTCAATAGTCTTGAATCTGAGCCCAGGTGTTTCTGGCAGAGTTTCTTGGCACTGTGTGGCATGACGGCATGCACAATGCAAAGTGTACATGTTGTATCTTCAGAACCAAGGCTGTAATAAAGTTGCTTTTTGGAAAATGGGGCAAGCACTGCCAGAAACACTTCAGATTCATGAAGCATTTGATTTTGAATTAATTTCTGGTAATTGTGTATTCAGAAAACTTTTCTGTTGACAAATTTTTTCAATCCCCACATTCAGTTAACAGGACCAAATATGGGGTTGCCACAGTTTAAGAACTTCTGTCTAAAGCAAAGTCATCTATAACTAGCCCTTAGGGTTCTAGGGGTATCCCTGAAGGGTTGGACTGTTTCTAATGCCACTGGCGCAATCTCCCATTTTGGGTGTGTTGTTCCTTATACATACTCCACAGTAAACTACCAGGGAGTAGTGCACTCCATTTAACCAATTAACATCAATTTACTTTCATAACAGGGTGCTTTCTTAGCAGGTATAGCAAAAACAAAAGTACAAACATGCCCACCCCCAGCACTTCAGTAGCCCTCTCCCCTTTACCACTTCAGTCTCTGGTGACAGTAAGCTCAGACTTAATGCAGCTTTGGGAAGCTAGGAAGTACAGTGGATAAAATGTCAGGCCCAGAGTCAGGAAGACCTGAGTACAAATCTGGCCTCACACACTTACTAGCTGTATGATCCTGGGCAAGTTACTTTACCCTGTTTATCTCAGTTTCCTCACCTGTAAATTGAACTGGAGAAGGAAACAGCAAACTGCTCCAGTATGTCTGCCAAGAAAACTACAAGTGGGGTTATGAAGAGATGGACATAACCCTGGTTCTATCCAGTTTGTTTTCTAAAATGCGGCATCTTGGCCAGAATTACTTGCAGCAGTGGTAGAGTTCGTAGAGAAGAAAACACTCAACAGAAGAATTTACAAATTAATCAGGTGAAGAGAAGAAAGGATCAGGGCTACAGTGTGCAGGACAATCTAGATCATTTCCTTCACTGATGCTTTATGTGAATTCAACAGGTCCAGGAAAAGAGGTATTGACTCTCTCTCAAGTTATACTTCTTTCCCCTTTTTTGAAGGTGAACCCTAACTAGTATTTTAAATATAGAGCTCTGCATAGGTCCCAGGGAAAGTGGTGCTCACAGGAAGGAAAAGTTGCCTGGCTGTCCAACAGTTCTGAATTCTTTTCTCTTTGGGGAGGAAAAGTAGCCTCTAGCCTCAACCTAAATAGTACTACAAGTCTTAGGCTCCCAAGAAGATGGGGTTTGCAGCAGGGACAGAAGTCAACTGTAGTGACACAAGTACTTTCACTTTGCAGAGAAAATTTCAACTGTTAGGGCAGTGCTATGGATTTTGTGGAATAGCAAAAGACAAATTGCACTATTTCTGAGCTAGGAACTCAGTCTTTCTTGTTTTGGATTTTGCATTGGTTAATAATATATCCTGCCCTATCACTGATGTATTATTAGCCTGAGACTTTGCATGGGAAAGGCGGGACCTTTTGTCTTTTCTGTAGAAACCTAAATGTGAACTATAATTTGATGTTCTTAGGGAAGTCCCTGCTTAAAGATATAAACCAGAGAGAGTATTGAAAAGTCCCCAAGATTGAACCTGGATCACATCACATTTGGATCAGCTCTTACTTTTAAAAGGCTTTTCACAGGAAAAAACAATTTAATTGAAAAAATGTATATTGAATGAATCTCTAAGGTGAATGAGACAATTCTGAAAGCCTCCAATTTACAAGGATATTCAGCCAAGAGGAGAAACAAAAAAGACTTTAATTTAAACTTTTTTGGATGGCCTTAAGAGCTTTGGGCCAACCAAATTATCCCTCCTCCAAATCATCATAAATCTAAGAAGGCATGCAAAGTCATTACTAATTAAATGTTAAATTGTTTATTATAGCTGGAATATTGGTTTAGATTTCAGTCAAATTTACAATCCAATAGTTGTACTTTTTCTGTCCTATTTGTATATTTTATAGGACATTAGAGTCCATTATATAAATAGCATGGATTTATGCTTGATTTATCAGATGTAGAGTATGATTTTACTATTCTGCATGATTATAAAGTCTTATGGCTATTCCTTTTTTTATTGCACACACCATTAGGGTGACTGATTTGAAAATGTGTAACATGTAACACTTGCCTCCCTCCCACAGCCACCATACCACAAAGGGATGGGAGGGTTTTCTCATGTATCTTTATTAGAGCCAAATGTTCTTTATAATTTCGCAACATTCACTTTTGAATTTGCCTGTGTGGCTGTTCTGTTTACAATGTAGTCATTATCTATATATTGTTTTAGTGGTTGAGCATGTCTTTGACCCCACTTCTCATTTTACAAAATGATACCTTCTTCATGACAAGGTCTTGAGGAATGCATCTGAATGCACACACACACACATACACACAAATCCAAAACAGGACTTTCCAGTATGTGGTTTGTAAATGGGAATGCACAAGGTCTCCAGTGACTCCCTATTGTCTCCAGGATCAAATATAATAGCTAGCTCAGTGTCATTTACAGAGTACTTAGAAGTTTTGCAGCAAGTTTTACTAATACTGTCTCATTTGATCCTGACAGCCATCCAGGTGGTAGGTGCCATTATCTTCACTGTACAGATTAGGAAATTGAGGCAAACAATGTGTTAAATCCATTCCCAGGGTCACATAGATAGTGTCTGAGGCTGGATTTGAATTCAAATCTTCCTGACCTCAGGTGCAGTATAGTCTTGGTTTGGCTTTTTAAAACCCTCCAAAGCCTAATTACTGGGGTGTTAGGAGGCTCAAATGAGATAATGGGTGTAAATGTAACTATAAATATATATATACATATATATATATACAAATGTTGATTATTATGATTATTAATTAACCTCCAGTCACCAGCCTTCAGGTTTGGTGATGACTTCATTCTCAGAACCTCTGGCTAAGCTCCAGGAGAGTCTATAGAGCAGTAAAGGGTGTGCTTGGTGAATATTTAACAACCAGATTGTGGGAAGGGGAGGGAATGCATGCAGATATACTTTTAGGTTTAATGTACACTGGCAATCATTTAATATAAATTTTGAACTTTAATAAGGGCCAGAACTTGAATTAATCAATGAGAAGAGCCTGGACATAAGAGTCTCTTTGTTCTCTGAAGTAAACTCAGATAATACCTCTTTCCATGTCAACAAGGTCAGATGGGGCTGACATAGCATACTTTATGAGACCCTTAACCCAAGACATTATCTTGAATAATGGGACTTTTTCCATATCTTAGTAGTTTGTGGACACATATTATGTTATGGCATGTTAATGGTAAAGAAAACATAGATATCCTGGATAATAATTTCAAATGAAACTTTGTCAACTCTGTTATCTTATTGTATTTACAACCTATGCAATTAAGAAATTCCTTTCTCATGCTATAGTTAATCACTCATGGAGATCACAAATCTGAAGGACACAGACAACCTAGGATTGTTCTAAAATAGATTTAAGCCTGGTCATTCTTGTGTTAGTCAGTCAGAAGTTTTTCTGGCTCCATGATCATGTAACCTCTAGCTTCAAGGGAATAAACAATATGTGTTTAGCCTGTTTGCCTTTTTTAACCAAACTTCCAGGTTGACAACATTAACACTTTTTTAATACTAGGAAATCAACAACACAATAATCAAGTCCTAATTTGTGGGGATTGTTGATTTCTGAGGTATAAATGTGCCCCCCCCCCCCAAGCTGGTTAGAGCTGTCTCCTGCACACCTGCCTTCCCAGATTTCTCACATTTGACCCTCCTCCATTTACTCAATGATCCTGCTAGGCTTCTAGCTCCTCACACAAGATACTTCCTCTTGCCAATGGCTGTCCCCTAGGCCAGCAATGATCTCTTTCTGGTCACCTCTGCCTCCTGGCTTCTCAGGCTTCCTTCTAGACTCAGCTCAAGTGCCCCTTCCTTGGAAGGCCTTGCCAGTGGCCTCTCACTCCACTTTCTGCTAATGTCTTCACTCTGAGGTTACCTTCCATTTGTATCTATGTACTGTATACATCTTTTATGTCCCTTTTTTTGGCATGTGATTTTCTCCATTAGAATGTAATCTCATTGAAGGTAGGGAACATTTTTGCCTTTCCTTGTAAGCCCAGTTCTTAATTTGGCATGCACAGAGTAAGTGAGCACTTAATAAGTGTTCATTGATTACCACTCCCTGAAATGGAAACTCCCAAGTCATAGATCACAGGATCATAGATTTTAGAAGTGGAAAAAAAAAAACTACAGAGATTATTGAGTTCAACATTCTTACTTTACAGATGAGGAAATGGAACCCCAGAGAAATTATAATAATAGTTAAGATTTATATAGTATTTTGAAGTTTGCAAAACATCATCTCATTTTATCCTTATCACAACCCTTTAAGTTAGATATTATTATCTCCATTTACAGATGAGGAAACTAAGGCAGACAGAGTTAAATGACTTGTCCAGGGTCACCAATAAGTGTCTGAGACTGTATTTGAACTCAGGTCTTCCTTGACTCCAGGTTCAGAATTCTATCCACTTGAACACCTAGCTGCCACTTAGAAATGGTTAGCATCTATACAACACTAAGGTTTACAAGTGTGTTTGCGAGATGGCACAGTGGATAGATTGCCAGGCCTGCAGTAAGAAAGAGAAGTTAAAATCTTATCGCAGACACTTACTAGTTGTGTGACCCTGGGCAATTCACTTAACTTTGCTTGCCTCAGTTTCTTCATCTGTAAAATGATCTGGAGAAGAAATGGCAAACCACTCTAATAACTTTGCCAAGAAAACAACAAATTCAGTCAAGAGTCAGTCAGGACATGATAAATAGAATAAATAAATATTTAGGAATGCCTAAATAACCATAAAAGGTCGGCAAAGAACTTGTCTAATATTATCTCATTTAACCTTCCCAACAACCCTGGGAGGTTGTTAAGTAGCAGGTCCAGTGTCCTATCCACTAAGATTATGGTACTGAGAGGAACAGGTATATTTAATAAAGACCCCTCGGTGAACAGAATAGGTATATTTAGTAAAGACCTCTCAGGGGCCCCTTGTGTTAGCTGATTTATCTCACCATACCCTCAGAAATGGAACAATAGAGATTGCTTTTCTTAAAATTCATTTTTTGAGCTACAAGATAGTCCTTATCAGATACTCCCTTTGCCTCCTCCCAGACTGCCTTTACTCTCTTATCTTCTTTCCTAGATAACTTCTCCATGTTACGTGACAGTCCTTGAATAGGATTTGCTCACTCCCATATTCCCCCCTTTTTCTAAAAATTACACTTGTATGCTTATTTTTTGTTGCTGGGATAGATTGTACCCTTGAGGCCCAGCCAATGGACTAAGAGGAAGGGGGTTAAGATTGTGGCATTGTGGTCAGGGTCTATAAAAACTATTGTGCAGGGCACACTCTTGCCCTCCTCAGCCATTGCCATCTTGAGCACAGGTGGGACTGCCCTTTCTGGAGAAAGCTGAATAAATATCTTCCTTTTTACTCCTTTGGTCAAGACTCCAATTTTATTAAGGGGGTCATCCCACACAGTACTTCTTAAATTACATCATGGAGACTAAAATATAACAGAAGCTATTATTTAGTTACATCTATGCTGCTTAAAAGGGTCTACCTCTCCTCTAGGTGGAATCTAGTACCCCCTAACAGAGAGCGTATAATGATAAGTATAAATGAATATTTCTGACTGGTTGGCAGATACACGTGTATGTGCGCACGCATGCGTGTGTGTGTGTGTGTGTGTGTGTGTGTGTGTGTGTGTCTCCCTTAGGAAGAGAATGATAAACATCAGATTATCATCACTTCATGAAAATCTTTTAACATGTCCCCAATTCCCTTTATTCTGAATATGATTTCCAAGTTACCTTTTAATTTTAATTTGGTTACCCAAATAAAGTTTTTACTTGGAAAAGAACGTTCTTATCAGCACCCCCAAGCATTCTGACCCATCAGACAGCTATATTTCTCAGTATAAATGAACATACTAGACATTTGATTTATTAATCAGCTTCTTGTGACTGTCTAGCATAACTCACTTGACCAGAACCTGATTGAATAGGTTTGCTAAACCCATACAGTTGAGAACCAGACTCTGGAACCCCACCAGTGCCAGAAACCTGTACAGTTAGTTCAGTCTGAGAAGCTACCCACTCCCTCTCAATCTTTATCAAATTTTATCTGTAACTCCATCAAGAGAGGTTCCTCAAAGGCAATGTTTGTACATGTTATTTAGATACAATTTCCAGAGAAGTCACAACGAATATGTCTTAGCAGGGTACTTGTCCAAAGTTATAGATGGAAACAGATAGACCATACTAGAAAATTTCCCATTCTAAACAGCATCCTAAGTCATAGCAGACATGAACAATCCAAAGAAATAAGACTTGCTCAAAGTGATGTATAAGGAAGAGAGCAGAACAGAGAAAACATATCGTTACGTTGACTGAAAAATAAAAGCAAAAATACCCTCCTCCTGGACTGCCATCTCCACTGGAGAAAAATGAAAGGAGACATGGAAGCAAATAGAATGATTTTATTAAATTTAGTTAAAAAAAAAAAACCCAAACACTTAAATGAATTTTAAAAATTAAATGTAACAGTTTCATGCTTTTGCGCATGACTATTTTTAAACCACTTATTTGAATATATGTTTCTGTTGATGCATACTAGGTTTAGTTTAAAATTTTTCAGAAGTTAGAAATATACATCTTGGACCCAACCTCTGAATTATTTAAGAGCCCAACCTAATGGGTCAACACATGGCAAATGACAAGTTCCTTGACTTTAAGAATAGTCTAAAAAAAAAAATCAGATCTAGAAAGTGACCATAGTAGAAGAAGGTGACTGTAATACAGTGTTGAAGAGAAAAAAGAATGAGATTGCCTATGTCTCCAAGTACACATTAAATAGGTAGCAAGACTCCATGAGTAGGTTTGTATTCCTTGGCATAGTCTCCTCTTAGACACTTCAGGATAGGACTTCATTATTACTTACCTTTATGTGTAGCAAGGTAGCACAGCGGATAGAATACTGAGCCTGGAGTCAGGAAGACTCATCATCTTCATGAGTTCAAATCTGGCCTCAGATGCTTAACTAGCTGTGTGACCCTGGGCAAGTTACTTAACCCTGTATGCCTTCATTGCCTCATCTGGAAAATGAAATAGCAAACCACTCTAGCATCTTTGCCAAGAAAACCCCAAATGAAGAGTTGGACAAGACATAACAACAAAAAGTAATCATATCTTAAAAGCAATATCTTGATTTTTTTCCTCTTCCTTATTCCTTTTATAGGACACTGGAATCCCTAAGGGATTTGCTAGACTCACCTAAGGTTGCCCAAGCAGAGACAGTGGGACCATAGTACAAAGGAAAGTATGGTAGGGGAGTCAGAAGGGCAGACCTGGCTGGGTTCAAATCCTTACTCTGATACATATGACCTAAATGACCTGTGGCTTTTAACCTCATTTGCCTCATCTATAAGATGAGAAGGTAGACTAAATGACTTCAAGCTCCTTCCAGCTCAAAATATATGCTCCTAATAGGTGCTGCCCCTCCACAGGAAACTCCTTCCAGTATTGTTTCTTTAGATGCTGTTTATGAATTACAACATTGTGCTGATTACATTGAACCCTAGAAGGTTACTGTGTCTCCTCGGTAAGGACCCTAGTTATTTACAAGACATCAATAAACCTAGCCACCTATCTTGCAAAAAACCAAAATATATGAAAAATCACTTATCACCTAGAACAGGCCTGCATAACCTGCCACCCGCAGGCTACTTTACAGTCTGTGGTACGTCACAAGATTTTGGGCAGACCATGAAAAATGTAGGGGATGTTTCCCTCTACATTGTTCATGGGCAGCCCAAAATCCTCTGGTGCGCCGCAGGTTGTGCTGGCCTGACCTAGATCATGACACATATTTGGCCAGACAGACTAGTGAATCAGACCATCAGTATTTTGGGCAAGAGTTTCAGGTGGACCGTGAACTGTGGCCACAATTAACTTGATGGAGGAAACCAGTTGGGTTGCATTTTTAAAAGTTAGGCAGCATTTTTAATGGTCTCAAACTACTCACTACTACTATTTTTAGTGGCCACATCTTTTTGTTAATGCTATGTGATTGCAATTATGGAAACCAGACTCTCATAAGATTCAAAATGGTAGGGGAAATGCATGGAGGGTGTAAGTGGATTGTAGTACATTATCAAGGAATACTTCTGAAACATGCTGTTTTAAAGAACATCATGGAGGACTTATATGATCAGTAAAGATAGGAGGTCCTTCCACGTAGCAAGAATGAGGGACAACAGGTAGATAGACCAAGTTTTGCATTGGTATCCATGAAACATTAAAAAAAAAATTTAAAAAAAACCAACATAAGTATATTGCGCAGGATTTCTTTTTTTTTCTCCTTTTTTTATTAATTTACTTGTTTTCAGTTTTTTACAATTACTTCCATATATCTTAGATTTTTTCCCCTCCCCCCCTTCCTCCCCAAGATGGCATGCAATCTTATATAGGTTCTACATACACATTCTTATTAAATACATTTTCACCTTAGCCATGTTGCATAGAAGAATTAAAATGAATGGGAGAAACCATGAAAACAAAACAAAACATAACACAAGAAAAAATGGTCTGTTTCATTCTGCGATCCAATTCCATAGTTCTTTCTCTGGACATTGAAGGTATTTTGCCTCAAGAGTCCATTGGGAATTTTTTAGGTCCTTGCATTGCTGCGAAGGGCTAAGTCTACTAGAAAAAATCCTCACACACTGTGGTTGTTGGTGTGTACAAAATTCTCCTGGTTCCTTCTCCTCACTCATCATAAGTTCATATAGGTCCTTCCAGGCCTCTCTGAAGTCTTCTTGCTCATCATTTCTTATAGAACAATAGTATTCTATTACATTCATATACCACAACTTGTTCAGTCATTCCCCAACTGATGGGCATCCCCTTGATTTCCAGTTCTTGGCCACCACAAAGAAAGCTACTATAAATATTTTTGTACATGTGAGACCCTTTCCCATTTTTCTGATCTCTTGGGGATACAGTCCTAGAAGTGATATTGCTGGGTCAAAGGATATGCATAGTTTTGTAGCCCTTTGGGCAGAGTTCCAAATTGTTCTCCAAAATGGTTGGATCAGCTCACAGCTCCACCACAATGAATTAGTGTTCCAACTCTCCCACATCTTCTCCAACATTTATGATCTTCCTGTTTTGTCATGTTAGCCAATCTGATAGGTATGATGTGGTACCTCAGAGCTGTTTTGATTTGCATCTCTCCAGCCAATAGTGATTTAGAGCATTTTTTCATATGACAATATAGCTTTAATTTCTTCCTCTGAAAACTACCTGTTCATATTCTTTGACCATTTATCAATTGGGGAATGACTTGTATTCTTGTAAATTTGACTCAGTTATCCATATATTTTAGAATTGAAGCCTTTATCACAGACACTAGTTGCAAAATTTTTTTCCCAACTTTTCAATTTAATGTAATCAAAATTATCCATTTTGCATTTCATAATGTTCTCTCTTGTTTAGTCAAAAATTTCCCTGTTCTCCATTAATCTGACAAATATATTATTCCTTGCTCTCCTAATATGCTTATTGTATCAGTCTTTATACCTAGATCATGTATCCATTTTGACTTTATTCTTGTGTATGGTGTCAGGCATTGGTCTATGTTGGGCAGGATTTCTATAACGTCCTTTGGAAAGACATGGGGGAAAATCCCACAGAGTAAGGACAGAAGGATAGATTATGATTTACATCGATGATGGAAGAATTCACAGAAATAGGATCACAGATTGATCATCAACGTATCAAAATATGAGCAGACTAACAAGCATGGACAGCTATGCTTTATCAGTCTGTTTTCAGAAACTGAGGGAGTGCCCATCAATCAGGGAATGACTGAACAAGAGGTGGTATATGAATGTGATAGAATACTATTGTGTTGTATAGTTTCAAAAACACTTGGGATGACTTTTTTTGGGGGGGGATGACTTTTGTGAAGTGAAGAGATCCAGGAGAAAAATTGAAACAATAACAAAAATATTGTAAAGACAAACAAATTTTAAAGACTTGGGAACTGATCACCACAGTGATGAAACATAATTTCAGAGAACGCATGATGAATTGTATCCATTTCTGGATAGAAAGGCAATGGACTTGGAATTTAAAATGACTTTTTTGTTTTACAAGGTCAATGGAGGATTTTTGTTGTTGTTGTTCAAGGAGATTTTATTTTTCTCAATAAGAGGACAGGGTGACAGGAAGGGAGAGAATGCAGATCTGAAAATAAAATTTGAATTAAAAAAAGATTGTTTTTCAATACCCAATACTGTACCAATTTCAGTTTTACCTCTATAAATATTTAAAATATTCCTTTGGAAAGTTTTAGAGAAAGAGAAAATTTTAGGAAGATGCCAATGAACAGTCACTAATTATGCTAAGAACTCTAAAAATTCCCATACCATTGGGGCAGGATTGTAAGAAGAAATATAATAGAAGAAATTCTACCCTCCCCAAGTCCAGTCCAGATAGCTATCTTAAGTCTATATTAAGTAGAATTATTAGCTTCCCTCTTTTTAATCAGATGATGGGCACCACAGTTTAAACTTCTGAGTCATTCTCTGCTCTTTCCTTCCCACCTTCCATGTCCAATCAGTTTCCAAGGGAGAGAGGAGGTCAAGGAGAGGGAAAGAAGAGAAAGGGGATGGAGAGAGAGAGAGAGAGAGAGAGAGAGAGAGAGAGAGAGAGAGAGAGAGAGAGAGAGAGAGAGAGAGAGAGAGAGAGAGAGCACTAAGTACTGGGAATACAAATTCAAGTCAACAAGACAGTCCCTACTCTCTTACAGTGTAAGGGGGCAGACAAAATATTAGGTTGTAAACTCCTTGAGGGCACAGATTGTCTTTTGCCTCTTTTTTTAATCCTACCAGTGCTTAGCACAGTGGCTGGTACAAAGGAGGCAGTTAATAAATGTTTACTAAATGATTATTAACTAAAAGCATGGAGGGGAGTGTGAAGGGGATGGGGAGCAGGATGCTGCTAAGGAGATAGAACAGTCCAGAGAGTGAAATGACCTGGGAATTATATAAGCATGATTGGGCCCCTCCAAAACTGGTGATCCTGGCCAGAGAGACTCACCAAGATGGAGAGGAGGCCTGAGAGAGGAGTCATCTCAGGAAGGGCAAGGTCCATGCCTTAGAGATCATTTAGTCTATCATCATCATTTTATGGATAAAGGAAGCATTTAAGGCCCAGAGAAGTTCAGTGATATGCCTAAAGTCACACCAGACCAGAAAACAAAAGTTCTACTCCCAACCAGATGTGGAAACTTAGACAAGATATTTAACTCCCTTTGGCCTTTGATTTCATCAGTTATAAAATAAGGTCACAGAATAGATGATTTCTAAGGACTGTCTCATGTCAGAAATCATAAGATTCTTGAAAGCATCATGGACCCCATAATAGATCAGGCCCAGAAACCCAAAAACTAGATCCAAACTCAAGATTACTGAGAACTGATCTCTCCTACCACCACAGAAAACCACCTTACCTTCTCTCTTTCTATTCTTTATACATCCCTTGTGAATAATAAAGGAAGATTTGTCATCACTAACTACTTTTCATTCTAGATTCAAGTCAACAAGCATTTATTAAGAGCTTACTGTATGCCATGTATTGTATTGGGTGCTGGGGATACAAAGATAGAAGTGAAACAATCTTTGTCCTCAAGGAATTTGCTACATGGAAAGCAACAGATGTACATATAAGCCAACCAAGATATATTCATACTATGGAATCCCTGCATGGATGAGTCATCATAGCACTTCCCCAAATACAGAGCTCAATAGTATATCCATCTTCCCTAACTTTCAAATTCTATGACCTATATCTCTACTCTAACTCTATCCTACAGGGATCAAACACATCATTGCACAAAACTGGTCTGTCTCCATGGTCCTGAACCCTGAAATTCTCCAAAATGATATCACTCTCTTGTCCTTGCATTTTTCCCTCTGTCTCACTCCTCCCAAGAGTATTCTTTGCCTCCACTGTGACATCTAAGCCTTCCAGCCCTTTCTGTTCTCCTAATCCCCATTTCTGGTCTCACTTCAGTCTTGACCCTACTGCTAATCAGTTCAAGTATGTATTGTCTTTCACCTTTGAATGTCTCATTCACCTTATTCTTTATGGATGCCATATCACGTCAATCTTCCACCCTGGGTCATACCCACTATTTGTTTCTATTCCTGAACTGCTGAATGTGTTATGACCATGCCAGGAGTGTGCTGGCAAATGCAAGCAATCAGATTTTAACACCCTCCTCAAACTAAACACACAACTTACTTTGGGGGGGTGTAAAACAGATGCTTCTTATTAACCAGTAGTAGGAAAAACAGAGTTATGAGTCTCTAGTACATGGAAGGAAAACTATTTAAAAAAAATAACAGCAGTTCAGCTCTTAACGATTTTCAGCCCTGCTATTTATCTTCTATATATGAGTGTGCATGGCCATACAATATGTACACATAGAAATATGTTCTGGTCCTTGTTCTACTTGAAAGCTTTAGATAAATTGGTTGCTTTGGGCTTCAGCTTCCCCAAATACAAATTGTGATAATTATTTAACATTGGTAGCTTTCTAGAGAGAGAAGAAACTCTGAAATTATTTAATCTCCTTTCCTCCCATGGCCATCTCAGATGAATTAGATTCTTGAGAGAATGACATTTTAAAAGATCCCTCAATATCATACATTGATGGTTACAGCAGGCCTAATGTCAGAAAATTCACATTTGTGGGGCACCTTCCTTGTTGCCAGTCGTCTTGCTTGGTTCTCAGTA
Source organism: Bettongia penicillata ogilbyi (assembly GCA_023548195.1). Taxonomy (NCBI): domain Eukaryota; kingdom Metazoa; phylum Chordata; class Mammalia; order Diprotodontia; family Potoroidae; genus Bettongia; species Bettongia penicillata. The sequence continues at coordinate 8,888,073 of JAJHZJ010000128.1, forward strand.
GAGACAGAAAAATCATTCTAATCATCAGTCAACCAGCACTGATTAAGCGCCTACTGCCACACAACACACTTTTAAAGTTTAATGGACATTATTAACAGCTCTCCGTCACTTTTTAAAGTCTACATAATCACCAAAACGATAAATCAAGCCCTGATTAGCAGTGCTGGTCAGCCTCTACGGTATAAATGCTCACATTGAAAATATAACAATCTGCTCTGGAGAGCCACTAGGAGCTAGCTCCACATAGTCCCAGACCCTAATTCTCTCTCTATCATACAATCTGAATCAGTTCTTATCAAACTTCTCCACTCTCCTCAAGTCCTCCAAGGCACCTCAACTTGCCCCTCCTACAAATTCTCTTAGTTGACCTCATCTCCTACTTTACTAAGAAAAAAGAGGCGGTATAATAATGATAGCTAGCATTTATACAGTGCTTTGAAGTTTGCAAAGTATTACCTCATTTGATCCTCACAACCACCCTGGGAGGTGGGTGCCATTATTATCCCCATTTTACAGATGAGGAAACTGAGGCAGAAAGAAGATTTATAGCCTTCCTGACTACAGGTGCAGAACTCTATCCACTGTGTCACCTAATGGTCTCCTAAATCTCATGAGTTCCCTCTACTCCATAAAACCCCCTGCACCTTTACTTGTCTTCTGCTTCTTGCTACCAGTTTCAGAGGATGAGGTGGCCTTTCACTTTGCTAATTTTTCTCCTTGGGCCTCTTAGAACATTTCTTCTGGGAACTACAACACTTCCTCCTTTAATTATTCCCCATTTCTCTCATCATGAATCTTTCCTTGTCTACTGGATCTTTACCTGCTTGTCTACAGACAATTTCAGGTCTCTCTCATCCACCATCATCATCACCTTCATCTTCATTATCAGATGACCCGAACACTATAAGTTCTCTCTTTCTCATAAACTAACAAGATAATTCCACATATTACAAGTATGGACTCCAAAACATCCTGGAAAATTCAATATGTTAACCTGTACATTATCATAGATGAAATTGCTGCCCATAATCATTTGGACTGAACATTTACGTTGACTCACAAAAATTCAAAACCAACAATTTTAGGAGACCTCACCAAACCAAATATTCATAATCTCATAATGCTTAACACTTTCTTCTTTTTTACTCATTTATTCATTCACCAGGTAAAATGAAGAGGATACAAAGGATATAAATAAACTGGCAATTTCCAACAAAGAAATCCAAGCAATCAATAGCCATATTTTTAAAATGTTCTAACTTACTAACAACTAGAGAAATGAGCATTAAAACAAACCTGAGATTCCTCCACAAATTCCTCAGATTGGCAAAGATGAGCTCCCCAAAAGAGGAAAATAAGAAATGCTGGTGAGGCTGTGAGAAAATAGGTATAATCAAGTGCTGTTGGTGGAGCTGTGAACAGATCTACCCATTCAGGAAAGCAATTTGGAACTATGCCCCAAAAGTTATTAAAATAGGCATGCCCTTTAACCTAGTGACAACTACTACTATACCACAAAGAGATCAAAGAAAAAAGAAAAGAACCCATATGTTCAAAAATATTTCTAGCCATTCTTTTTGTGATGTTTAAAAATTGAATTTCCATCAGTTGAGGATGGCCGAACAAGTTATAGTACGTGAATGTGATGGAATATTACTGTGGTATAAGAAACGATGAAGAGGATGATTTCAGAGAAACTAGGAAGACTTGTATGAGCTTATTCAGAGTGACATGAGCAGAACTAGGAAAACAATTATATAATAACAATATATAATACAATAATATTTAAAGGCAACTTTGAAAAATTGGAAACTCGGATCGATGCAATGATCAGCCCTGATTCCAGAGGACATACGATGAAATATTCTCCTCACCTGTGGATAGAAAGGTGATTGACTTAGAGTGCAAGTTGAGACGTATTACTTTTGGATATGGCTTAGAGGGGAAGGAACAGGAGTGCTTGTTTTGCTTGGTTATATGTTTGTAACAGGGGTTTTGTTTTTCTTGCTTTCTAAACGCGTAGAGGGGAGAGAAGGTAGATGAGTGTTGATTGTGGAGACCTAGTGGAAGAAATAAAAACCACAAAGAATATACTATGCACCATTGTTCTGTTTGCTACTAGAGTAGTCCCAAAGATGCTTTCAGTGAGCTTGCAGATAAAAGCTTACTTAAAAGGTCTGCAAAGTGATTTGCAAATATCTCATTTGATCTTCACAGCCCTGAGTTATTATTCTCATCTTTACAGATGAAGAAACTGAGGCAAACATTGAGAGGTTTGGTGACTTGTCAAGGGTCATATGTACTTTTATTCAATTGCAAAAAAGTATTCACTTTACCCAAAGAAGCCCAATAAGCTTCTGAACATTAAAGACAAAAGAATACCACATAGCAACTGGTCCTGGGACCATTTCTGTTTGAATTCCATCAAAAGAGATGAGGACAACATGGCTTCATTTCCTTTCGATGTTTTCTTCTTCCCCAACTGCAACTAATATGGAAATATCTTTTACATGACAGCACATGTATAAACTATATCAAACTGCCTACCATTTTCAGAAGAGGGGAGGGGAGAGAGGAAGGGAGAAAAATTTGGAATTCAAAATCTTGTAAAAATGAATGCTAAAATTTTTTATAGGCAATGGAGGGATACTATTTAAATTTTTAAAAAAGATGAAGACAAGATAATGACAATAACCAAGAACTATAGTGTCACAGTTTGTAGAGGGCTTTCAATAGATGGGTGACTCTGCCATGCCCTCAAACTCTCATCTTCTAGCTTTCTTCCCTTTCCCTGACAAGCTCCTAGAATGAGTCACCTCTGCAGGCTGTCTGCACTTCACCACCCCTTACAGTTCATCTGCTTTCTGGCCCCTCCACTTTTTGGAAACAAGCTGCCTTCTCAAAGGTTACCCAGTGATCTCTTAACTGCTAAATTTGCCTTGTGACCTTTTCTCAGTATTTCATACTTAACTACCTACCTCTTCCTTTGGAATATTCTCTCCCTATCACTCTTCCTAGTGTTCTTCTTGCTGTCTGGACATTTCTGCTCATTCATCTTTAGTAGGCCATTCCTCTATTGCCTGGATGTCCTCCATGGCTCTAAGATGAGTTCACTTTTCTTCTTTTTTAACCAATCTCAGCCTTGGGGATCTCACATGCTTCCCATAGGGCCAATTAATATCGCTATACAGACTACTACTAAATCTACGCAATAATAAAAACTCACAGTGGCAGAGGGCTTTAAGGTTGGCAAAGCCCTTTCCTCATAATTCCAAGAGACACGTGGCATAAGTGGCATTTTACAGATGAGGAAACTGAAGTTAAACTGCAAGTAGCATTTAGATATATAGTGTTTAAGGCTTGAAAAATGTTTTACAACCATCACCTCATTTGATCTTGACAACTATCCTCTAAGATAAGATGCTATCACTCTTCCCATTTTATAGATGTGGAAACTGAGGTAGACAGAGGGTCAGTGACTTGCCATGGGTTATATGGTCTGTAACTGCCTGGACCAGGACTTTAAATGCCTGCTAGACATCTCCACCTGAATGTCCTACTGCTACCTCAAACCCAACATGACTAAAACAGAACTTACCACTTTGCCCCCTACTCCCTTCCTTCTCTCAAATGTTCATCTCTCTTTGAACTGGAAGAGGGCATCCTCCCAGCTGCTTATTCCTCTTCTGACTCTTCTCTCTCCTTATCACCACCTCTCCATCCAATCAATGGCCAAGTCCAGTTGATTCCACTTCTGAAGCATCACTTTCATTCATCCCCTTCTCTTCACCCCCACAGCCTTCTCTTTCCTTCATTTCCTCATCACCACTCCCTTGGACCATAGAAGTAGCTACCTCATGGATCTCCCTGTCCCCAGTCTCTTCCCCTTTCCAACCCACCCTTCACACAGCTTCTTTCTAAAGCACATACCTATATGAGCATGTGGCTAGCCTATTCACAAATCTACGACTTTTTGTTATCTCTAGGGTAAAATGCACACTCCTCAGGCCAACCTACTTTGCTAGCCTTATTTCATATTACTCTCCTTCATTCCATGGTCCAATCATACTAGCCTACTAGCTGTTTCACTGACCCTCACATCACATTTCTTACCTGAATTCAAGCCATCCCCCATCCCTAGAATGAACTCTCAGCATTTGTACTTTTTTGAATCCTTCTCCAGCATTCAAGGCTCAGCTCAGACACCACTTCCTTCATGAAGTCTTCCCTGATCTCCAATCCCCTCCTCTATCTCCATCTCTTCTTCACTTTTTCCAAGAACATCTTGTCTGATCTTTCCCTTTCTCTCTTGGTCAAGGTCAGCTTCACTCTCTTGCATTCTAATTATCTGTATACTTGTTCTCTTCTCCTAGAGTACAGGAATTACTTAATGTTTGTCTTTAAATCCCCCCTGCCTAGCGGTGTCTTGTGCCTAGAAATAGCTTAAAGATGTTTGTTGAATGAAAGCTTGTAGAATTTGGACAGCCAGCCTTCAAACAGAGGCTAATCCCTGGTCCACCCAAACCAGAAACAACATCCCCCTACCTACTTCTGACACAATCCTCCATCAAAGTTTTATTAGCCTCAGGTAAAGCTCAAGGGATCAGAATAGAGGCATCTTGTTACTAGGAAGGACACTTCAGTTCTATAGGACACCAGCAAAGGCAAGCTTTTCCAAGAGCAACAATAGAAATCAGATGCTAGAATAGGTATGTTTCCTGCTTGTCTCTTTCTCTACCTGGGGCCATCTCCAGCTGTCCTGATCTATATCTTACCACTGAACCTAGATGGCTTGGGAAGGGAGAGTGAACCTGGTGGCTTTGCACAGCCCTAAATCCAATTCACTTGCAAATCATGGCTTCACCTTCCTGATGTCCTGGTTCTCTTTCGGAAGGAAGCAGAAAAACCACCACCACCATCACCTTCTCTACCTATATCCTACAGCCATTCTCTCTATCCTCCTCCCTATTTATTAGCATTCGACAAGTATTCTTCTGTACCAGATGTGAAAAATGATCAGAGGATTGACCACTCCATCTTAGAATTTCTGGTAAAGAGGAAACAAGTCAGGCACAGTCTGACACACCCTAGATTTGGGGAAAAACAACTATTTCAAATGACTCAGAGAAAGGATAGATTCCATAGGGAAGTCACGCAAAATCATGGAATTACAGAATCCCAAGAACTGGAAGAGATTGCAGAGATCAGGAGGTCTGAGCTATAAGTAAACAAGAAACTTCTTTACAACATACCTAACAAGAGGCCACCCAGACTTTGCCTGAAGACCTCCAGCGAGGGGCTCACTTCCTCTCAAGGCACCCCATTCCACTTTGGGATAGTGGCAATCATCAGGAAGTTTGCCTTTTCTATGGAACCCAACAGTTTCTTTGCAACGTCCATCCAACCAGTGTTACTGGTTATGCTGCTAAACTTGGAGTCAAGAAGGCTGGAGTTCTACATTTATTTTGTGACCATGTAACGCTGGGCAAATCCTTTACCCTCTGCCTGCCTCAGTTTCCTCATTGATAAAGTAAGGATAATGAGTCACTTCCCAAGGTTGTTGTGATGGTAAGATGATAAAATGTAAAGACAGGAAGGTTTGCTTTGCAAACGTTAAAGCACTAATATAAATGCCAACTATTATTATTAATTCTGCCCTTTGGGGGCAAGCAGAAGAAAAGGTCTAATTTCCTAGGATATGTAGCGGACAGCCCACATCCCTACACGGCTCGGTAATGTGGCTGAAAGAAAAGAGTCATGGGAAGTGTGAAAAGATAGACCCAGTTCTGTTTATTGATCTGAGGGTTAGGGTTTATATAGACAGAATCTGCAAAGTCTATGTGACATTCTGCTCATTTCCTGTCCCAGTGATTAAATCAATCAGGGTGATTAAATCAGTCTTATCAGACTATGAGCCTACAAGCATCTATTTTACATATCCCTTGCTTTCCCTAATCCTCTTGTTTGTCTCAAGGAGACAACAACATCTGGGGGGCATGGAGAGCCATTTCAGATGATAAGGAGCACAGTCCCAAAGAACAGTTTCCCCGAAGGTCTATCCTGATCTTGTCAACTGCACTCCACCCTGGCCCTCAACAAGGATAGTCCTTAAAATACCAGAAAGTGGTTGTCATGTGCCCCCTAAATCTTTACTATCCTTTTTGCCTTTTTTCTGTAGGCTCTCTAGTTCATTAGCACCTTTTGTAAAACAGAACATAGTCCTCCAGAAGGTGACTGATCCGGTTAGAGTACAGTGGGACCATCACCCCTCTAGTACTGGACATTTTGTCTATCTTAATAGAGCCTGAGGGACTTTCAAAGATCAACAATCACATCTTTTAGATTTTTCATTACCCTCCAATTAAGTTTGTCTGGGCCTGGTAAAACGAATCCATCCAGGACAACAAGGCATTCCCTAATCATTTCTCTGCTTTATCTTGGGCATCAATTCTAGGGGCCATTTTTTTTTCACCTTTCCCATCAGATCTTTGTCTTTCTCAGAGAAAAAAAAGAAGCGAAATCTGAATTGAATTATTCTTCTTACTCTCCGCTGTCCTGCCCTCCATCCTGTCCATTTGGATAATAATGACCCTTTTTATGGTAATGAGTTGATAAGTAAAGTAATAAGTAAAGAATATGTGTATTATATATAACATAAAAATATGATAAGTAAAGAAAATGTTAAGAAAGTACCCATCTACCTTTGACAGATTTAAGTCGCGAAACCTGGAAGGATCCCAGGGTACTTAGAGAACAGGTCTGTGTGATTGTCTAGCCATTCTGTGATCTTTGAAGGAGTATGAAGCATGAAACTTGTATGAAACTTGCTGGGGGCCTAGAGATTTGCAAATATTTTCCTGATTTTCAAAAAAGGGAAGAAAATGTGCAGTTTAGAAACTATAGGTCAGTGACCTTGATTTCAATTCCTGGCAGAATTCTAGAACATATTAAAGGGATGGCTCTTGAACATCTAGAAAAAGGAAGTAATGATCATAACGAGTCAGCATGACAGCAGTTCATGCCAATCTAACATTACTTGCTTTCTTTTTTACCGTAACTAGACTGGTAGAATGGGGAAATGTTGTAGATGAAAGATAGCCAGATTTTAGCAGAATGCTAGATATCTCATGGTATTGTGTGAGACAAAATAGAATATTGACTAGATAACAGTACAGTTGTATAGATCCAGTGCCTGTTGGTCAGACCCAAAGAGCTGTCATCAATGGGTCCATGTCAATTTACTTAAAAGGTCTGTAGTGTTCTCTTGAAGAATTTTGGGCTTAGACCTCTGCTGTTTAACATTTAACATTTTTATACAAGACTAAAATAAGGGCAAAGTTGATATCCTTATCAAATGGGCAAATAACAAAAAGTTGGAAGGAATAGTTAAAGACACTCAATCACAGGATACAAAAAAAGATTCTGAAAAGAAACTTCCTGAAACGTACACTAATTCCAGCACTTGTTTACATTAAAGTCCATTTATTGAAAGAAAAAAAAACCCACCACTTAACATTGGGCCTCATCTAATAAAACGAAATTTAATAGGAATAAAGTTTTATGTGTGGACCTCAAAAATCAACCTCAGAAATTGGGAGAAGTCTTGGTTAGACAGTCTATCAGATAAGTAAGGCATTTTCAAAAAGATCTAAGAGTTTTAGTGGAATGAAAGTTAACAAAGTTATGATAGTTCATCCAATAAGAGAAGTACTGTGATCAGAACTAGGGAGGCAGGAACAGCTCTGTAATTGGTCTTGTCAGAGCATATCTAGAGGGCTGTCTTCAGCTCCGGATTCCCCATTCTAGTTAGTAAACAGACATGGCTAAGTTGGACCCATCCCGAGGACGGCAATCACGACGATGGAGGGCCAAAGAGAAGTCTGAAGATGGTTACAACAGCCATCTCGCAGCATTTGAAGTTTTTACTGGATCCTCGATTTACAAGTGAAAGTCACTTTAAAGATAATTTATTTAGCCCAATACCTTTATTTCGTAGATACCGAGGCTTTGATGGGCGATTTGTCTAAGTTCTTAATGGCAAAGTCAGGATTCAAAGCCAGCTCCGCTGACTCCAAATTCAGGCCTCCGAATATCTGTTTAACTGAATGTACCCGCAGAAGACGCTAAACTTGGTTGGAACGGTCTTTGCTCTCCACCCCCACCCCAGGCTGTCATTCCCAAACACTTGACGAGTGGACGAGATCCAGCGAGGGGATGACGACATCTCTCCTTCCTCGCGCTGCTCCCCAGGACTGGGGAACTTCGCATTCGGTGGGATGAGCAGATGTAGCAGCAAAGTCAGTTGTAGCGATGCCTTCACCGTCACCTCGGGGGGAGCCCCTTTCTCGGGCTCGTGACGGAGCTGGGGTGAAGGGCCTGTCCCTGCTCCCTCGCGCCTCCCGGCTTCTCCAAGCCTCATCTGAGCGCCCCTTCTACCAGCAGCCCCTTCCCTTTGGTCGGTCATCTGTCCCGGGCAGATCTCGTGGGGGCAGTGTGGGGGCTCCTTTCCTCCCCGCCCCCCGCCGAGCCTGCCGCACAATAGGAGCTTAACAGCCGTTTACTAACTGGACTTCTGCCGCCAGCCCGCACAGGCGCGGATGGAGCGGAGGGGGCCCCGTCCCGCTCCCCTCCCAAAGCCACATTCCGTACTCCAGCCCGAGCTTCCCTCCAAAGCCCTACCATTTCCTCCCGTAATCTCTGCCCCTCCCCTTCGGGGCCTTAATCCCCTTTTCTTTAGACACCTCACTATCTTCCGGACTCCCTTCCCCCCGGGACTGTTAGAAAGGGGCGGGGCTCAAGCGGAGGCAAATCCGGCTCTCCCCGAGCCCGCGGGGCAGTGTTCAGACAAAGACATTCCTCGGCCCCCGCCCCAGCCTGCTGCCCGCCCGCAGGGGGTGGAGACACGTGGCCGCACTACATCTGGTCACGTGTTATAGAGAGCGGGGGGGAGGGCCAGCGCGTGCGTACTGGCCTTAGGCAAAGGGGTGGGGACTTCACAAGGTGCGCGCCGGTGGTGACGCGCAGGCGCCGTGGCAGAGTCGGGGACTTTGTTCTCGACTCTGGGAGCAGGGCGGCACTGGTGGCGGGCCGCGCGTGCGCAGTCGCTCACTTCCGGTGATCTCTTTCACTCTGCGTCTGGGTCGATCTCTCGCTGGGTTGCTCCGGTCTGCTCCGGTCCTCTCAGCGCCAGCTCTCCCGCCTCCGCCAACCGCCGCCGTTGCGCGGGCCTCCGCTGCCGCGCTCCGTTCCTCAGCCGCCCTCCCGCCCGCTCCGCACTCATGCAGCGCCGGGACGACCCCGTCGCGCGGCTGTGCCGGCCCCTGGGCCGCGGCGGCGCCGTGGATCCCTCAGGCGCCCACCCGCCGCCTCGCCAGGCGCCGTCCCGGCAGCCGCTGCCCTCTCACCGACCCCGGGGTGGCGGCGGAGGCCCTCGGGGCGGCGGCGGCTCTCGGGCCGCGCCGACCACGCAGCCCCCGCCGCTGCTGCCTCCCTCGGCCACCGGCGGGGGCCCCGAGGTGGGCGGGGGCGGCCCGGCGCCGGCCCCGACCCCGCTGCTGCCGCCCTCCGCCACGGCGGCCGCCAAGATGGAGCCCGAGAACAAGTACCTGCCCGAGCTCATGGCCGAGAAGGACTCCCTCGACCCGTCTTTCACCCACGCCATGCAGCTGCTGGCCGCAGGTGAGCCGGTGCCCCGAGGCGGAGGGAGCCCGGGCCCAAGCGGGGGAGGGAGGTGTGGGTTCCCCGGTCTCCCTGCGGCTGTAACGGAAGGGGCCCTGGTGGATTCCGCGGAGAGAACTGCGGCTCCGTTCCGGGAGCGCCCCACCCCCCCGCCCGGGCTACGAACCCCCGAGGGAGGGGGTGGCATCGGGGAAATGTCACTCTTAGGTCGCGGGGCTGGAAAGGGAAGCCGAGGCCTCAGTTTCCCCGCCTGTAAAACCGAGGGGAGAGGGCGAAGGAGATGCCCGAGGACTCTTCGGAGCCTCAGCTTCCCCATCAGTTAAACGGGGGAGGGGCGGCGAACAAGATGCCGTAGGCCCTCCGTTTCGGTCGCTACTGTGAGAGGTGGGGTGACGACGGTCCCTTCAGAACCGGGCTCCTGCCCCGCTCCGAGGGGCCCCAGCCGCCGCCGGTGCCCGGCGCCTCGAAAGCGCCACCTCCTTGCCTTTTGATTGACCGACGGCAGGACCCTGGGGCCGGTCCCTCAGAGGCCGCCCGAGGCGGGACTGGCCGCGGGTCAGCGGGTGCCCCCAGCAGGAGGCCGGACCGGAGGGAGCGAGGCGGGGTGCAGTGGGAGGGGCAGGGGCGTTCTCCGCCGACCCTCGTGGGGCCTGGGGCCTTGCTCTTCGGGCCCGGCCGCCCCTCCCCCCGGGTGTTTAACGGCGTGGGATCATCCCGTTCTCCATTCGAGACTCCGAACCGCGACCGCCGGGGCTGGAAGCTGGGCGTTCTTTATTCCTTTATCCGGGAGGAATCGGGACGGAGGGAGGTCGCTCCCTCCGCGTCTCGCCCCGAGAGCGTGTGGTCGTTGTGTTCCCTCCTGGTTGGAGAACTGAGTGGAGGAAGGAGATGCCCGTCTTTGTTCTGCCTCCTGAGCACTCCTTCCCCACGTCGGCACCGTCCAATCACCTGGTAGCTCTGATTTCCCCTTATCGCCACAGCCCGTCGCTTTGTGTTACTCTTTTAAAAAGAGTTTTGTGATAAATAGATTGACTGAATACGTTAAAAATTTGGAACCTTCAGGGCTGGGAACGTTAGTTTATTTGGCAAAGAAGTGACTTGCTGTTCTTTGTTCTCTATTTTGAAAGGGGGCCCAACTTTAAAAGCAAAAATTGAAACCTGTGATTGTCAGCATCCAAATCGGTCAAGTTTACGTCTCATTTGATGTAGTGGGAAACATTTTTAGATCTAGTATTGTGTTTAGTGTTGTCCATTCTGGGTTGTGTGGTGTAATTCAGTTCTTTTGGAAACCTGCTTGGGAAGGGGGTGTTCCTTTTTAGTTTGAGGTTTACTGTGTTGTGACATTTTAAGTGTCAGATTGGCTTGGTGTGGTAGCACCAAAGTGACATGCATTCGTTTTTATTAAGCACCTTTTGATATGTAAATATATTTTTTAATTACTGGAAGTGATGCTTAAAATCTGTGACTTATTTTCAAAAAACACTGATTTTTCTGAAAGATGGCTCTAATAATTAGTCTTTATATTGCCATTGAGTAGCTCCTCATTTGCATTTTAACTACCTAGTAGTTTCTACTAGCACCTGTCATCAACTGCTGAATAGTCTGGGAATTATATTTCCAAAAGTATCGAGAAACAGATCTAGATGAAATTCATCAAAAATGACCCATAGTGTACATTTTTAGTGCATTTGTAGTAATGGCTCTTATGTTTAGAGCTGTAACCACACATATAACTCCTTAATTTGTAGAGCCAAACAGAGTAAGAAATCCTAAGGTTACCAGATCCTCTATACCTATACCAAGTGCCCAATAGATAAATCTATGTAACTCGAGTTTTAAATGAAAGGTTTGTTAGAGTAAGTACCTGAATGTATTAATCCTCAAACGATTGAGGTTTTTTTTCCCTTTGTTGGTTTATTTTTTGTTTCCTTCCAAGAGAAACTTTAGGAAAACCTTTTCATTTGTTAAGCTTTGGTTTTTCCTTTAATTTTACTGAGCTGGTAAATTAGAACCTAGATTCTTAACCTTTTTCATATCATGGACCTTTGGGCAATTTTGGGAAGCCTGTGGACTCTTTAGAATAATGCTTTTAAAAGCATAAAATAAAATACTGAAAGTGTACAAAAGAAACCAATCATATTGAAATACAGTTCTCAGGATATTTTAAAGAAACTGTTGCATGCAACTCACCTTAAGGACCCCTGTCGGAGAGATTAGAGAAATATCATTGTTAAGAAAACCAAATGGAGAGCTCTATTCCAGTTCTGAGTTGTAATACTTTTTGTTAAGGTATTTATGAATGAATTGTAAAGATTCATTCAGAATTTCACATATAAAGTAACCCAGGAGGCACTCTTAAGGTTGTATGAATGGGCGGGCAATATAGTGGCAAATGAGTGAGATTGTGTGTGTAAATATACTTGTATTAATGTATTCTTATGCATTAAGAAAAAAATTTTGTTTTCTATTTACAAAATGAGCTGTAAACTCTTGACAGTGACCTAAGAAAAGAGTCTGGGAGTGGAGTGTTTTGTAATGTACCTTAACTGTGAAAAGATTTACGAACTACTGGGTATCATCAGGAAAAGACTAGAAACAAAAATCAAAACAAAGCCTTTCCTGACCCTTTAGAAAATAATGACTTGTGTTCACACTTGAAATGTATGCAGTTCTGGTCTCTGAACTTCGAGTAAGATGTAACGACTGGAAAAATGTTCTAGAGAAGGACAATGAAAATGGAATATTATAGATAAGAGACTCTTAATGTGAAAAATTTAAGGTTGAGAGGAATATGGGCACTGACAGTACGATGAAGGATATAGAAAAGGTAAAATTGTAGAATAGAAGAAAATGAGAGAATTCCTTGAAGATTTAAAAGGGACCATTTTAGGGTCAGTAAAAAGAGATGATGGTACATACTACTTTTGCATAACAGGATTTAACAAAAGAAGTAACACAGATGAAAAATATTAATTAGGAAGAAACGATTGGATAAGTTGCTGAATGGTAGATTCAAAATGGGTTATAAGGGAATTAAGAGGTGTTTGTAGTCCACCATAACGTTTTTCATTTAATATTCTGAAAGCCAGTCTTTTGCCAAGGGTCCCTGGGAGCTATTATCAGAGAATAACATGATGGATTGATAGTTGACCCTGATTGCTTATGACAGTTATCAAATTTTTAGATTAAAGAAGTACTATTGATTACAAACAGTACGTGTGGGCCATTGCATAAATTTTTAACCTCTCTTGCCTTGAAGCACTTTTCTTTCATTCTTTGCTTATATTTTAACAAATATTAAAAGCTTCAGCCAATTGAAGTAGGATGTTAATAGAGTGGGAGTCAGAGCTGGATATATGTTTAAATTTTCATTTAAAATTACTTTTTAATTGGCTTGCAACCTACTTTTGAGTTCTGGGCCTATTACTTTGCATGACTGCCTGTGATTCTCAAGCTGTTATTTTGGCATTTACGTTCCAGTATAAGCAATTCTTTTCATGTTCTATTTTATCTTGACTTGAAAGTACTAGCTTTCTGACTTTACTACCAAGCTAGTGAGAAAGATGACCTTGTCATCTTTAGTGCAGGGAACTCAGACCAGTAATAAAGGAGCGTCCACTCTGTGGTAACATACTAGGAGCTATGGGGAGTATCAATACTGCTATATATTTTCTGTAAGAAACTTGTAGAGTAGAAGAAAGGAGGCATTACAAATATGGAAAGTTAAACAACAGAAATTGTAATCAACAATTCAAAATAACAATAGAAGAGATTTTGGCTTGTCTTGGAGGTTCTGTGGTTTCACTGGTATAGAGAACTCCCTTTACTAATACGGTCCAATTGCTGCTTCTGCAACTTATATATAGTCTTAGTTGCTTGGGGGAGTTGAATGATGTGCCCTGGGTTATCCAACCAGTGTATGTCAGATAGGACTTAAATCCAGGAGTCTTCCTGACTCAGAGACATGTTCTCTGTCCACTTTGCTAGGCTAATTCTTGGCAACAGAAGGGTTGTAAGCAGGGCATTCTTGGAAAATATTGCATTGGACAGAGCCAGTGACCTGAACTTAAATGGAATTTTCCAGGAAGTTAAAATTGTGTAGTAGGCATTCTGAAAAGGGAGAGAGTACTTTACTTTAGATTGGGGGTAATCAGGAAAAGTTTAAATGGAAGGAGGATTTGAGTTTGAAGAATTGGATAAGTGGAGAAGGTGGAGCTGAGCATCCTAGGCTCAGGTGAGAGCAGATGGGAGAAAAAGCCAAGTTCCAAGGGTATAATTTCAGTGGAGTAATGCATAGTTCTTATTTTTAATCCGTAGCATATTTTTATTGTCACCTAAACTTCTGAATATATAGCTATCCCTTGTAACAGAAAGGGGGAAAGGCAGGAAAGCAAAACTATTAAGTGAATCAACTGTGTGGCAACATAGACAATATCTCCACTGTTGCGGTGAGGTATTTTCTCAGTGATTCGTTCTTGGTAGCAAGGTAGAACAGCTCTCCTTTGACTCTAGGAAACAATAGGTTGCCTCTCAGTTTTTGCCTCCACTGAATTTTCTTTGGTCCATGAGAGCAAAGTCAGTTAGAGATTGCTTCAAGAGACGATGTATAAAGCACATTTGCCTAGAGGAACAACCTTTTCAGTTGCAGCCAGCTAATTCTTTCCTGAGGTATTTATCTCACACCATTACAACCTATTCCTTCGTGAAGGAAAACTGTGCCCAGAAGACCCTAGATTCAGCTGGAGAAATTTGGAGGGGAAGGGTTAAGCTACCCAGTCAGATTAACTGTCTTCCTTCCTGAAAATCCAGTGATCAATAATCCCATCAGTCACTTTCCATCAATTCACATTCCTCATTTAAATTTAAGCTTTTTTCATTTGTTCTTCCATATTTTGAGAACAATGGATGAATGTCCTTTTCATAAAAGCCCTTAATATAGGTTAAGATAGTGAGCAGATCTTTTAATTTTCTATTCTGTAGACTAAAACAGCTCTAGTTGCTTAACCTTTCTGTCTTTTGAGAGCTATTTTCCATCCTTTTAATCATTTTTGTTTCACTTCTCTAGACCTTCCTCTTTCTCCACAACCTTTCTAAAAATTACTAACCAAAACTAGCCATTAAAATTCTAAACTATACTGATGCAGAATATAGTAAGACTCCTTTTTTTTAGTACTGGGATGAATTAGAAAGGTGAATGAAATTGAATATAACCCTGTAATCCAACCGGCCTAAAAGCTGTTGGTTGAAAGTTTTGCCTCCTTTTTGTCATTGCTGTTAACGTAAGGCCCCCTACCTGAGACTTCTTTCTGGTGGGTGTGAAAGAACCAAAAAACATGAGAGGAAAAGTGACTTGAAGATCAACTGTTCTGCATTCCTACAAGTTTATACATTCTATATAGTTAAGGTTACAATTATAGTGAAGACAGGAAGGGTCCCCTACAATTCTGAAGCTTGGGATATCAGCTTTTATAGGGCACTCTAAACTTGAGGTTTGTACAATGTGATAGGGGAACATTGGGGTGGGAGAGAAGTGATATATGGGAACAGGCTTTTTTTAATAGTATGAGAGAAGGGAGGCTGCATCTGGTAATTACAGTAGAATGCAGAATAGTTTCATTTGCAAAGTGAGGGACAGCTTTGTGTAGAAGTACTTTAATATAGATGATTTGAGTTTGAATGGCTCTGTATATCCTAGTCTGTGTTAATGGAATAAAAGGTTCATTGTGATTAGCAGTGGAGAATATATTTGTCCAGGAGCAAGCTAAGCACATTTGGCTCACTATGAAGCTTTTGGAGATGCTACTTTGGTATAAATAGGATCCTTGAGGTCAAGTACTGATGCTTTTAAAGGTATATTCATGAGAAAAGATCAGCAACTTGAAATAGAATTAACTTTGCACTTCCTGATCACTGAACAGAATTGCACTTTTGTTCAAAATCAGTTTTAACTTGACTAAATGGTGGTTATAAAGTGGCTGAGTATAGGGATTTATAATTGGTAATGGGAAACTTGGCACTTAAAACAGAAAGAAGTGTAATAAGAATTTTTGGTGTGGGTTGATTCAAACCTATGGTTTTTATGAGTGCATGGAGACCCCTTCCACAGATTGGCACTTCTAGCTTTTTGTCATGCCCTGCTGGTGGGACCCTGACTGTTGTCAGTAGCATAGAGATTACTTAAAGCAGCCCTTCAATAGATAAAGAGTGAGTGTTCCCTCTGTGGGAAGCCCTGTGCTAACAGGGGATGCTACTGGGCCCCTGAGTGAGTAAATGAAGGAATTGAGAATGACTGTTGGGCTGTCTTTAACCATTTTACTGTTTTAAGTTGTTACTCTTAAATAATGACTGGCACCTTGGTGCAAGAATCGCTTTCTGATGAAGTCTGACATCACCACCTTAATCAATCCAACTAAAATATGTTGAGAAGCTTTCTTATCTTTGGGCATTTAGTTTGGATTAAATGGCAACAGGAGGTTGCCTCTGGAGGATAGAGAGGATGGTACTAAATAATCTTATGGAGAACAGTCTGTTTAGTCTCATCGGAAATTTTAAACTTAACTTCCCCAGATGTTAAAGGAGTGAGTCATTGAGAAGCAGGAAGTTTGTATTTAGAGAATTGATTTGTTTCTCTAATCATATCAACCACAGGTGAATTCTGACACTGACACCAAATAGAGGATTCTCTCTTTTTTGGAGGATCATTGTCTCTTGGGAAATCTCTTGAGAGACTTGTATCTGCTAGGGAGGATACCCAGCAGGACTGTCTGTACTTCTGATTAACTGTTGGTGTAAGGGCTTTCAGCCAGACTCTTCCTGAGAGCACATTGCTTCCAGCTTCTTGATTCTCTTTGCACAGTGTTCAAGGTCATAAGCTCTCAAGAGACTAAGGGAATTTTCCTTTCAAAAATAAAATGACTGTTTATTCTGTTTAGAAATCGAGAAGATTCAGAAGGGTGACTCAAAGAAAGATGATGAAGAGAACTACCTGGATTTATTTTCTCACAGGAACATGAAACTGAAGGAGCGAGTTCTGATACCAGTAAAGCAGTATCCCAAGGTAAGGCGCAGGGGCCACCCAGCCACTCAGGATAGTCAAGGAGCTTGTTTCAGCACCAAGGTAGTTTTATTAAAACTTAAGACTGTTGGGTGCTTTATTTCTTGGCATTTATGTGATAGTGAAGAAGGAAGCCAGTGTCACATTTTTATTTGTTACTAGGAAATTACTTTTTTTTTGTCTTTGAGTTCCAACTGTAAAAATAAACTAATACTGAAGGATTAGAATTATTCACCATCAAAAGACTTGCTTATGTTAAGGGTAAATTAGTTATTAAGGCTTAAATAAGCTAAACATAAAAAATCAACTCTTCTGTAAAGGGCGTTTCAAAAATGCTTTAGTTTATTTCCTACCAAAAGCATGTTTGTGCAGAGTACCTTGCAGTTTTTTAAATAGAGTAATGGTTTGTGATTAAGTATGATATTTTTATTAGCTGCTAATTTCATCAAATATGTAACTTTAAATAGAATACCACTACTGAAATTCTAATCTGACACTTCATGACATGGAAGTGACCTTAAGTTAGGGGAATAAAAACTCTGGGAAGGTCCTCTCAAGCTGGGAAAGCCTCTGATGCAGAGGCCAGTGACAGATGTTCCATGGGGAAAGGCTAAATGACTTTAGAGACCCTGGTGGTAAGGGGTCCCCCCCTTCCCCTTCATAATGGAAGAAGACTGTAGGAAGGGCAGCCATGCTGTAGCAAATGGAAGATCCTTGAAATAGTTTTTTAAATGAATTTTTAGTTTTTAGCATTCACTTTCATAAGATTTTGGGTCCTAAATTTTCTTTTCCCTCCCCAAGACTGCATGCAGTGTGACATAGGCTAAACATATACATTCACATTAAACATATTTCCACATTAGTCATGTTGTAAAGAAGAACTAGAATCAAAGGGGAAAAAAGAAGAGAAAGAAGAAACAAAAATAAAAGAGCACATAGTATGCTTCCGTCTGCATTCAGACTCCAAAATCCTTTCTCTGAGTGTGGACAGCATTTGCCATCATGAGTCTTAGGGAGTTGTCTTAGATCCTTGCATTGCTGAGAAGAGCTAAGTATATCAGAGTTAATCATCATACAGTGTTACTGTTACTGTGTACAATGTTCTCCTGATTCTGCTCACTTCACTCAGCATCAGTTTATATAAATCTTGGAAGGTTTTTCGGAAGTCCCTCTGCTCATCATTTCTTATACCACAATAGTATAGTATTCCATTACGTTTATATGCCACAACTTGTTCAGCCATTCCTCGATTGATGGGCATCCCCTCAATTTCCAGTTCTTGGCTACCACAAAAAGAGCTGCCATATTTTTGTTCATGTGGGTCCTTTCCCGTTTTTATGGGGATCCTTGAAATATGGAAATAAGACAGGATTAAACTCGGTCCCTGTTACTGGTGGGGACACAAACTTCTGTCTTACTCTGAGAAATGTAAAAAATTGAATTCAGACAGTAAGCAATTGCATCTAATTGTCCTCTCATTCCCTATCAGTTTAATTTCGTGGGGAAGATCCTAGGACCTCAAGGAAACACGATCAAAAGACTGCAAGAGGAAACTGGGGCCAAAATATCAGTATTGGGAAAAGGTTCCATGAGAGACAAAGCAAAGGTAAATAAGGGCAACAGATTGAAAAGGAGCCAGCAGAAGTATGTGAACAGTTCAGAAACTTGTGTCTTTGGGAGTAAATGTACTGAGCTCTCCTGCATAACGTGATGTCTTCAAGGGTTGGGGACAAGCTCTTGTTGACCAAGTTTATTCACTTACTGGCAGCTCTGGAAAACCACAGGGACATTTGAACTGTTTCTTTTTTAACTTTGCTTCTTTCCATTACTAAACAGGACTTGGACGTGGCAGAGAGTTTCTCAGCTCAGAAGTACCAAAGCTTGCTTAGGTTAAAACATAAGGGAGGCTGTGAAATAAGAGAAATGTCACCTCTTGAAAATCAAAAAAGTAGGGGTTAGCAGAACGGCCTAGGCAGTGCCTTTATTTATTTTTCTTGTGTGTGCTTAAAAATCTTTGAGAATATGGTAGCGGTGGCCAGTTGTGATAACATACTGTGTGTGATTGGTGTTTGAAAGAAATGAACCTCTAACATTAGAAGGATTGGGGAAATTTTGTTCTATTTATGGACTTGCTTCTTTCCTGTTGAGCATTTCTTTTTGTTTTTGTTATTTTGAACTTGACAAACAGCAAGTTCTCTCTCAATTCTCCTCCCCTATCTTCCTCCAAAGAAAAAACAATTCCTAAGCCCTGAGTTACCACCTTCCTGTAGAACAATCCACATATTGGGCATGACATTTTGTGCCTCCTTTCAAGAAGTGGCAAACATTTTGTGTCCTTGGTCCTCTGGAGTTGTGATAATTTAGGTCATTGCATTGATCTGAGTTTGTCATTTATTCAAAGCTGTTTTTCTTAGCAGTGATGTAATTTGTCATTGTATACATTGGTTCTGCTCACTTGAGACATATCTTCCCTTGTTTCTTTTACTTTATCTCAAATGCTTAGTACTTTATCCCACATCTTAATGCTAGAGAAGGCATAATAAGACAGTAGAAAAAGAATTATGTTGGAAGTCATCAGCCTTGAGTTGGAATCACAACTCTTTTTTTTTTTTTTTTTTACTCTGTGATCTTGGGAAGACTCTTCTGAGAATGGGGACATTGGCACAGGTGATCTCCAAAAGTCCGTTCAGTTCAGAGTCCTGTTAATACTTCATCTCCTTAAAAAGAAAAGAAAACCAAAAGTACCTCAAACCCTATGAATCTCCAGGGTCACAACTTGAAGTGATTGGTTCTCAGCTTGAATTAAAACAGATGCTCGTTTTCCTCGCAAAGATTGTAACTTGTATCTTTCTTAAAAAGTCTCACCAATATGACTAGTGACAAGGTACATGATAGTGCCGTGGTCACTGTTCAGGGCAAATATGGCATAGTACTATGAGCCCTGAATTTGGAGAAGGAGATCTGGCTCCCAGTGCTAAGTGCCTATGGGATGGTGAGCAAGATTGTCCCCTCTGCCCCACCAGGCCTTAGTTTGCTGGTCTCCAAAACGATGACTGGACTGGGTGATCTCTAGAGGTACCTTCCCAGCTATCAACGCTTAGTTTCTTTAATTCTCTATTTTGGGGCATAAAAGGTTATATTAAATTATTCATGGAAGTTGATTTTAGTTTCTCCTTGATGTGGTTGGGTTTTTTTCTCTGAACGTTTCCTTCCTTTTCACCTTCTTTCCCCAGTGTCTTACGGTAGGGAGGTGACCCCTAATTTCTTAATGGCTATGCCAGCAAAACTCACACTTTAGAGGTCCTGTCAGGTTAGACAGGCTCCACGTGTGGACTTAGTTTTGTGTGTTTTGAGAACAGACTGACTATATTAGGGGACAGGCTTAGCAGCTAACATGTTTTTAGCCAAAGCAGTTGATGAGGACATTTAAATAAAGTATTCCATTCTACCTTGTGGGAAGGAATGATGAAATTACAAATCCTTGGCAGAAGTGTTGTACGTCCATATACGCTCCACTTTTTCCATCCCTTCAGGAGGAAGAGCTCCGCAAAGGAGGAGACCCTAAGTACGCCCACTTGAACATGGACTTACATGTGTTCATTGAAGTCTTTGGACCCCCCTGTGAAGCTTACGCCCTCATGGCTCATGCGATGGAGGAGGTCAAGAAGTTCCTCGTGCCGGTAAGTCCCCATCCCGAGTCACCCCCAGAGTCCCAGGGCCTTAGAGCGCAAGGGGCTGTGGTGCCTGGGACAGAGCACTGCTGGGAGAGGAGGGCTTCTGGTGCAGCCCTCTCCTGACCCAGGACCAGTGACTATGCAAGCAAAACCTTCTCCTTCGCTAGAGTGTGGTAGAAAAGAGTGACTCGTATTCCAACCGAGCTCGTCACTGATGCTGCACTACAGATCTTATGTAAGCGTGTGGTGCAGCAGGTCCAGTAAAACCTGTCCGATTTCATGTGGGATATACCCATTGACTTGCAAATGGAGTCCATTCAAGGAGTAAGCCAAATACATCTGGGCTTTGCTTGTAGTATTACTACTATTGCTGAAAAAAATAATCCCTTTAGACTCTAGTTCCCTTTTTGCCACTAACAAGATGTGTTGTCTTGGACAAATCTCTTAATCTCTCCAGTTACCTCACCTATAAAATGGGAATAATGGCACCTTTCCTGCCTGAAGACAGGGGAGTGGATCTCTAGAGGACCTCTTTAGTTCTTAAGAGGTACAATAAAGGGTTGGGAAATTTGTTAGACTTTTCAGCTAGAAACTCTTAAACTTAGGCAAGGTAAACAGGGGAGAGTGATGATGAGCTCCATTAGTAGTCTAGGTTCTCAGATAGCCAGCTTATCCCATGAATGGAGTGAGTGTCCATAATTTTATTAACAGATGTTCAGTTTAAACTAATCAGAAAATGTAAACTGATACGTTTTTACCCCCCACAAGATTTTTCTCTCTTGTTTGCATGAGATAATTTGTTGAAACTTTTTGAGGTAGCTGTTGCTGCAGTTGCTGGATAAAACTGGATAGTAGATGCATGTTGGCTTGCTGTTTTCTGTCTCCAGTCCCTTTTTCAGCAGAGGTTAATTAAGAAACCTACCATATAATTGGACTTTGGAGAAGCCTGCCTAGCAGAGAAATTTCAATCACTTTTTGTTACGGTGGCAGTCTGGAGAAATCTGAGCACTCAGGCTGGCATTGGTGACTTCATTCCCCTGTGTGTGGTGGTGGGAGAGTGGGGACAGTCCCCCTACTCCTTCCAAAAAAAAAAAAAAAGACTTTTTTTTCCCCTCCAGTTACTAGAATATTCTGTTCACATTCCCAAAGGAGTATCCACTTGGGAGGTATAAAAATGCATGAAACACTAAGAATGAATGGTTCTGTTCAGGAGAAATGTGTGAAAAGACAGCTTGGAGTTTGGATTGGCAAATAGCATATAATGCTTTTCTGGCTCAAGGCCAGTTCTCTCATGGAGAAGAGGGAGCCATTTGGGCATCTTTCCCTCTGGAAACATTTAACTGTATCTGGGAATAAACAGTTCTAAATTCTAGGCTGGTCTGGCCTCTGCAGTTCTCTAGCTATAAGAGTATGTTGGAGGGGAAGAGTAGAGGAGATGAGTGTCTTTCCAGCTTTAGTGAGGTTTGTGGGCTCTTTGGAGGGAAGAGCATACATTCATTTTGACTTTGGTAGGGAATTGGTGGTGTCAGTGACAGATATCATGGTTTGAGGTAGAATTTTAGAGATGTTGCCGGTACTTAAGACTTATGACCTCTGACATCTCCCAGCAGAATTTTTCTTTTTCTTCTTTTTAGGATATGATGGATGATATCTGCCAGGAACAGTTTCTTGAATTATCTTATCTGAATGGTGTGCCTGAGCCTAATCGTGGGCGTGGGGTACCAGTAAGAGGAAGAGGAGCAGCTCCTCCACCGCCACCTGTTCCCAGGTAATTGTTAAAGAGGTAAATATTAGGGAGAAAAGCCTTATGTGGGAGGTGAGCTCTGCTGCTGCTAACGAGGGGTGTCCTTCCAGCACCAAACTTGTGTTTTTGTGGCACTCCTCAGGCTGCCCTTCGGGTGTCTGGGGCATCTGGAGTATTGTGTTCACATCTGGAGTATTGTGTCCGGTTCTAGGTGCCACATTTTAAGAGGGACATTGAAAAGCTGGAGTGTGTCCAGAGGAGGGCGACCAGGATGGTGAGGGGACTCGAAACCATTGTCATATGAGGAATGGTTGGAGGAGCTGGGGATGTTTACTCAGGCACTGAGGAACTCTAGAGGGGACATGAACATTGGCAGAGGGAGCAGATACAGGGCCAGCGTGTAGATGTCACAGGGAGGCAGGCTTCAGGTCATTGTGAGCAAGAGCTTAGTAGCAGAATTCTGCCATCCTGAAATGGTCTGCCTCAGGAGGAAATGAGCTTCCTGTTATTGGGAGTGTTTCAGTTGAGGCAAGTCAACCACGTGTCAGGGATGCTGGAGAGGGATTCCTGACTGTCCTGGGTGGGAGATGAGTCGAGTTGATTTCTAAGATCCTTCCCATGCTGAGGTTCTGTTTCTGTAGAGGAGTGTTGGGGACCTGGTAGGTGGGCAGACTTCAGGTGGTCGGGCATTAATCCTACAGGAACCTTCGTGGGAAGAATCTGAAGTTCTGTGTTCCCCTGCAATTCTGACAGACCCCAACCTTTGGGGCAGGCTTCTTTGTCTGTCCTCAGACTTGGGCCAGATGTGCCTAACAGTCTGTGAGATCTTTTGATGCAGGTCCTTCCTCGAGTGCAAATGTCTATACTATGTTTCTTCAAATAAAAAGCTTTTCATCATAATGGGCTTTCAGTCCAATGAAGCTGTCAGATTTCAGGGCAATGGCAGAAGGCCAAATACGGGACTGGCAAACACACGCTTAAGTGCTAGGGTGGCCTCTTTTGTAAAAGGCCCCATTAAAAGCCACACTTTATGAAATGGACCCTGTTCTAACTGGGCCATCATCTAGCCAAGGAATATATTTTGGATGCTTGTGTAGAATCTCCTCCCTGGGATACTGACTCTCCTTTCTTCTCTGCAGGGGCCGTGGTGTTGGGCCTCCCCGGGGAGCCTTGGTTCGTGGTGCTCCTGTGAGAGGGGCCATCACTAGAGGTGCCAGTGTGGCCCGGGGGGTGCCTCCTCCTCCAGCAGTAAGGGGAGCCCCTACTCCAAGAGCCCGAGCCACAGGCATCCAGAGAATACCTCTTCCTCCACCCCCAGCACCAGAGACTTACGAAGACTATGTAAGAAACTTAAACAGTGTGTCCCTCCCAGATAAGTGGAGGGCCAGTTAAATGTTGGCATAGATGCTGGAGAGCTAGAGCAGCTCAGGCTGGGGAGCAAGGCTTGTACAGGCACACCTTGGAGCTGCTCAGTGACAGTTAGCCTTGGGATGCCCACAGCTGGCCCAGCTCTAGGAACAGGCATCCGCACTTGGTCTTCATTGTTGCTATTTCTCCACCTTGGGCTTTTCCCCATCCTGTGTAGGATGACGCTTGTCCATTCCCCTTAGGATAAACACCTTGCCCTACTGATGACCCCAGTCTGACTTTAGATTTTTTTGTCTCTTACAGGGGTATGATGATACCTATGCCGAGCAAAGTTATGAAGGATATGAAGGCTATTACAGCCAGGGCCAAGGGTAAGTGCATAATTATTCAAGAGCTTCTCAGGCTCACAGGGAAATTGAACCACTGGGAACATTGTTGAGTGTTGAAACTCAAAGCCAGCCTGACTCCCTCCTTGCTCACCTGCAGAGGTGCATGTGGTGTCTTCTGATTGTTGCCTGTTTTTCTTAACCATGGTAGTAGAAGATGACAGTGACCAGAAGCTTCATTTTCTTATTATGATAGTGAAATAGTTATATCGATAGAACTTCAGAGTTGTTTCTGCCTAAGACTTGAATATCCACCTGCAGGAAAAGTATCTGAAGTGCCAGTGTTCCCTTGCTACCTTATTAATTGCTTGGCTTCATCTTACAGGGACTCGGAGTATTACGACTATGGACATGGAGAGGCACAAGATTCTTATGAAGCTTATGGTATGTCCTGGGTATAGTGGGGGCTGAATGGCATCTACTCTGTGTTGGCTGATGTTGGCTGGGCCCCAGGGATTGAAGTCCAGGTGGTTACCTCTTCATGGGGACACATTGAGAGCCGACCAGACTGTCCTGAGTGCTTGACCTGGAAGCCAGATGGAGTGTGATTACTAGGTTTTCCATCCCGATCATGGCAGAGATAATCCATTAATCATCTGTCTGTTGGGATTTGAAGGAGAGGGGAAGGAAAGGAGATGGCAAGTACACCTGATACTTTTTTGCACAAGTCCTTTCTACTTTAGCTTGACTTGGTCAGAATGTTTGTGGTGGAAAAACTAAAAGACTTCTGAGCTGTCTGCTGACTTCCTCTTAGATTCCCTTCCTGTGGATGTCAGCTACAGCACGTGCAGGGCAGCAGCTAACTGAACGCACAGAAGGATTAGACCTTTCTGTCCTGGCTAGATGGGGATACCATTGTTTCAGGTAGCAAGACCTTCCATCTGTTTCATATCACTGAACAGTCAAGAAAAAATAAGACCCTAATTCAGTGAGCCTAGCTGTAATGGGGAAAACCTGCTAAGAACTGGCATACCAAATGAATATGGGTAGCAAGCTGCCAGCTCTGGAAGATTGCTCCCTTTTTATCTCTGAGACAGCAGAAGCATTGCTACCTCCACCCCGTCCCATCCTAGGCTAAATGGTCATTTTTCCAGATTGGCCTCACTTCCCAATTAAGTTTCAGAATTAACTTGCTTTTAGTCACTGTGTAGTGACTTCCATTGTTAAAGTATTGCAATGGGACATCTTGGGGTAGATATTAGAACATATTTTTGGTCCACCTGAGGGTGAGGGTATTTCAGGGAGTCCTCGGCATGGAGCTTGGAAATCAGCAGCTCTTATTCCTCACACATTAAAAGGGAGTTCACAGTGTCTTCTTTCCTTCCTAACTCTTACGTCAGTTGCTCTGACTGGCAGTATGACATGATGGGGAAAGTTGAACATCTGCCTGCTTGGGGGAAGCCACGTTTACTAGTTTGAGAGCTAAATGAAGCTGGACAGCTGCCATCAGCAACGTTGGGTGTCTGGGGTGGCCCAGCAGTTAGGAGGCAGTGTCTGTGCATTCATGTGTTTCCCTCCATTGGTGAAACAGCACAGAGAAGGATTTCTATTTAGTTAAATTGTTTCTTCTGCTAGATGGGACAGTCACAGGCTATGCCAGGCTCGGGAAGGCCAGGCAGCTCCTTTGTGATCTCTGTGTGACACTACCACAGCTAATCTGTTTATCCACTGTCATTTCCTCTGGCCTCTGCTTTCACAAAAACAGAGTTAGAAATAGAAATTGTCTTGCTGGTCCTCTCAGCCACATCCAGAGTGTTTGGAGTGCATGTGGTGCTGCTACTAGTAGTGGTGGTTGTTGCTGTTCAGAGCTGTAGAGCTCTCCCTGCCTGTGGTGAGTGAGATGTGTTGAAACACTGGCTGGCTGAAGGATGTGGATGTGAGCAGGGATTTCAACTTCATGGAGCAGAGATCTCCTCCAGTGTTTGTGGTTGGCCATCATAGTTTCCTTTATCATGAATGAAAACAATTTGGCCTTTGTTTCTGGTGCAGTAAAGCCTCTTGGCTCCCACCTGGGGGAAGGTGCTGATGACCAACCAGAACATGCTTAAACACTGTCTGCCAGATCAGCCATTCTGCTTCATCCCAACAGTCAGTGCCATTCTTGCGGGCTTAGAAGACCTTAAGAAATATTCAGAGGCTGATATGGAAATATGTTTTGTATGACTATACATGTATAACCTACATCAAGTTGGTTGCCTTCTCAATGAGGGGGACAGGGAGGGAGGAGAGAATTTGGAACTCATAGTTTTAAAAATGAATGTTTAAAAATTGCTTTTACATGTAATTGGGGGAAAAAATTAAAAATAATAGTCAGGGGGTAGAAATGAGGGCAGGTAGATGCCTGCTATCCAGCCTGGCTTGTGGAAAGAAGAGGCTACCACTTTCTAACCTGGAAGAAAGGATCAGTTACCTTAGTGCAGTTGCCTGTCTTGGTCCACTGAGAGCACACCTGTATGCTAGCTCTAGACTTGTCTGGAGTAGAGAAACTATTCCCCTTTTAGGATATGCCCCTAACTCCCTAGTTTTTCCCCCACCCCATTCCATCCCTTCTACTTATACCCAGTCCAGAAAGTCAAAATAACTGTTGGAATTTGTTTATATCTGTACCTGTTTGCAAGATAGGATTATGCCAGGGGCGGGTGGGCCACTTACGTGCTGGCCTGTAAGTATCCTGTGCTTTTCTAGCCAAGAGAGTAAAGAGTGGCACAGATGCTCCCTGGAGAATGTCCCAACATGAGAACTTGCATCAATTCCTTAGGGGAAGTGTTTTGGAGGCAATGGAAAAAGATAAAATACTGACAGTAGTACAGAGTTCCCAGGATGAGGTAAGCTCCCTATCCTAGCATGGCAGACTGCCTCCCAGGTGGCTCATGAACTGTTTTTGCTTTCCTTCCCACAGGTCAAGATGACTGGAATGGGACAAGGCCCTCCCTGAAGGCCCCTCCAGCTAGGCCAGTGAAGGGGTCATACAGAGAGCACCCATATGGACGTTATTAAAACAAACATGAGGGAAAATTA
This sequence comes from Bettongia penicillata ogilbyi, assembly GCA_023548195.1. Lineage (NCBI taxonomy): Eukaryota > Metazoa > Chordata > Mammalia > Diprotodontia > Potoroidae > Bettongia > Bettongia penicillata. The sequence goes on from JAJHZJ010000128.1 coordinate 8,914,995, forward strand.
GCAGTTATGAGCAAAGTTGTTACTGATTTCTTGTATCTCCCAGGATTCCTGTTGCTTTACCCACAACAGACAAGTAATTGTCTAAATGTTTTTCTTCGTGATTCCCTTCTTCTTCCCCCTTCCTCCATCCTCACCCTGCATTCTGGCTTCTGTATGTAGTATTTTAAAATTAGTTAAAATAGATTTAGGAATATCGAATTAATTTTTTAAAGTGTGTAGATGCTTTTTCTTTCTTTGTTGTTTAAATATAAACACAACTGTACCTTTTATAATAAAAACAGAAGTTGAGTTTAAAAAAAAACAACTGTTAGTTTCCAAAGTGACATTGCTTGCTTAAGGGTTCTGAAGTTAAGCTTTGTTAACGTTCTCTTAGGTTTGACTTGAGGCAACCCGTAAAGTTGTAGTTGCAGATTCCCAAACTAGGCTACATTTCAAAATTCAGGGCTGTTTTTAAGACTTAAAATCATAACATTAACGGTAATAGGTGCCACCGTTTAAAAGTAAGCTCAGATGTCAAATACATTTCCTTAAAAGCATATGGCGGTTGAATCTTAAGTTTAAATTTTTAATATGAAAGATCCTCATGAATTAAATAGTCGGTGTATTTTTTTTTAAAGTTAATTGATTTAAAAAAAAAACCAACAAAAAAAATTAGGTTTGTAAAATTGACTTTTTCCTATGTGGGTTTTGAAATCTAGCCCCAAACATACAGTGTTGAGAGATACTTAGGGAGTAGGTTTTGAAATGGGGAGGGTGGGAAGGAGACTGACAGACTGAATTTCATTTGATGCAAAGCTTTTTTTAGCTAAGAAAAAAATTTTAAATCACTGCATCTAATAAATCCAGCGTTTGAAATCAGAAAGCAAAATATTGCGTATGGTTGAGGTTTGCTTTCTGCAAAACCACCAATACTCCTTGGGATGCTGGGGGCTGAAAAAGTACATGTTTTAAACAAGATAACACCGAGCCAACCCAAATGATGCATTCGTTCAAGTATGTCTCAACACTAGCGTTACATAAAAAGGGACACTGCAGCTGAAAAAAAGGAAAAAAATCCACTCTGTACATAGGCTAAAGTCCTAATTGGATTTGTACTGTCCTCCCATTTTGTTCTTGAAGATTAAATGCTACATGTGTAAGTCTGCCTAAATAGGTAGCTAAGACTTATGTCAAAATGTCTACAGCAGTTTGTCAATAAAGTTTAGTCCTTTTTTAATCAAAGTAAATGTGATGAATTGTCATTTTTTTGTGGACAATAAAATAGTTTTCTCTCTCAAATAAACTTAAATTAACTCTAAAGTTAATGGTCTTGTTAAAATTTGAAAGCATTCTTTAAAATGGTTGGGTGGGCTGTTTTTTGTGTTTTTTTGTTTGTTTTTTGGGTTTTTTTTTTCTTAAACCAAAAAAAAGTCTATCTCAAGATGTTAAGTTTTAGTTTAAAAGATAACCAAAGCTTTTTCACCCCCTGGAAGTTACCAACAGCAGTTTGACTAAGTTTTGCGAGAGAGAACTGATTTTTGGGGAGGAACAGCCAAATAAGAAAACTTGGAGTTGTTAATCTGGACAGGTCTCAGGGCTTAAAACCAGGTACCATGAGGCTAGTTTTCAGCAGAGGCCCAGAGAACTCTGGCTCTGAATGTGAGTTTCATATATTTAGCTGAGAACTGGGGAGACAGTATGTGACAGTGGAAAGCACTCTGGATTTGGAGTCAGAAGACTTGGGTTGGAATCCCAAGTCTACCACTCACTACCTGTGTGACCTTGGGCAAGTCACTCTCCATTTGGGGACCTCAGTTTCTACCTCTGAAGGAGTGAACTAGATGAATTTCTAAACTGCCTTCTACTCTAAATAAAATTTGAATTCTCTAAACTGGAAATTGTCCTGAAGCTGTCTTTAGAGATGTCCATAGAGAACCCTGGTATTAAAAGAAATTTAAGGGGCTTCCTCCCAAGCCCCTGGGGAACAATGACAATCTTTAACTTGGCATTAACATTCTGTCTCTGAAGCCCTCCTAAAGAGATTATCTTGCCTGTTACAATTGACTGATGCCCAGATGGTCAGTTGTATTCTTTCTTCACGACCTTCAAGGGTTTTAGTATGTGCACCTTTCTACCACCCCAGGGAGCCACCCAAACTGCTCGGGGGTGAAAAACCCGTTCTGGTATTAAGTGGCAACCTGCTTGCAGCAGTGCATGATGGGGTATTTTTTTTTCTTTTAAAAACACACCAACAAAAAAAATTGTATTTATAGATTGTGATAAAGTGTAAATAACTGAATTTTCAACCATGGTTTGGAGTCAGCTTTCAGGGCATTATGTCTTGTTTTGATGAAAAGAGATCACTCTATACCCCCCTTTTTAAAGGAAAATTATCGCAAGAGAATCAGGATGTGTAAAGCTAACATGCATCGCAAAAAAACAAAGGTAACCTAAATGTCTGATTTTAATAGCACATATTTCTCTTTTTACATAACCTGTGACAACAATTTGCATAAACAATTCTTTAGCGGTTAATTTCAATGTTAAAAAATTTGCAAAACCTGTTTAAAAGTAGCTGTAAAAGACCCTATGCTGCCGTATAAATTAGCCATAACTCTTAATAATCCTGCCCATTACAAATGAACTGTAACATCATCTGGGCACAGAGTCTGACATACTAAATGACATAGTGTAAAATGACAATGATTGTAGATTAGACCGACTATGCTACTGCCCCCAAAGCAAAGATTTCTGCTTAGTTATTTTAAAATGTAAAAGGATGACATCCCCCCAACCCCCCCAATCTCCCCTATAGATCCCAGTATTTGTATTCACAGTGAAATGTTATTTAAAATTCAGTCTTAAATTGCATGTTTCTCTCCTGTAATGTGTAAACTGCATGCAGGATCTTTCTCTCTTGTTTTTGAGTCAGGCTCCCTGTCAAAAGGACTAATCTCTGTCTTCTCCATTTTCAGGTGATTGAAAACTCTTGTGGAATTTCCTGGAGTAGAATAAATGGCTGCTTGGATGCCCAAGTGGGGTAGGTCCACTTAAATTTCCTTTGGCGAAAGGGGTCCTGTGTCCAGACTTAAAATAGGGGATGGGAGGGGGGTGAATCTGTGTTTCTTTGTGCCAGTGAAACAGCTTTTTACAGGGGGATCTGTATGTCAGCTTCTGCCTAAATTCACTTTGAATGTATAATCATAGCAGGCAACAATGCTACCCTTTTATGCCTATCAAGATCCATTTGATTTCCCTTTGTTCTGGTGAATGTATTTATAATTGGTGAGTAGGAATAGATGAGGTTTCTTAATCTGAAGGATGATAGGAAAAAGTTTGTTTCATTGAGGAGAATATAGTAAAAGCTCAAAATAGAAGTGGTCTCTTTGTCTGGATATAGAGTCTTCTGTGGAAAGTGCTTAGGGTGTCAGAGAAGAAACGTAGCCTATGAGACCTTATGGCAGAGTGCTCCACGGAGCTGCCAAGATGGCTTTTCCTAAGGGACAATGTGTCATTCCCCTCCCTAAGAATCTTCAATAATTCCCTCGTGCCTCTAGGTCAAAGTGCATTGTCTTCCAACTTGACATTTAAAGCCCTTTGGAGCCTGACTCCAGTTACCCTTCCAGATTTACTCGCTTGACTCTTCTTTTTTCTCAGACTTTCTGTGCCTTTGCTAAGAATGTACTCCATGCCTAGATTGTCTTCCTTTTTCAGATCTGCCTCTCAGGCTCAATCCCCTGCTTTCTTCAAGGTTCACTTCCTACAAGAATTTTTTGCTGACCCCTCTAGTTGCGTCCATTCTAGATCTGGAATGACTTTCAGAGGTTACGTGGTCCATCCCTTTCGTTTTATAAGTCAGGGAACTGGAGGCCTTTTGTCTTGTCCAAATTTAACACAGGTAGAGAACAGAACCTGGATTTGAATCCAGTGCCCTTTCTACTATGCCACAGTTCTCAGGTTTTCAAATTGTATTTTTTATCTGCTTATATAATTAGATATGTAAGGGCCAGGGACTGCTTCTGTCTTCTGCCAGGAACAGTTGATACCTTGCATGTTAGTACTTGTGGAGCCGATGTTAGAGCCCTCACCCCCTGGTGTCATGGAGATAGCTGACATAGATATAGGCATGGGCAGGGGAGATACAATGGTGTGCCAGCTACCTCAGTTTCTTCATCTATTAAGGGTGTATGCATTTGTTACATCTACTTCACAGGCTTGTGAAAAAAGTATCTTATAAACTGTAGTACCTCCAAGGTCAACTGGAACAGTAAGTCAACAAGCATTGTTAAGCACCTGGTAGGTGCTAGCCCTGTTTATTGTCAAGAGTACCAGTCTAGAGATGGGTTCGCCAGGGAAGCGGTGGAATTCTTGGAGGGAGTCCAGGTGGCAAAAACCACCAGGCAGCTTTGCCAGGAGCAGGTTCGTGCTGTTATCTTTAGAATGTTGCAAACCAGATGGTTTCCCTCTGCTTTGGAGACTAGAGCAGGACTCTTCCTTGGGTTTTGCCAAGTAGCCTTTGGCACTTGACTAAGCATCTTAGGTGTGTCCTTTCTTGTACCTTTGAGGTATTAGTAGGCTTGTCTCAGAGCCAGAGTTGGGTAAACAAAGATGTACCATCTTCTGCAAAGCCTTGTGGAAATTCTCTGGAGAAGGACCTAGTTCAGTTCTATATGTACTCAATAAATGACCCTGGAATTCTGGGAAAGCCCAGTTATGGTGTCTTTTAGGATACAAAAGGAAGAATTTCACTTGAAGTCTGTCTTTATGGGGCAACATTGAGGCACAAGATCCACCATGGAGATTAGTTACACATTTTGAGTTCAGGATGCTGCCGAATGAAAAGAAACCTTAGAAGATTGAGATTATCTAGTCTGTTTTTCGTTTTATAGGTAAGGAAACTGAGGCCTAAAGAAGAGAAATGCCTCGTTTAACATTTTACAGATTTAATATTACAGAGTTGGTCTTAATGCTAAATCAGATGCTTTGGCCAGAACTCCAGCAGACTGCTAGAACCCCTATTCTCTGACTCAGTTCCAGAGCTCAGGTGTACCCCCAGGATCCTCAGAGCTATGAGGCTCTAGTCCCTCATCCCTCCTCAGGACAGACAGCTCACTCCCAGACCAAGTGAGGGAGGTGGCTGCTGCTGTTGGAGGCTCACAAGGTCAGTTGTGGAATTGGCCAACCTTTAGGTTACTGCCTGTTTTGGATAGGGTCTTTCTTTTAATCCAGTGCTGCTAGTCACAAATGAGACAGTCCCTGCACTCAAGTCACTTAGTCTGTTGCCAAAGATAATTTGAGGACCAGTTGAATCAGCCTAGGTTTACAGAGAAGAGAGACACCTAAGCTGATCATCTTGGGGCATTTTACAGGTCTTAAGCAGCTTAAGTGAAGAGGGGCCTGGAGTCCAGGCACGGGGAATGGGCTCAACTAACCAGTGGTCCCTAGTGAACTGGTTTGGGGCAGGAGGAAGTCAAGGGGATGTTTGATTGCGGATTAGGACTGTGTGACAGTAGGGCAGGGCTTGAAGGGAGAGGGGCAAGCCAAGGGATGTTGTGGAGGTAGAATTGATAAGACTTGGCAGCTTGATTGGGTGTAAGGAATGAGAGATGGTAAATGACCAGATGACCTCCAGATTCTGAGCTTGTGTGACTTGAGGATAGTGATAGCCTCAGATAGTTTTGAAGGAACCCGGGGTTTCCGGAGAAAAGGTCATAAATTCTGTTTTGGACCTACTGGAAATGCTCACGAGATAGCCAGGTGGAAATGTCCAGCATGTAGGTTGTCATTTGGAATTGGGATTCAAAACAGAGATTAGAGCCCGGTGTATGTATATTTGAGAGAGGCCCCTGCACAGAGATAAATCAACCCCTGGGAAATGCTTGGAAATCAGTGAGAGAATTGAAAAGAGCAGTGAACAGGACCTTGCCCTGCTCTAGTTTTAGCCTCTGACCCTTCCAATTCCTATCCTCCTGACTCCACTGTTGGCCCTGGAAATTATTAAATTCTATCTCCCACTTCACGGCTGTATGTGACCTAGGTGTCACTCAGGAAATCTGAATGCCAGCTTTTCCATCTCAGTCCATGTACATCCAGACATCTGCTACCTGGGAGCTCCTCATTGGCTAGTTTACTTGGATGTCATGAGGAACTGGGGTGTGGGGAGTGAAACCCTTAGCGACTGGCCAAACTGCCTATGGCTTGTGATAGGAAGGTCTTAGAGATGAGATTGTAAACGGTGGGTTGGGGGAAGGGGCACAGACCTTTTTATTTTCCTTGATTTCAGGGTGACTTTGGAAGGAATCCACTGTGGCACACTACAGCCCTCTAGCCATGCAGCTGAGGTGTTGGATGCTCCTGGGAGGGAGAGAAGGGAGGGAGGGAGTGCTAGTCTTTCACATTCCTGCCAGCAGTCACATACTTCTGGACTCTGGAGATCTGCTAGATGACAGGTACTAAGCTAAAATACTTCTCCTCAAAATCAGGAGGCCTGGTAGGTCCTGCTAGGGTTGGGATTTTTCATTTTACAGATGCTAAGGAGTAGAGTTGAGAAGAAATTCAGATTTTGATTTCAAATGTAGTATTCTTTCTGTAAGATCAGCTGGCTGCTATGGGGAGCTACAGCCTATAATATGGGAAAGACATTGTGCTGTTTCTGATCTCAGTTCTGGGGGTGGAAGCGGGGGGTTTTTCTAATCTGTACAACACTAGTCTGCTAGCTGGGTGGCATAGCAGGTAGAGTCAGACTTTGAGTAAGGAAGATCTGGTTTGAATCCAGCCTCAGACAGGAGCTGTGTGACCCTGATCAAGTCACCTAACCTCCCTCTATCATCATTTATTCATCTGTAAAATGTGGATAATAATAGTACGTCCCTCACAGAGTTTTGTGAGGATCAAATGACATGTAAAGTGCTTTGCAAACTTGGAAGTGCTATGTAAATACTAACTATTGTTGTTGTTGAAGTTTACAATTCCATCCACTCCAAGTTCTTGAACTATTATTTCCTTGCCTCCTCCAGAACTCTTATTTCAGAGATTGCCTGACATTTCCAAATACCAAGTCCTTGTAGGAAACAGGAAGTCACTTAAACATTTCCACCTCATTTTCACATGTATAGACTAAGATTTTTGCTTAGATTGTTTTAGTTTTGTTTTTAATTCATACGCATTTTCTTTCTCTCCCCACTTTGAAAAAGTTAAAACAAATTCCCACATTGACTGTGTCCAGAAATCATATACTTTTCTACATCTTGAGTCTGTCACCTCTCTATTGGGGGAGTAGGGGAGCATAGCTGATCAGTGGTCTTCTTGGTGGTATAAGAGCTGGAAGGAGTCTAGTCCAACCTTTTAATTTTGTATTTCAGGATCTGAGGCTCACAAAAGAGTGGGAACTTCATAAGTTCACCCAGTAATTAATAGGGCCTAGGACTCAAACTCATATCCCAGCATGAGGCATTCCCACAGAGAGAGCATAAGACATGATCACTAGAAGATTGTTAATTCAGAACTGTTTTCTCCTTCCAGCCTCAGGATCTTGTTGTTGGAGGGAATGCCGAGGTCATCTAGTCCAGTTCCAACTTTGAATAGGAATTCCCACTGTTCGCAACCAAATCAGTAAACTTGGTTTCAGAGACCTGGGCTAGGTATAGGAGGAGATCAAAAATTTAACCACAAAATCATCCATAACTTGAAACGGGATTTTAGGGACTGGTTATGTGTAATATTTATGTTCATGATGCAACAGGTTCTGTTCTTTGACTGCCTTACTTGATCTCTGCCCTCCTGGAGCTGCTTATGATGACCCTGACAGTTTGTCTCATCTCTGTCGGAAGATAAGGCCCTTGCCAGTCTTTGGATCCTTTTGGTTGTTAGGAAGTCTTTCTTCCCATCCTACCAAAGCACCTCCATGTGATGTTAGTTCCTTGCTTCTACTTGTCCTTTAGATTCCATAGAGTGACAAGATACCTGAGGACTTTGTCACGGCCTCCCCCTAAATGCGCTCTTCTCCCAGCTGAACCAGCTGCTGCTCTCAGCCACTCCTCTTTGGGTGTCTTTTCTGGTTCCTTGTCATGGTTGCCCTGATGGATTTGCTTGTTTGTCCTTCATAAATGTGTAGTGGCCAGAAAACTTAGCAAGCAGGGATGCTGGCTCCCTCCTCTCAGTTAATGCAGCTGAAGGGTTCTTAGATTCTTGGATGTCCTTGCCGTGACTTTTTTTTTTGCCCTTTTCATTCATTCACCTCATCACACCTCTCTCCCCAAAGTGACCAACAGGTCTCTCAGTTGGCAAATCAGAGGGTCCTTCCTCAGTCCTGATCCTTTTTAACCTGCATTTGTCATTGCTGACCCCCCCCCACTCCCTTCTTAGGCACTCACTCTGTCTACAGGGATGGCTGACATTCCTTTTTTCTGCTTCTCCTACTTGTGTGATTGCTGTTGGCTCCTCATCCCAAATCTTCCCTCTTCCCTATGTGCCCATTTCTATCAGAGGCCACTCTCCTTTCATTTGCAACATCTCTTCAATCCAGTGCTTTCTGTCACCCCGGCTCAGCCCCCTCCTAGCAGGTCTCCCTTCCTCCCTCTGCCTCCAATCCAACCCACACACTGATGCAAAGCAATTTTCTTTAAATTCAGATCTGATTGTGTGACTGGCGTAGTCTACCTCAGAGGCTTCTCATTGCATTTATGATAAACTATAACCTCTGTTTAATTGTTAAGGCTCTCTGCACCCTGGCTCCAGCTTCATGGATGTTACATCCCTTCTTACATTTTGTGATCCAGCCAAAGTGGTCCCTCTGTTGCTCCTTAATAGCATTCCCATCTGGGCACTCTTTCCTGACCTCCACCTCATAGTCCCTGTCCTCCCTCAAGGACTATCTTCACAGAGCCTTCCTTGTAAAAATGAGTACTTAAATGTATTTTGTGTAAAATAGCTTTTATTATTTATAATAACAATAAACATTACTTTTGGGTTTTTTGTATTTATATCTCACCCCTCCCCCACCTTGCCTGGTACAAATTAGGTGTTTAATAAAATACTGATTGATTGATTGATTCAACTTGTAACCTACTAAAACCACTATTTTTTTCCCCACAGTAACTGTTATTTAGCCATGCTGCTCCCCATCTCTACTTAAAACAGTTCAGACTTTCCTTCCTCCCACCACCACAACCCTTTGTGCCCAAAGATGAGACTTTTTGTATATTTCTAGCCTTTTGAAGATACTAGGAGATTTCTTCCTCTGTTTGGAAGAGCACAGAGCCTTTGGGTCTGCCCTTTGCTTTCTCCCAACCTAAGATACCCTTCTTGGTCCAGGCTGCTGAGGGGGCTGTTGTCATGGGTTGCTGTCTCACTTAGGTATCCTTACAACTTAGCTCTCATCTGTGGCCTCATCTGCTCCAGTAAAAGGCCTTACCTCTTGTTTTCCATGGAATGATAACAAGCCTGACCTTCTATCCGAATGCAATCTCAGACTCTCAGTAGAAATTGTCTGCCTACAGACTCTTGATCCCTCCTTTCTCTTGCCTGTGTTGTTATTCCCTTTTTCCCTCCTACTCCTTGCCAAATTAACAGCCTATGTGTCAGGCTACCAGGAAGGTAATGAATATTTAAAGCCCTTGCACTCACACGGAGCAGCTGACAAGTGGGTCAGATTGGAGTTTTTATTGCTGTACCCCGTGCTCTGCATTACCCATCTAGAGGCTAGTTCTTCCAGAGCCAAGCTGAAAGGGTTCAGGGCTTGGAAAGCCCAGTGGCTTCAGTTAAAGCACAGGTATCACAGGCATTGCAGAAGAGAATGAATTAGGTATCCAGTAAATAATGCTGATATCCAGTCCAGGCAGTGGTTAATTGAACACAATCCTTTTTTTCTCCCAAGGAATTGTGTTTGAATGTCTGACTGGAATATCCACTCCCTTTTTTATCAGGAGACAGCTTTTTCCAGGCTCAGATCTTCAATTTGGGGGTGTCATCCATTTAGTCAGTGTCCCTAAAACAATAAATGTGTGTGTTCATGTAAAACACCAAAGGCAGAAGCTTCCAACAAGGCAGACTTCGCTATAAACTTATTTTCATTGCACCAGGACCTGATTCTCCTCAAAAAATCTGATTCTAAGCTGATTTGAACTGGACTGAATGTGTACTTTTGCCCTGTTCTCTCTGGAGTGTCCAAAATGTCACGACTTGTCACTGGGGAATTTTATTTCTCAAACTTAGAAAAGTTAATTCAGTTTTGTTTCTGTTAAAGAGCAGCAGTAGGCTTTCAGCTGTCTCAGGCTGTCCCCAGCTGTCATAGCTTTGTGGACACTAGGGATGTCTTGCTTTTGAAAAAGAGTAATTGTGGGGAACAGGGTGTGTGGAGCCTTGAGGAGAAGATAATCCCAAGAATAGTGCCTCTGGGTTTGAAGCATTTCACATTGTTCTGGGCATATTGGCATCATGCAGATGGGGAAGGGGAGAAGCTGGCTGCTAATTGGGCCCTGTTGGGTCTTATTAAACTTCCTGCTAAGTGAGCCTCCTTTCAGGCCTTGATAGGTAATCAAAATGTCCATCGAGGCATTTCACCTGCCTGTGGTAGACTAGTTTCCAGCCCTCACTGATGAGCTATTGGCAGAAGGGTCAAGGATAGAGGAGCATATAATCCTCCATCTTCCTGTTTGCAGAAAGAGAAATTTCTGGCCTTTGACTTTTAAGTGGTTTTTGTTTGTTTTGGTCTTGCTGGGGGTGGAAAGTAATTGACCAGGCCACCAGCTTGTCCCCACCTCAACCCCTACCCGTGCTCATGGAGCATGATGGTCTAGGAGATGCTGCAGGGTCAAAAATTGTAAGGGTTTGAGAGATCTTCTTTGAAATAGCCCAGTCTCATTCTCCAGTCAGAAATGAATCCCCCTCTATTATATTCTTAACATATGGTCCCTGGTGACAAGGTTCTCACTACCTAGCATTGTTGCTTATTTCGTGGTTGGTCGATGCTAATTATCTTATTAGGCTGAAGTGTTTGCAGTTGTTACTTTTAGTTGTATACACAGGGGTCAAAGAAAACAAGTCTTGTTTTCTTCTCTCTAATATCCCTTCAGATGCTGGAGACAGTTGGTGGCTGTACCTATATAGTCTTCAAACTAAGTGCCCTCTTCTCCCTATCCTGTCCAGCTCCTACTACCCATCAGTATATGATGTGGTTTTGTCACCCTCCAAGAAGCACCCCTGTGTGTCATTGTCTTGAATTAAAACATTCTGAGATTTGGACAGTATTTCAGGTGTCAGTGAACAAATATCCACTAATTCACTAATCATTTATTAAGCAATAAGAGATAAGGTACAAGATACTGGGGGTGCAAAGATAGACTGACATCATCCCCTTGGGAGCTTCATTATCTGGGAAATAAAAATACTCATAAGTGCAAGAACAGTTGAAGAAGACAACTCTTAAAAACTGGTGAATCAGGCGAAAGCTTGTGGAGTGAGAGCCTGGAGGAGATAGAGATAGCCTGGGGGGGCCCAGGAAGCATCACAGACCTAATCGCATATGGGTTTCCCCGGGCAGATGACAAAAAGTAAACCAATGAGAGAAGTAAGATTCGCCTCCTGCATTAGATGTCAAATCTGAGATCTGCTGTAGCTGTCTACCCTTCCCATTGTCCCCAAGTGGCGTAAGATGAGATCTGAAGGGCCTGGAAAATCTGAGCATGCATAGCTCAGCAGTGGGAGGCATCCTGTGGGAATCAAACCCCAGTAATGGAGGGACCCCTAAGGGATGGGAATGACCATTTATGTAGCGCTTCCTATATGCCAGCTACTACACATATATTAAGCACTTTTCAAATGCTGTCTCATTTGAGCCTCACAGCAATCCTGGGAGGCAGGTGCTGTTATTATCCCCCATTTTACAGTTGAGGAATCTGAGGCAGAGGTTAAAGTGCCTTGGTCAGGGTCACATGGCTTGAGTCTGAGGCAGGATTTGAACTTGGGTCTTCCTGACCCTTGGTTCAACCCTCTATCCACTATCTCCTAAGGTGCTTCCAATGTTGCCTTGAGTAAATTTTTTTTAATCTTTATTTTATTTTTTTATTTAGTGTTTTTTATTCCTCCACCCCAACTATATGCAAGAACAATTTTTACCATTCCTTCTTAAAACTTCCAAATTTTCTCCTCCTTCCCCATCATCCTCATTAAGAAGGCAAAGCAATTTGACATAGGTTTAATATTATATTGGTTATACATGTGCAAAACATTTCCATAATAGTCATGTTGTGAAAGGCAATAGATCCTCCCCTTCCAAAAAAACCTCAAGAAAAATTTAAAAAAATATGCTTCCTTCTGTATTCAGACACCATCAGCTCTCTCTCAGGGGATAGAAAACATTTTCAAGCATAAGTCCTTTGGAGTTTTGACTTGAGTTTCAAAGCTGATAAAGGCAGTATGGTGGAATGGAAAAACAACTGGGTTACAGTCCTAGCTGGAAAATGTGTTTTATGTGTGACTCAGGGCAAATCAATATTGCTCAGTCTCAGGGCTTGATTCTTTTCCTTTGTCCTTAGACCAAGGTGAATTAGTCCTGCATTTGCAGATGGATCGATGCCTAAAGCCACAGGTAATAAATAACAGTGCCAAATCCTATATCTCCAAATCATGCCTTTCCTGAGCTTGAGGCTACTTATCTGTATAATGGGGGTGGTGGGATATTGGTCTATATGGATGTGATAGAAAGGGCAGATGTCCAGGAAGCCCAGTAAGAAATCTCTCCCTACAAACCCTGGAGCTCTCCTTTCTCCTGCCTGTGTTGCCATTCCCACTCTAAAAAGTGGTTTAAGTAAGTGTAGTGCCTGTGAAGTCAGAAGACCAGCACCACCACCTCCAACTGGGTCTTCAAAGGCACTTAAATAGTGGATCGACATATCCGATACAAGGACTTCTTCTCAATCAGCAGTCACCATTGGGTGCTCAAGTAAACAAATATTTATTAAATACTGTATGCCAAACAAAATACTGGGGTTGGAAAAGAAGGGTAAAAGGAGTCCCTGTCCTCAAAAGGACTCACAGTTTAATTAATGGAGACCACATGTAAACAACCTTGTACAAGATAGATACAAGATCAGTGGGAGATAACCTCAGAGGGAAGGCCCTACATCGAGGAGGCCTGGAAAGGACTGACACCTGAGGGAAAGATGAGGAGGGAGAATGTTTCTGGAAGGGTTGAACAGTGAAAACTCATGGAGTTGGGAGGAGGCCAGTCCCAGGATCAGAGAGGACAAGGGAGGGGAAAGAACGCTGGACGTTGCATTGGGAGACCCAGGTCTTTGATTCAGCTCAGTTTCCTCATCTGTAAATTGGAGGTGATGATATTTGTGTTCCCATAGGGTTGCTGTAAAGAGAGCACTGTGTAAGAAGTGCCATGGAAATGGGGCCATTTGTTAGCATAGAATATAACTTCAGTAGGATAGCCGGTTACCCTGTGGTCACTCAGACTCTGGGATTTGTGCATTCCAGCTCTGGGCTCTGAAAAGAATAGTTTGTTCTGAGCTGACATGGGGCAAACAGGTGGTCTTACTGATTTCTTGTCTTTTGTGTTGGCAGGGAGCATAAAGTGGCTTCTTGGGGAGTAGGAGAACTCCAGGTGCTGATTTGTGACCAGATGGACAGCATTCCTTCCTCTTCACCTGCCAGGCCCAGCTAAATTGGACGGAAGAAAGAGGAGCAAACCTGCAAGTGGTGCCACCTGAGATGCCTGAGCATGGACCCCTCCCAGCCTTGTCCCCTTCTAGACATCAGTCAGATCACCCCTGGAGTCTTTAAGGCTTAGGCCTTAAAGGGACCCATTGCATGGGAGCATTTTCCCTCAGAAAGCTGCCAGGAGTAGAGATAATGATCTGTCCTAGTTGGGGTGGGGTACATGCCAACCCAGTGTAATCAGTGCTGCCTCTATCTTTATGTGAATAAACCTTGCTGGTCCTGCCATATGTCTCTTCTCCATGCTCATCCAGCTTCTAGCTGTTGCCAAGGGGGTGACCAACCTACATTGCTTTCCTTTGGGTTTCAGAGAAAGGGGCTTTAAACCAGGTTTGCTTGGCTTAAATGATAAGACTTGGGTTGGGAGTTGGAAACTACTAACCTTATGACCTTGGCAAGCAAATCACTTCCCTTGAGCTAGTTTCCTACTCCGTAAAATGAGGGGTTAGGCTAACTAGGTGGCCTCCAAGGTCTTTTCAAGACCCAGATCCATAATCCCTTGATTTCAGAGAGCTGATTCAATCCTCTCATTTTACAGACAGGGAAACCAAAACCCCGTAACTTGCCCAGTGTCCCCCCAGAAGAAGTGTCAGAGGATTAACTTGAACCCAGGTCTTGTTTCCAAGTCTCACCCTCTTTCCACTCCATCAATGTGCCATGAGCCTTTGGGTTTTCCCATTCACTTTCCTTGTCCCAAGAGGGCTGATCCTCTTTTTTTTCCATTTGGTTTTTTTGACAGTTGGGTTTTTAAGTGACTGGCCCAGGCTCACAGAGCTAGGTCAAGTCTAACTTAGGCCACATTTGAACTCAGGTCTTCTGACTCCAGGCTAGCACTTCCATTGCACCACCTAGCTGTTCTTTTGGCACTGGCATATATAGTATGAGCAGGAACTTGCCCAGAGGGAGGGTGTGTGTAGTACATATACATACATACAGCCAGGGTAGCTTCTTGTGTTGAGTGGGCTTGGGAAGAAGGCTCTGTGTGTAGGCTAAGCTGCAGGGAAGCCCATCATCTGGTTTATGCCCCTGGAAATCTAAAGAATGGGATGGAAAGCTGGTTGGTTCCTGGGAGGAGGGAGGATGATTTAATCTATCCCTCTCCCTCTCCCTATCCCCATTTGACCCTGACTAAAAACCCATCCCATTTTGCTATCTATTTCTTGGATGACCTTAGGTAAATCATGTAACACTTCTTGGGTCTCTGGTTTCTTTTTAAGTGGAGATGGTGGTACCACATGCCCCAAAGCCAAGTCTATTATCCTGTAATCCCAGAGAGGTTCTGGACCTGCTTTAGGAAATAGTACTTCCCAGGATTAGAAGCCTGGGCTGCAGGTCCCCAATTCAACCCTTTTTCCACTACATTTAGAAAGTTTGTTATAATAGAAAGTAGTATGATGTAGTAGAAGTAGCGCTGTAAACTTTAAAAACGTTCTAAAATTGGAAGTTAGCCACTATGGGCAAGGGCCCTGTGCTGAGGAGAGGGATTCAAAGACGTAATCACTACCCTCAGGTTTCTACTATGATAAATTGGATTAAATGTCATAGAAAAGGTATAATTTAAAATTTAAATTGAGTTTAAATTTTAAAATTAGACATTTTTAGAAATCAGAGACAGTGATCACCTTCACTGAAAGAAACAAGGCTGGAATTGATGGAGGAGGCATCTCCTGTGAACGGGAAAACCCAAAAGGCCCAGGGCAGAATGGTGGAATGGAAAGAGGGTGAGACTTGGAAGCCATCTTTGCAGCTCTGTACTAGAAGGCCCTTGCAGCTGTGAAAAAGGGTCCAATGAGATGGCAACACTGTATTTGAGAAGTTAGAGGACTTGGGTTTGAATCCTAGTTCTGAGAGTGTATAACCTTGGTCAAATCCTTTGATTTCTGGGCCTCCCAAGTAAAATGAAAAGGGTGTCGTGATCTCTAAGGGACCTTTCAGCTCATGAACCTGTGGGAGGCTTGTGCTACTACTGCCTTTTCCCTAGCCATGGATTTAATGGTTTTGTTCAGTGACCGGTTCTGTGTGTCTCTGGACGTTCTAGAATGAATTCCTTGTTAAAGAATACATGCATGACTCCTCTCAGCCCTGCTCCTTGGGCCAGCCCTGGAAGCTGAGCTGAGCCATTTATTCCTAGCTCCCTCTCTGTTATCTGCTGGGCAAAGCTCCCCTTGCTAGAAGAGGCCCCAGGACCTGTGCCAGCTCCCTTAGCAGGAATTTGGTTTCAGAGGGATCTGGTTACAGTTTGGCCTCTGGGAGTGGAGGGGAGGTGGTTGATGCTGTCCATTCCAAGTACTTTCCAGTACTGTCCAAATAGTTTCATTCCATGATAGATTGGGAAGACGGTTACCCCTCACCCTGACGCATGCCCTGAGCTGAGGTAGGGACCTACCTACCTCCCTATTATTACTTCATTTTGACGTGTCATGTACCTCATTGCTCTCTGGAGATGTGTTGATCACAGATCACACACAAATCAGCAGTCTTACAAAATGGTTTAGAGTTTTCTTAGAGACGGTTCTGTGAGGTGAGTAGTTCCAGTATTAGCTGTGTTTTACAAATGAAGGAATTGAGGCTTAGAAAAGGTTCCTCCTTTTCATTCATTCATTCAACAAGCATTTATTAAGTCCTTGCTGTGTACCAGCTTTGGAGCTAGGTCCTGGAAATGCAGACAAAAACATAACTGGCCTTTCCCTTCAGGAAATTTACATTTGACATTCTGGCTTAAATCCCATGAGAACTCACACTTCTATAGCTTCAAGGTTTACCAAGTACTTATCTCTACAGCCCTTTAAGAGGCATTGAAAATCTTAGGAGCTCCGTGTTATAGATGAAGAAAATTAATAGTGACTGTAAACAACCCTTTCCAATCCTAGTCGCAGGCTCTTTCTCTGGTGATTTGGGCTACTGGTGGGTGGTGGTGGCTGCTGGTGGCTTGAGCATTCCTCAAGACCGAGAAGTCCTGTTTCTGGATCCCCTTGGAACATTAGGCTACTTCACTAACTTGGGAACCACAGCCTTCGAGCCCCTCTCCTTATTCATTAATAAATCCCTTTTACCATTAGGGATAAAAATGAGAGAGGAGCTGGCTGCAGTCTTCCCCACCCCCTCCCCTTTCCTTTGCCGCATGAGTGAGTCTGGGGATGTTACTGAGCCATAAATATTTCAGCTCAGGCTTTCTCAGGGCGTTGCCTGGGTGATGAGCTGGGAGTTGGGGGTTGCTCCTTCCCAGCTGCCCCTGGGCCTGGAAGTAGGATGTCAGCTCCCTCCCCATTAGGGAGCCTTTGCTTTAGGCTTGTTTTTACCGGTGGGTCAACCCCAGGGGTGGGGGATGGGGCATGACTCTGGGAATAGCTCTGGCCCAGAGCCGCCTGCTTCCTGCCACTGTTGCCTGTTGCCTAGGCCCCCCTCAAGGGCCCCAGAGCGTCTCAGATTGCCAAAGCTGGGACCAGCTGTGTTGGTGAGGGATGATGAACGCTGCACCAGTAGCATGGGCTTTTTTTTTCACCAGGAAGTGAGAAAATGGGCAGGTCTCACCCTCCACTTTCCCTCAAAGCCTGAAGAGAGGTTGCAGGCTTTACCCCAAGTCTCAAGCAGCTATAGTGCACCTGGGCCAGTATCTTCTAAAGATGTCATATTAATAAAACAAGAAGAGTAGGCTGGCCTAGGATTTGGGAAGACCTGGGTTCAAGTCCTGTCTCTGACATATACTAGCCAATCACTTAAGCTCCCATGTGCCCCAGGTGGTTAAGTTACAGATGAGTTGGTAGTTTGTATTCCCCTGCATTGGTACTGGGATTTCCCCCACCCTGAGGCAGTCGGAAACTCCCTAGGTAGCAATTACTAAATGAGAGGAGGTGAGTATTGATTTTTCTTACTCTTCAGAGCAGGAAACAGGAGAAGTGACTGAGTCACCGAGGTTGTGAAGGGTTGAGTTGGCCTTTGAGCCCAGGACCTCGACTGCCTATTTATTTCACCATGCTTTCCCAAGCACCACACTCGCGCCTCAAGTATGCAAGCTGGACTTGGTTTCAAGGGGGCTCAAACTGAGTGTTTGGCATACCTCTGCATGCTAGTGTACACACATCCCCCAGCTGAGCTGGGGACTTCTCCAGAGTTCTCACTGCCCAAGACCGCATTCTTCCAGCCACTTTGGTCTGCTAGGATCTTTGAGGCCTTGGTCCCTTCAGGGAAAAATAATGAATGACTACAGGTCCCTGAGGGTATCTTTCATATTTCCATCGACTGTTAATATATGATCTATGAGAAGACATCTCATCCTCCCCCTACATCTGTGCCTCCGGTCTAGCATCCTAGCGGTCCTAGGGAAGCTATGAGAGTAAGACTACATGATAGGAATAAAGGGGTGGGGCCAAAGGAGGCAATTCCTGGCTAACCACTACCCTCTGGTGGCTAATGCGTGCACTGCACAAGATCCGGCTTGCCCTCCACAAACCTGAGGACATAAGAGGTCTTAGGAAGCCTCCAACATATACTGGCTATGTGACCCTGGGCATTCCTTTAACCCTGTCAGCCTCAGTTTCCTCATCTGTAAAATGAGATGAAAAAGGCAACAACAAGTCACTCTAGTATCCTGGCCAGGAAAACTGCAAATGGGTTCATGAAGAATTGGGCACAATTGAACAAAAAAATTCTACATAGATCTCAAAGTCCCATAATCTGTTTCCATCACCTCTTTCATGGTTCTATTCCAGGCTATATAACCTCCTAACCTCACCTCAGTTCAATTCAACAAATATTAAGTACCTATTGTATTCACTCCTAAAATTAGTTTGTATTAAGATCATTATCAGTGCACATCTTATATATCAATTAGCAGATGAGTTGCTCGAAGGCAAAAATTGCCATTTCTGTCTTTGTTTATCCCCAGGGCCTAGCACCATGCTTTGCACACAGTAATCGATTAAGAAATGCTTATTGACCTACAGTAGTTTACAGTATGTGGGGCAAGGAAAGACTTCAGTAGAAAGTATATTGTACTGAGAGCCAGGGACCTGACTTCAAAGCCTAGCTCTTACTCCCCAAAGACACTTAACTTGCCTCATTTGCAAAGTGAAGTGAGGTGGTTGTATTAGATTATCTCTGTGGTTCAGTCCAGTTTGGACATTTATTTTTCATTGTATCCAACTACATTAGATTGTTCAGTATGTTAGAGAGCTCAGAGACAACTCAGAAGGATCACTTCTAATTGGGAAGGTTCAGAGAAGACTTCCAAAACCCTGACATTCTCTGTCTTCTAAGTGACCCCAGCCCTGTCTAGTTTGTGAGCTTGAGTTTCAAGCGATATGTATGAAGTTGGTTTATCATACTTTGAAGGGCAGTTCCAGAGGAGGAAACTTGAATGAACACTAACTTCTGTTCTGTGAGACCTGAAGTCGAGGACTCTGCATCTCTGGGATTCTTCATCCCTAAGGGAAATCCCGAGGGATAGCAAAGTTGAGGTCATAGATCTCTTCCTATGACCCTGGTGACTGAGCAGCAGGTGACTGGTCACTTCCCTTTACCCCATCTCTCATGCTTCCTAGAGGATCTAGGGATGTTATTTTAGAGGAAGGGAGAGGTGAGCCTTACTGCCCCAGATGTTGAGAAAGGGAGGGAAAACTGGCCTCCAGCTGAGAGACAAGAAAGCTGGCAAGAAAAACTCAGATGCTAAGCCCCAATGTATCATTCTGTGGCACTCGGGCTGCTTTTTTTGGTGTCCTGGTGAACTAGGGCATCTGTGGCACTGTGGCCTATTCTGAGTGCCACATTTGAAGGACATTGGGGGAAGTCCTGTGCATCTAGAGAAAGGTGATCTGGGATGAAGAGGGGGGGAACCGTCGTCCACCACTGTCATCTGAGGAATGGATTGAAGGAACCAAGGCATATTTCATTTGGAGCAGAGAAGACTTAGAAAGAAAAAGCTGGGAAAGGAGGAAAAAAGGACCAGGATGTGAAAGTTAGGAGAGGAGACATCTGAGTTTGCTATATACGGGCAGAACTTCACAGTAGACACGATTGGGCAACCAGGGAATAACCCTCCGTTCACTGGAGGTATTTAAAGGAAGGGGGTCTGTTAGGGGTGCTCCTGACTTCTAATATCCTGTAAAGCAGAGGGATTCTTAACATTTTATGTGTCTGGGACCCCTTGGGCAGCCTGGTGAAAAGCCTACGGATCCCTTCCCAGAACTGTTTCTACAGGCATGAAATAAAATACATAAGATTACAAAGGAAATCAGTTACATTGAGATAGTTATTAAAATTTTTTAAAAAAGGTCTTGGGCTCCCCGGTTAAGAGCCTCTTGCATAAAGGTTCCAAGGGCTGGGGGCCTCCTCTGCAGAAGGGTTACATAGAACCCTACGGGTGTGACCACGGGCCAGAACCCAAGCCCCGGAGGCAGGAGATCTGGGTTCGAGTCCTCCATTCTGTCAGTAACTCGCCAAGTGACCTCGGGCATAAGCCCTCAGAATCCTAGATTTAGAGCTGAGAGGGGTCCCTAAGACTGTCATCGTCTAGGGACCCGCGCCTTAGTTTTACAGAGTGGAGAAACTGAGGCCCAGAGAGGGGGAAGGGTTTTGTCTAGGTTACCCGGGGTGAAACAGGAAATCAGGTCATGAGTCCCCAGGGCAGCCTAATTTGACCCTTTGTGAAAAAGGTTTGGACTAGAAGGTCTCTAAAGACCCTTCCGGGTTTATTCAAGCCATGCCCATGAGGCTGGTGCGGAGGGAAGGTAAAGAAATGGAAAGACAGCGCGGCGGCGGCCCCTTTAAGGCGCGCCCCCGCTTCTCCTCCCTCCCTCCTATGCAAATGAAGCAGCAGCGCGGGGCGGGAGCGCGCGCCTCGGGCCCAAGCACGGGCTTGCAGTGGTTTGTCCCCTCCCGGCCGCCGTCGCCGCCGACATATTGTCCGCAAGAGCGGCGGCGGCGGCGACGGCGGCGGCGGCGAGGGCAGCGCCGGGGGAGGAGATGGGTGAGTGGTGTCTAACCAGGGCGCAACGGACCGGGTTGGGTCAAGCTAGGCTACGGCGGGCTGGAGCGGAGATGGGGACCTTAGGGAATGGGAACACCAAACCGCCGCCCTCCTCAGACCCGAGTCTCGCGCCGGGTGTCGGGAGAAGGAAGAAAAGGGGAGGGGAGGGGAAAGAAAGGAGGGGGGCGTGCTCCTCCACTCTGGGGCGGGGCTTAGAGAGAGGTGGGCGGGACATGGGGGCGGGGTCTCTGGAGTCCTGGCGGCAAAAAGCGGTGGGGGGGGCTTCGGGAGGGGCGGGGCTTCGACGCTAGTATTTCAAGGGGGCGGGGCTGCTCCCGAGACTGCCCCTCCCATGGCGGTGCAGCCCGAGGCTTCTAGGCTCTCTCCACCCGAGAGACTCATGATTCTCCTCTGTGTTTGGGGGCACAGGAGGACGGAGAGGCCCCAACAGGACGTCCTACTGCCGAAACCCACTCTGTGAGACGGGTGCGAGCGGTGGGCCCGGGCACGCCTCCAGCTCTTCGGTCACGGGCGTCCGATCCAGGGCGAGGTAAGCCATGCGACCCCTCCTCCCTCGGGGGTCACCTCAGGACTGCGAAATATTGGGGGGCGGAGGACCGAAGGGGCTCCCCTGCTCCCCAGGGCCGGCGCTAGGAGGGAGCTGCTCTTATCCTTCAAGTGATCGCAATTCTAATAACTCATCTTGACGTAGCACTTGCCCCCAGGCACAGCGTGCTGAGGGCTTTACAGTCAGTATCTCATTTGATGGGCCGTTGCTGCCCACCGCCTCCCCCTCACGCAGTACCTCGGACCTTGGGCCGGTCCTCCTGTGACTTCCTGGAGGGAGCGGACGGCTGCTGTAGCAATCCTGTAGGGGAGAGGCAGAAAGCAGTGCCCTCCCAGTGCACAGGAGAACATGTGAAGTGCCTGTACGTTAGGGAGTTGGAGAGTAAGTGCTTGAGAGAGGGAGAGAATCCTGGGAAAGGCCAAGTTTGAATTGGACTTTTAAGCATCAGTAGAAATTCCATACACTTAGAGAGAGTGCATGTTAACTAAGCACAAAGGGAGGGCATTTTTGAGGGTGCAGATCATGATTTTGTTTGTGTGCATGCCATTCACTTTACACCCCTGGAGGGGAGTAATACCAGAAGGATAGTGGGGCTGTATTATGGAGGGCCTGGCATTTGGACTTTACTGGGTAGACGATAAGGGGGCCACTACAGAGTTTTGAGCAGGGATGACCTGAGCAGCTCTGAAAATAAGAAAGCTTATTGCCGCATGGGAAGAACAGTCAGGATGTTCTTGCAGCCAGGTCCTAGGGGGATGATAGTTAATCAACGAGCACTTACTCTGTGCCAAGCCCTTTGATAAAGAACCTATAAGTAGGCTGGCAGAGGAATGAATGGGATGATATGAGAGATGTGGAAGTGATTTCAGAAGGATTTGGTACCTGATTTGATGTGAGGGGAGGGAGGAGTAAGATATCCTGCCAGGGTTTTTAACGTGTGAGACTCGGTGAATGAATGCTTATACCACAGACAGAAGTAGGGAAGTCAGGAACAAGTTTCAGGATAAAGATGTTTATACTAGAAATGTTGAGTGGCAGGTGCTTGTGGGAGATATAGATGGAGAGGACCGTTGGATTATGGACCTCTGGCTTTGAAGACAAGTCAGGACTAGATGTCACATAGGAGACCCTCACTTGTATGAGGGCAGCTGGGGAGCATAGTGGAGAGAGCCCTGGACCTCAAGTTAGGAAGACCTTAATTACTTACTAGCTGTGGGAGCCCGGGGAAATCATGTAATATCCCTTTGCCTCAGTTTTCTACCAGGGCTGTTGTGAGGATCAAATGGGATAATCTTTGTAAAAGTCTGGCATACAGTAGCCATTTAATAGATGCTTATTTGCTTCCTTCCATATGCTGCCTTTTGGGGCTATTTTCCACCAGGAATAACTTGCTCCCCTGCTCCCCTCCCCTTTCGATTCTTCTTCCAAGAGATCATGGCTCCCTGGTCACCCCTCCCTAATGTTGACCCCCTCAGAAGCAGCTCGGGCACAGGCCTCTCCAGTCCCCCTCTGGCTACTCAGGCGGTGATCCCCCTGCGACACTGCAAGATCCCAGAGCTGCCTGTCCAGCCCAGCATCCTGTTTGAACTGCAGCTCTTCTTCTGCCACCTTGTGGCTCTCTTTGTCCACTACATCAACATCTACAAGACGGTCTGGTGGTACCCGCCTTCTCACCCACCATCACATACCTCCCTGGTAGGTTCCTGCTCTGCTTGGGTTTCCCATCTGGATGTCTGCCTGGAGTCTCAGCTTTCCCTCTCAAGTCTGATTACTTCTTGAGATCCAAAACACTATACTCCCCATTTGTCTGACTATGCTTCCCTCAGAGCTAAAGGCTAATACCTAAATTGCCTTACCTCAGTGTCCTTCTCCGAAAGAATGAGGAACTTGGACAAGATGGTCCGTAAGAACAATTTTAGCTCTGGCTTTCCATGTGATTCACTGACCTGGAGCCTGTGTAGGGAGTTGTGTAAGGGCCAGGTCCCTGTAGAGCACACTTAATGTGGGACATAAAGGGTAGGACAACTGTTACTGCCATTTAACAGATAGGGAAAGCAGGCCCCAAAGCAATGTGTTTTCCAAAGATCACAGAGCCAAAAGTCAAGGGTTCTAGGTTCTAGGTTCCCTTCTCTGCCACTGATTTATGAAATATCTTGAGCAGAGTGAGTTTCTCTCTTTGGGTGTCAGTGTCACCTTTTATAAAATGAGAGAAGTAACCTAGGTAATCTCTTAGGTCTCTTCTGACCACAAATTTTTCTATAATTCTACCCGTGGAACAAAGTACATAGTCTTACAGGGTGGTTGGGAGGGAAGCATTTTACAAGCCTTAAACAGGTCTGTAAATGGGAGTTACTCATGTTGGTGTGGGGAGGAGGGCTCTAGGCACTGACTCTGTGACTTCTTTACCTAACAGAACTTCCATCTGATTGACTTCAACGTGTTGGCTGTCACCACCTTGGTGTTGGGTAGAAGGCTCATCGGGGCCATCGTGAAGGAGGTGATTGCTCTGTAAAGGGTTGGGACCCCTATTTTCCATGGCCATGTTTTCATCTACTCTGATCTCATCTACATCTAATCCCCCTATAGTGTTTCTCTTCACCCCCATCCCCAACCTTGTGTAGGGATTGTGTTTCCAAGGTAGTTATCACAGTTCCACTTCACAGCCTTCTCCATTGGGGTGTTTCCACAGCCTGGTTTTGCCCACTTCCTCATATGGTTCCAGCCGGGATTTTCATCTCCCCTGTTGGACTTCTTTGGAGAAAAGCTAAACAAATGATCTCTTTTCAAGACCTCCCATCAGCTCCATAGGCTTCTCAGAGGAAAGCTTATTACTGAATTAGACAAGTTCGTTGGTATAGGAGAAAGAACCTTGGGTTTGGAGTCACAGGATCTGGGTTCAAATCCCCACTCTTCTACTTGTTAGCACTTGATGGAATTACTTAATCACTCTGGGTCTCAATATTTCCTCATCTTTGAAAGAGTCCAACCTGGACTAGATCTCTGTGAGACTTGTCCTTGCTCTAAATCCTGTGATCAAGGTAAAAGGGATAGAGATCATTCACTTTCTCTTTTTTCCTGATTTCTTTGGTGTGGGGGCATGGGATATTTAGGAAACAGGGAAGATGGGAAACTGAAATATACTCCTGGACAAAGAGAGGACTGGGCACCCCTGGGAGAGGTGTCCTCAATGACAAACATGCTTTCTCTCCTCCCACCTGCCAGGCTTCTCAGAGCAGCAAGGTCTCCCTCCCACGCTCAGTCTTCTTGGTTATCACACGCTTTGCCGTTCTCACCGGGACGGGGTGGAGCCTGTGCCGTTCTATCATCCATCTCTTCAGGACTTACTCCTTCCTTAACCTCCTGTTCCTCTGTTACCCGTGAGTGACCCTTCTCCCTTTCCCAGCTCTCATTTTCCCTTCAGGGTCTCATTTACAGCGTTCTCTCCATAGAATAGATACGAACATTGAAGACCGAGAAGTGCTACAAGACCCCTAGCAAGTCAGGGTTGGGTGCAGGATCTGTTCTGGTTGGGCCCTGGTTGGGAAGTGAGGGTGGGATAAGGAGTCAGGTGAAGGGGAATCCTTAGAAGGACTCAGGGTAATGTAGTGGGAAGGACCTTAGATGCATAAGGCTTTAGAAGGATGAAGTGAGGTCATGGACATCAGGACCTTTATAAATATCAGCTCTCATTATAATCCAGAATCAGATGATGTGAGTTCAGATTCCAGCAAAGGAACTTATTATGATGAACGGCCTTAGGCCAATCCCTTTTGAGCTTTAGTTTCCTGATTTGCAAAATTAATGTTTAAGATTAGGTAGTAACTAAGGTCCCCACTCCTGTACTATCATGATTATCCCCAGTGTCTTCTCCTCCCTCCTGCCCCAGGTTTGGAATGTACATCCCATTCTTACAGCTGAACTACGACTTTCGAAAAGCAAACCTCTTCAGCCAAGTAGCCAGCATTAGTCCTCGGGAGGCAGGAGGCAGTGCAGGCGGCCCTCCTTCACGGGGCCGGGACTACCTGACAGTTCTGAAAGAGACATGGAAGCAGCACACACAGCAGCTGTACGGTGCTGAGGCCATGCCCACACATGCCTGCTGCCTCTCCCCTGATCTCATCCGCAGCGAGGTAGAGTTCCTCAAGATGGACTTCAACTGGCGCATGAAGGAGGTACTGGTTAGCTCCATGCTCAGTGCCTACTACGTGGCCTTTGTGCCAGTGTGGTTTGTGAAGGTAGGTGCAGTCAGGGGCAGTGGGCTCTTCACATGAAACACATGAAAAAATCCTGTGATGATGTGTAGGAAGCTTCCCTCCTCCCCTCCAGTGGCAGGTGTGCTCCCTGCACTGATCCAAAGCTTTGTGGCACTTTCTGATTTCCAAAACCCTGTACTCACAACCAGCCTGTAAGGGATAGGCAGAATGACAGATGAGAAAACTGAGACTCACAGAAGGGAATTATTGACTTAGCCAAGCAGGGTCATACAGCTACTGCCTCAAAAACCATCTGTCTCTCCTCTGCCAAGACAAGTCATATCAGACAACTCTAGTTGTCATGTCCTTTTTTTAATAGATTAGTCAGAGAAGGATAACAATTTACCTAGATTTCAATAAAGCCTTTGTAAAGGCATCTCATGGTCTCTTTTTAAAATAGACCCCACAATCAGAGCTGGAGCTGGGAGGGACCTTAAAGATCATTTAGGCTAAGCCCTTAATTTTACAAATGAGGAAACTGAGGCCCAAAGAGGTTAATTGATTTGCCCAAGGTGACACTGGTAATACGTGGCAGAGCCTGGGGATTCGAACTCAGGTCCAAGGACTCCAAGTTTAGCATTCTAAGTGCAGTGTTCACTACATCATTTTCTGGTATTCTCCTCTCCTTCATCCCTCTCCTTCTCCTCCCCAAATACTTCCTTGTAATCAGGGTAAATTTGAGCAAAATCCACCCAGCAGAGCAGCCTTTCTGACATGCATGTGGCATTGCAGAATTCTGATCTTTTTCTCTAAAGATCAGTGTGTTTCCTGATTTGTTCTCTTGGTCAAGCTTGGTCATTTCAGTTCATCTGAATTCTGAAACATTTATGAGTTACTGTCATTGACATTATTTTAGTCTATCTTTTATTGTTTTCTTGGTTGTACTTTCTCTACTCTAAATCAGGTCTGAAAAATTTTACCACCTTTCTCTGAATTCCTCTCAATGGGCACCCAATTTGTTTCAGATTTTTTGAGAGCAGAGTGCTGCTGTGAATATTTTGTGCTCTGTGGGCTATTTCTTACTTTTTGGTCATTGGTGGAATCACTGAGTCCCAGCTTAGTGATCTTTCTTGCATAATTCCAGTCTTCTAGTTCAAAGCTCTATCTCCAATGTGGTACTATGGTCGTCTCCAGATGGCTCCTCCAAACGTGACTGCTTTTCATCTTTACCAGTTTTCTGGACATGAGGAGAAATATCAAAGCTCTTTTAATTTTCATTTATCTGATTATTAGTTATTGAGAGCATTTTTCCTGTGGCTTTCAATGTTTGTATGTCTTTTGTATATCTTTTTAAAACCGTTTATGTCCTTTGACTACTTAGCATATGGATTAGCTCTTAGTCGTAACCCTGTCAATTCCTGATGTGCTCAGATTTCTTATTAGAGATATTTGAAAAATTTTCTCCTAGTTTCCTTGGTTCTACTCATGCAAAAACTTTTTAAATTTTATGAAGTCGAAATTGTCAGTTTTGTCTTTGTGATGTGTTCTATCCTTTGTTTGCTTATGGATTTTCCTCCAGCCATAGATACTGAGAGGTGCTTCCTTCATTTCTGTTCTCGTTTGTTTATAATGTGGCCTTTTCTGCAAACATTGTCATGTTATTATGTTATCTCAAGCTCCTCTTGATAGATAAAGTGGAGGGATGTATCTAAACTAAATAATGGTAACATACTTTCAGAGTGGGTTGAGTGACTGAATATATAGATGAGTTCAATGTAATCTTAAAAGAAAGGTCTTTAGTAGAGAGATCGTGTCCTTGACCCTAGGTTGTTTACCATTTCAGTGAGTAACTTGGAAAAGGGATATGGTGGACACTGCATCAGATTTGCAGATGACACAAAGCCAAGAAAGTTTTTCCAGTTCTTTGTCCAACTATCAGGATACAAGTAGATCTGGACAGGCTAAAACTTTGTATCAAATACCTAATCAATGTTTCGTAGCCAAAATCTGTGGACAGTGAATAGCCAGATAGAAGACAGAGGGCCATTTTACTTAGAGATCTCCTCATCTCCCATGGGTCACCTCAGCTCCCATCAACTCAGCATCTATGTACTGATGATTCTCAAATCTGTTTATCCAGCCCCATCCTCTCTCCGTACCTCCAGATTTGAATCTCCAACTGCCTCTCAAATTTGATGTCTCATCAGTATCTTAAACTCAGCATATCCCAAACTGAACTCATTTCCTCTCACCCCAAACCTTTCTCTTCCTAACTTTCTGTTACTGTTGAAGGTACTTCTATCCTCTCAGTCATCCAAACTCAAAACAAAGGTATCCTCCTGAACTGAGGAGAGCTGACTCCTCATTCTCTCTTGCTTCCCACATCCAATCTATTTCCAAGGATTATTGTATATCTTTGCAGCGTCTCTCAGAATATGGCCCCTTCTCTCCTCTGACACTGGCACTGCCCCGAGTTAGCCTATTGTCACCTCATGCTTAGGCTAGTGTAGACCCACCAGTCAGCTACTGCACTAGTCAAGTTTCTCCTTACTCCTGTCCATCCTTCACTGGTTTGTTAAAATGATCTTCCTAAAGCACAGGTCTGGCCATAGCACTCACTGGACTCACATTCAGTACTACCTTATCACCTCCAGGATCTGATATAAAATCTTCATTTTGGCATTCAGACCCTTCCTAACCCGACTGTGCCGTACCCCTCTCCCACCTACCCCCACCCCTTTTCAGTCTTCTTATACCCACCTTGTTCTGTGATGCACTTACACCAGTCTTGCTGTTCCTGAAACAGGATGCTTCATCCTCTGACTGGGCATTTTTACTGGCTGTCCCCCATGCCTGGAATGCTCTCCTTCATCTTCACTTTCTGACTTCCCTGGCTTCCTTCAAGTCCTAGCTAAAATCCAACTTTCTACACAAAGCCTTTTCTGATCCTCCTAAATTCTATTGCCATCCCTTTGTTGATTATTTCCATTTTATCCTGTCTCTATCTTATTTGTACATAATTATCTGCGTATTATCACGTGGGGTATGGTTAAATAAATTGTGATACCCAGGCATAACGAAATTATTACTGTGCTGTGAAACAGACAGTGACAGTGATGGATACAAAGAAACATGGGAAGATTTCTATGAACTGATACAAAGAGAAGTGAACAGAACCAGTAAAACAATATACATAATGACTTCTGCATTGTAAATGGACAGACCAACAGCGATCAAAACTAAATGCTGCAAAATCATGATGACCAAGCATGTTCCCAAAGTATTAACACTAACAACTAGCACTAATACTTAGGATGCTCTGAGGTTTGCAGAGCAAGCTCATTTGGTCCTTACAGCAGCCCTGTGGGGTCGGTGCTGCCATTATACTAATTTTACAGATGGGGAAAATGAGGCAAAGTTAGGTAGTTTGCTCAAGTTCACACAGCTAGTGTCTGAGGCTGGAGTTGAACTCAGGTCTTCCTGACTTCCAGGCCTTTTTCTCTGTCCTCTGTGCTGCCTAGCTGCCAAGAAGGTTTCTTTGCAGAGGTGGAGGATCATGGGTCAAAAACACCTTGTTAGGTCAGGCTTTTTGATACATTGGTCAGTTCCACAGAAACTCTTCTTTTTTTTTTTAAAAAATATTATAAGGGGTAGCTCTCTGGCAGGGGGGAAGATAAGAAATATAATGAGATGTAAAAACAGAAGATATCAATAAAATTTTATTTTAAAAGATATATTAGTTGTATTGAGGTGGCCAAAAAAAGTGAAGATAATCTTGGACTGAATTAAGAGGGTCCCAGTGTTCAGGACTAGGGTAGTGGTAGTTATGCTGGACTGTGCTGGATCATATCTGAAGTACTGTATTCAGTTGTAGTAGCTATATTTTAAGAAATCCATTGACATGCTGTCTAGGGGAGGGCACCTAGGATGGTGGGAAAAAAACCCAAGATCATAGGAAAAATGAGTTCTTGAAGGAAGAGGAGATGATTAGCTTAGACAAGAGAAGTCATGTAAGCTGCTTTCTAGCATTTTAAGGGACCATCCTTGCCTGAGGGATTAGATCTGTTTTCTTTGATCCTAGGAGAAATGGAGGGAAGAGGCAGCCAGGACATAAGGACATAATTCCTAACAGAGTTGCCCCAGAACTTGCAGGCTGCCTAGAGATCTTTGGGCCAATTTGTTTTCGTAGGTATTCTTGTTCAAGTTTGGGTTGCCTTGGAGGTCCCTTCCAGCTTTGATATTTTGTGATCCTTGGACCTGGATTGGAGTCTTACCTTTGCTGCCTTTAAAACTAAAGGTTTATCACGTTTCCGACCTTCCTCCCCTTAGGTCTTCAGTTTCTTGGTCTAGGTGATCTCTAAGCACCCTTCTAGCTTAAATCCTGCGTGAACATGACTTTCTCCTTAAGTAAAAGCCTGGGAGCTGGTAAAGAGGCAGGCCCCAAGATGATGGCTCTCTCCTATTTCCTAATGCTGCCACACTTTGCCCTTTCTTTGTCTCCTTTCCCAGAACACCCATTATTATGACAAGCGCTGGTCCTGTGAGCTCTTCCTGCTGGTGTCCATCAGCACCTCTGTGATCCTGACTCAGCACCTCCTGCCTGCACACTATTGCGACCTGCTCCACAAAGCTGCTGCCCACTTGGGCTGCTGGCAAAAGGTGGACCCTGCCCTCTGCTCCAACGTGCTTCAGCATCAGTAAGTGTGGGGGGTAGGAAGCGGGGCAAGGGGGGCAGGATCTCATATCACAGCTGAAAGGAGTTCAAGGAGGGCTTGTGCCTGTGATCTCCAGGGTTGTCCTAGGAGGCAGGATCAAAAAAAGACCAGGCTGAGACTTCAGCCAGACACCCCTAATAACCCCCATTTGACCGAACTAGAGGAGTCTCAGGAGGCAGCTTGGCAGAAAGATCACAGGATTTCCAGTGCAAGGACTTGGATTTTAAACTCAGTTCTGCTAGTGTGTGACCTTGGGCGTGTCACTCTGGGCTTCAAGAGTTAGATTAATTACATGAGTCCTAAGGTCTTTTCTAGCTGTATAATAATGTGCTAGGAACATGCAAAGCACTTTAAAATTATTATCTCATTTGATCCCTACAATAGCTTAGACAGGTAGGTGCTATTATGATCCCCATTTTATAGATGAGGAAACTGAGTCACACAGCTTGTAAGTATCTGAGGCCCAGCTCTCTAGCCACTGTGCCACCTAGCCCTCCATAATCTGTGGAAACAGGAGTAGACTTTCTCTGCTAAGAGTCATAGATTATGCTCTGGACTTGGAGTCACAAATCCCTCCCCAGACTTATACTAGTTGTGAGAACCTGGACAAGTCACTTAACTGCTCTGTGTTTCAGGTTCTATGTAAGTTGGCTTGGTGGCCTTTAAGGTCCCTTCTAGATCTAAATCTATGTTGAGGCAGACTTAGGGGAGATTTTGTAGACCTTTTCAAAAGTGAACAAGGTGCCCCAGATGGGGAGTATTCTAGGTGCTCCATGGAGGCTGAGGGACTGTCTGTCAGCCGTGGTATGAAGGAGATTTCTGCTCAGGCACAGTTGGATGCCACGCCCTCTGAGAAGCTGCAGTTGTGCAGTATGGTGAAGCACCTGTTTTACAAAAGGAGACACATTATCACCATCATTTCCCCTTCTCTGGCTCTTTAAGATCTGAAAAACACTTTCCTCACAGCAGTCCCCTGGAAGGAGCCTGGGTAATTGTCATGAGCCTCCTTATACCCATGAGGAAGGAGGGCCCTAAGGGTGAAGTGATTTGTCCATATTCATGCATCTAGTGTGGGTCTTAGGCAGGGTCTGAGTCTGGTCTTGCAACTCCCGGTCCAGATTCCCAGCAGTATGTCATGCATTCTTTAAAGGAGCTTGAGGTTCACTTCTGGATCTCATTCACTGTCATGTAAATGCTGCCATGATCTTGTACATTTTTTATTAAACAAAACAAAGCCTTGTTGGGCTAACTGATGTGTGTGTATAGTCAGACCAAAGCTTTTCTGGTTCAGTTAAGGACATAAAGAGTTTCTTCATAATCTTAGCATCTCTGGATTCTAGACACAAACATGTTTTAGAAGAAAAAGTTTAAGTCTCCGATTCTCAAAGGGGAAAATGATTTACAGTCGCCTTCTAAAGGCAGTGCTGCCTCCTCCCCAGGCTCCCTGATCTTAATCTGACACCCCTTGTAGCACCACTAGCCACGGAAGGGAGCCTCCCTCCACCATCATTAACTAAGCACCTACTGGGTGCCAGGTGGGCAGAGAATAAAGCCACCTCTCATAATAAAGGGGTCTCTTTCTACCAGGGTAGAGGACAGGGACATGTGAAAATCTCTACACAATCAAAGTTAGAAGAATAAATACCAAATAAAGGACAAGTTTGTTTCAAAGAAAGCAGGACTAGTAGTTGAGGAACAAGAGGGCTTCCCCTCAAAGAGGGTTGTTCTGGGAAGTGGAGGTGAGGAGCAGGCCTCCAGGCATGTGGAATAGCCATTTTCAGAGGTGTGGACTAGGGAATGGAATGTTGCATGGGAGGAGCCCAGAGAAGACCAGTTTGACTGGGATGTGGAGAGTAATACATAACATGACTAAAAATAGAGGTTGGAGCCAGGATGTGAAGGTTTTAAAAACAAAACAGAGATTATATTTGATCCTAAAGGTAATAGGGAGCCATTGGGGCTTATGAGTAAAGGAATAACATAGTCAGATCTGCATCTAAGGAAAGTCATTTTGGCAGCATTGGGGAAAATGTACTGGGATAGATGGAGGCTTGAGGCAGGAAACCAGTTAGGAGACTGTGGAAATAATCCAGGCAAGAGGTTCTGAAGGCCTGAACTAAGGTGGTATTATTGTGAGTAGAGAGGAGGGGCTGGGTATGAGATGTTATGGAAGGAGAAACAGCAGAATTTGACAGTTGATTGTGTGGAGCAAGAGGGTGAAGAGCAGGGAGAATGCCAGTGTTGCCAGCTGGGGAGATTGGAAAGATGGTAGCACCTTCAACAGAATTGTATTCGGAGGGGAGATGTGGATTTTGAGGGAAAGATCACGAGGGTGAGCTATTTCCAGTATTTCCAGTTTGAAATGTCAATAAGCAGTTGGTGACCTGGGACCGCAGTTTCTGGAAGACCAGTGAGCCCTTGGCATAGTGTCAGTCATTAAGCTATGGGGAGCAGATGGAGTTACCGAGAGAGCTTATATAGAGAGGGGAGTTGGCCAGAGCCTTGTTACTTAAGGGCATGATATCAATGAGGAGCCAGCCGAGGAGACTTAAGAGGAGGAGAACCAGGAAAGAGAAGTGTCACAAAATCCCAGAGAGGAGGGGGGATTTGCAGTAGGTAGAACCAGGAGAATAAGGACTGAGAAAGAGACCCTCAAATGTGGCAAATCAGTGACCATTAGTGGCTTTCGAAAGAACCACTTCAGTTATGTGATGAGGTCAGAAGCCAGATTGCAGAGCACTGAGGTGAGAGAGGAGGAAATTGAGGCAGTGAAAACTGGCAGCTTTTTCTGGGAGTTTGCAAAAAGGAGGAGAGCTCTATGATAATGACATGTGACAATAGCAGGGTCTGTGAAGGCTTTTTAAGGATGGGGAAGATTGGGTCACATTTGAAGGTAGAAGTTAGGAAGGAACCAGCAGATCCAGGGGGCCGCTGAAGGTTCGAGTGGCTCGGGGAGTGATTGAAGAGGCATTCTGCTGGAAAAGATGGGAGAAGCCAAGACAGGGTGAAGGGGGTACAGGAGAGATTGACTTTGGTGATGAAAAAGGTCACACATCAATTCACTGGCAGAGATGTGGCCATAAGCCAACCTCAGTGTTCCTGTAGCTTTCATCCCCATAGATAGGTCCCAGGCTGCTGGACAGAGGCAGGGGTCTGGTGTGACAGGACGTTACTGGGCTCTCCCCCCCAGGTGGACAGAGGAGTGCACATGGCCACAGGGTGTACTGGTGAAACATAGCAAAAATGTCTACAAAGCCATTGGTCATTACAATGTGGCGGTGCCTTCAGATGTTTCCCACTTCCGCTTCCACGTGAGTGTCTTCTCTACCAAAGAATGGGACATGAGGGGTGGGGTGTGGGTGGGGCAGATTCTGCTGCCTGGCAGGGGGAGCCACCTGAGGATTCCAATTAGTCACTTGTGGCATTGCCCAACATTCAATTCAGTAAATACAGTGCTGTGTCTGCTCCAGTGCTAAGTACCTAAGTCTTCGGGATACAAAGCAGATCAGACCTTTGAGGGGTCATAATCTGTTCTAGTACATGAAGATGCACCTGCACAAATAAATAGAATGCAAATGAGCATATTGTGAGTGCATAGAACAGATGTGAGCAGGATGCTGTGTGGAGAGAGCAGAAGGAAAGGTCGTTGTCACTGGAGCATCCCAGGAGGCCTTTCTGAAGGAGGAAGCATCCTAGCTGGGTCTCTTGTCCAAAGAAAATCTTTGTGGAACACTAACCCCCTCCCCTCCACTAGTTTTTTTTTAGCAAACCGCTAAGGATCCTCAATATCCTTCTTCTGCTGGAGGGAGCTGTCATCTTCTACCAGCTGTATTCACTGGTCTCCTCGGAGAAATGGCACCAGACCATTTCTCTGGCACTCATCCTTTTCAGCAACTACTACGCCTTCTTCAAGCTGCTGCGGGATCGGCTGGTGCTGGGCAAGGCGTACTCCTATTCAGCCAGCCATCGCCAGCCTGAGCACAAGTTCAGCTGAACTAGGGCTGGCTGAGCCACTTGAGGAGGACAGGGTGGGACTGGGGGGAGGGAAGAAAAAACAACCAAAAAACCCACAAAAAAAAAATCAGAGCTCTGTATTTTTGTTACGACTGCTTCTTTCTTTGATAACTGGTGTAATTAAAAGGAGAAAAGAAATGACATATTTTTGTACTCCCAATAACCTGTGTCTTGTGGTTATTGTAGGGTGGAGTCAAGAGAGGGACTCCTTAGGTCTCTGAGTTGGGAAGGAAGACAGCCCAGTCCCCAGGCTCCCTAATTTGAGAATGTGAGTGCTTCCATTGAGGGTAGTTCTGTCTCAAATATTCATGTGTTTCAATTGTTACGGAAATTAGACCAGAATTCAAAATGCTTGGATTAGAATGGGCTGCTTTGGTAAGTAATGAGTTCCCTATCACCAGAGGTCTCCAAGCAGAAACTTGATGGCCATGTGTTTGGAGGAAATTATAAAGGAGGTTTCCTATTTAGGTACCAGTAGCTTGGACTAGATAGTAACTAACATGTCTTCTAACTCCTGAGAGTTCTGATTGCAGTCAGCTGTCGTTAAGTCCCTGTGTGACCTTTGGCAGGTCACTTTCGCTCTCTGGGGGACCAGATGATCTCTAAGGGCCCTTCTATCATTCCCTGAACGCTGAGCTCCTGCCCTAAAAGTGCATATGGGGCATATGTTGATATCAGACCAGATATGTATATGTTTAATGTAAATTAGTTTTGTTTTGATAACTTGCTGACATTCCTGGAGATGCATACATACACACAGGTGTTTGAAGAGCAGTTGAAATCACTGCATTACAGAATAGATGTATTTCTGTAAACACTGTTTTTGAATAGCAATATGACAAGTACCAGATTTGGAGTTGGAAAACCAGGGGATGAAGCCAACCTGCTGCCTGTGAGATTTTGGGCAAGCTATGGATCACTGGGCACAACTTTATAAAATGACCAAGTTAGACTAAGAGGTGTTCTTAACCAGGGATTTGTGAATTTGCTTTGAAAATATTTTTATTGCAGTACTTGTTTCAGTTTAATTGGTGTCCTTTTGGGGAGCAGTGTATGTGTATGCATGTGTATATGCATAGACATACACATATTTTTACATATACACACACATACATACATGTACATATTTATTTTTGCA
The DNA here is from genome assembly GCA_023548195.1 of Bettongia penicillata ogilbyi. Lineage (NCBI taxonomy): Eukaryota > Metazoa > Chordata > Mammalia > Diprotodontia > Potoroidae > Bettongia > Bettongia penicillata. Next base: position 8,950,288 of record JAJHZJ010000128.1, read on the forward strand.
TTAAAAAATGTTGTTCCGAGAAGGGGTCCGTAGGTTTTACTACACTGCTAGAGGGGTCCTTAACAAAAAAAAAGGGGTCCTTAAAAAAAAGATGAAGAGAGAATTTCCCTTCAAATTCTAAATCCTATACTGAATGAAAAAGTAATTATTATGCACTTACTGAGTGTCAAACACTGTACTAAGTGCTAAAGACTAAAAAAAGATAAGTGACAATCTCTGTCTTCAAAGACTTTATGTTCTAATTGGGGGAGATAAGTAGAATGAAGTAGTAGCCAAAGAGGGCTAGTTTGGTTTGAAAAATTAAATGAACGGCACATGGAGCCATACGTAGGGCAGTTGGTTAGAATATCCTGCAGCAGCAATGATTGATTTGGTTATTATGATGGTGTAGCTTGGGTAGGAATCTACCAGTTACAGTGGTGTGGTTATTACATGAGATGAGCAATTTTCATATTTTTTTTCTTGTGACAGCAGCAGTTACCTGAGTGTACTTCTACGGACATTAGGCTGAATTGGAACCTCTGATCTTGGTCAGACAAAACTGGATCCAGCTGTCAGTTGAGTTCTGAGTTCTATGCCATATACGTTTCATTTGTTTCACATTCTGGTTTTAAAGAATGACTATCACTCCAAGGAAATGTGCGAAGGTCTCAAAGAGCACCCATCAGTGATCGTTAGCACTATCCCAGTGATTGCTGGTGTCATTCAAGGATTATTCAAATTCCATAAGGAAACTGAGGATCGGTTACACAAAACAAAGTGCTGCTGGGGGAAAAATCACCAAGAAGGGACAAATTATTGGGCAAAATCGCCTAATTAATACTCAGAAAATGCAAAAACTTTCAAAACACTGAGAAAACCTGTTTTGTAAAAGGGGCTCACTATTGCTATGAAGGGGGAAATGGTGGTATAAATGATAGTACAAAGATTGAGGTATTCAATATTGAAAAAAGATAATTTTTGTTGATGAAATACACTCTTTCCTTCAGAGCTATAGGAAACCCATTGTCAGAAGTCCAGAAGAGTCTATTAGATCTGCACATTTTCATCAGAAGTCTTAAAAACATTCTTTGAAAAATGGGGGATTTTTTTTTTTTTTTACTTTCAGTAGGACTTGAAAGGCTAGTCCTGATTCAGGAAATCAGGAACTCTAATAAATATGGTGACATAATGATAAGCAGGATTATTCTGGAAGTGCAGAAATTTCAAAATGGAGAGAAAATACTACAACACAACTATACACCATGTTGCACATCATGAAAAGTTAAGAAATCTATCCAAGAGATGAAAATAAACCTACTTCAGTGGCCTGGGAACTCATCTGCCTTACACCTAATTAGAAAGGAATGGGCTATAATCAAGGAGAGACTTGGAAAAATGAACTATTTGTCAAAGGTATGGTTCCTATCTAATGGTAAATGTTTGGTTTCATGATGAATTAATGTGCCAGAATCTTGTGAACTCAGTGTTAAATCATGTAAAACAAGGAATTGTAGCAAAAGGGAGATATACTATAAATTAAAAGTTAAAGTGCTAAACATAATATTGTTGTGTTCATATGCTGTCCCCCTATTAACTTCCACAGAATTCTCTGTGATCTATGTGACCTACTTTCCATTTCTTTATTTGGAAAATCATAAAGCCCATCTCTAATGGCCTAATGATATATCTCATATCCCTTCCAAGTACAAAATCCTAGGATTTACTCTTTATATTAAATCATGTTTCTTCCATTCATTTTACTTATGAATTGGGGGAATGTTGTGGGTGGGGATTGTGGGGAGGCTAATAAACATCCTCAAGAAATAAAAGTAGTTTTCTATAAAAATTAGGAAGTATTTTTCAGCACCATATTTGAAAGAAAAATTATCTGAGAGAAAATAATCTTCAACGTAAGCTGGAAAACAAGTCAAAAAGGACTAGGGTTAAACACCATCTTTTAGTTTGAGTCAACATTTGTTATTTATTAATCTCTGCAGTTCAAACTGGTACCTGTCTGTCATGCTTCTGTTCAGCTCAACTTGCAAGCAACTTCTGAGGCCCAAGCAAAGAGAGGGAAGTGCCAAACTTGGTGAGTGTTACAAATTGTCTCCTCTAGGTGATTGGGAAGGAGGCTTGAAAGAGATTTTTCAGTTACTGTGTCCTGGTGAGTTAACAGTTATTTTTCTCACCTTAGCTCAAGATGTTAAAACCTGGCCATTTTGCATTAGTTGGAAAAAGGGAAGGAAATGACTCCTCATCTTAGCCCTCCCCTTCTCAAATCATGCCCCACCAGATATTGGGAGTGTTTGGGCTGGGTTACTGGGTTTGTTAACTCAGTAAATTATTTTTGACTGGAGAAAGGAGGTTGAGAAAGGAGGTGAAATTAGGGATTGAGGAAGTGGAAAGGGGAAAATGAGAGTGAAAGCTAGAAGTATGGAAGCAATCATCACTAAATTTTTTTTTTTAAGTACTGTGCTAAAAGCTGAGGATTATTGTTATCTCTTCCTTCTTGAAGAGGACCATGACATCAGGAAGGTGAGGCCATGACTTGCAAGTGAATTGGATTACTGTGAGGCAGGCTGTGCAAGGTCACCAGCCTCACTTTCTCCTCCAGAGCCATCTGGGTCCAATGGCCAGGTATTGATCAGGATGACTGGAGAGGAACCTGAAAGAGCTAGGGATGCAGAAAAGGCAAGAGACGGCCCCTACATTTAAGGCACTTACAGTCTAACGGAGGAGACCACATGCAAACAAAGCAAGACATCTAGATATAGATTTATATATATATATATAGTATGGTGTATGTGTATCTGTGTACACACACACACACACACACACACACATACACACATCTTGCGGATAAACTGTCCATAGGGTATTCTGGGCAAAAATAGTGGAATGGTTTGCCATTTCCTTATCTAGTGGATAATTTTTTGTCAGGCTATCAGAGGTGAAGTGACTTGCTCAGGGGTCACATAGCTACGAAAGTGGCTGAGGTCTTCCTGACTCTGGGTTCAGTCCTCTGTCCGTTGAACCACTGCCAACTCCTATAGAGGACAAACAGGATATGTGTTCTTCGTTGCTGAAGAAGACCATGCCATCAGAGGAATGATGACATCACTTACACTTGACTTTGTGTTGAGTGAAGAAGGGCTGTGTAGGTCACCAGCCTCACTTCTCCTCCAGAGCCATCTGAATCCAGTGACCAGGATGACTGGAGATGACCCAGGATGAAGCAGTTGGGGTAAGTGACTTGCCCAAGGTCACACAGCCAGTGAGTGTCAAGTGTTTGAGGTGAGATCTGAACTCAGGTCCTCCTGACTCCTGCACTGGTGCTCTATCCACTGCACCACCTAGCTGCCCCAAACAGGAGATAATTTACAGAAGGAAAGCCCTAGGATTAAGAGGGGTTGGGGAAGGCTTGTTGTAGAACAAGAATGTGGTGGGAGAAATACAGTCTAGTGTATATAGTATAGAGTGCATTGATCAGCTAGCATTTACTAATCACCTACTATAGGCACTGCCAAATGCTGACACACGGCAAACAGTAACTACTCGTAGACTGATTGTTGACTGGTTGGATCAGGAATTCAAATCCTTCCAGTGCTATTTGACCTTGAGCAGATAGCTTGTTCATTTTGTTTCAACTTTAAGTCGTGTCCGACTCTTCACGACCTCATCGGGGGTTTTCTTGGCGAAGACACTGGAGGGGTTGGCCATTTCCTTCTCCAGCTCATTTTACAGATAGGGAAACTGAGGCAAACTGGGCGAAATGGCTTGCCCTGGACCACCCAGGGAGTAAATAGCTTAATAAATACTGGCTGGCTAGATGAGGTCTAAGGTCTGGGCTTCAAACCCCCACTCGTTCTCAGGGGTCCGAAGCACCGCGGTCCGAACAAGTAGCTCTTGGCGGTGGATCCGAAAGAAACCAGCCTGCCCTTCCCCTCCCCCACTCCTCCCAGCAGGACGCGGCCCCTTTAAGCACGCCCTCGCTACGTAGCTTCAGCCGCCGAGTTCGGAGCGCGTCCCAGCGCCGGGCCGAGGCAGAAGTTTGTCCGCTCGGGGCCGCCGTCGCGCCGCGCCGCCATATTGTCCGCTGGAGCTGCCTCCGGAGCCGCCGCGGTGTCCTGAGGGAGCGGAGCTTCGCCGGGATGGGTGAGTGCGCCGGGCCGAGGAGGCCGAGGTAGCCCAAGGCCTCCCCCCGCTCGGGCTGGAGGCGCGACTCCGGCGTCCGGGGCCAGCCGCCGTGCGAGGAGAGGCCGGGCCTCAGGCCGCGGGCTCGGGAGCAGAGCCGGGGCGGGCGCCCCTTCCTTCCTTGCTTCCCCCGCGGGGGCCGGGGCGCCTCCCTGGGCGCGGACCGAGGGGGCTCGCAGCCGCCGGGACCTGCCTCGGTCGGCCCGGCTTGGGGAGCGGGGGCCGTTCCCCGTCCATTCCCCCTTGAGCCTCCGGGAGGGAAGGGGCGCGCGCCCAGGACCCCCCGCCGGGAGGCAGCGCCGGGCGCTGGGCCCGCACCCTCCTGGCGCTCATCAGTGCTTAGGGTCGAGCGCCCAGCACGTGGCGGGCAGTCCCTGCTCCGGGAGACCTGTGGCTCTCCCCCTCCCCCACGGCCGCCGAGCGCCTCGAGGCTGAGCAGCGTAACTCGTGGGAAACACGCCCCCGAGCCCTGCGAGCTTGGTGCTGCCGCTGGGGAGACCTGCACCAGCCCCGTCTGTAAAGTGGAGGGCTTGGGAGCGTAAAGGGAGGGGATGTATGTGGGCACGTGACGTGCACACAGTGGACGTACATGCACTGTGCGTACTCTAGCCTACGGCGAGGGAACTGAGGCACCGAGGGGCGCTGACTCGCCGAGGGTCCCCTCCCACCTCCCTGTGTCTTCGATGTGTTCGGGCGCACAAGCTCCGGCGCGGTGTTTTTATCGGGCTGGGGGAGGTTAGTTGTAACTGGGAGATTGATCCCAGCCCCGACCTCTCCTCTACCACTTGGGTGAACTCAACTTCAGAGGTCAGACTACAGTCCTCCTACCTGACAGGAATTTTTAGTGCTTGTTTTGAGTTTGAACCTACAGGTAAAGAGAATCTAGTCAGGTGAAGAAAACTAGCCAGGGTCACATAGCATTAGTGATAGCTGGGACTTTAAAGCAGACCTTTTGACTCACACTTCCTTTCAGAACCTGAGGAAGAAACTTGTTAGTGTTTTCAGTCCACATGAAAGGGAGGGAGCCGTGGGTAGACAGATATGTCTTTCTGAAGAGGATCTGGGGGTTTTAGTGGCCTGCAAGTTCAATACAATTCAGTAATCGCATGTGTCAGCCAAAAAAAGTTAATCCCTTCCCCTGATTTTTTTAGGAGACAAATAGCCTTTGAGAATAGGGAGGCTTTAAACATACTACACTCTGCCCTCATCCGACCCTATGTGTGCAATACTGTATTTAGTTTTGGACACCACTGTTTAAGAAGGATATTGATAAATTGAAGTAAATCCAGAAGACAAGTCGGCTAAGTAAATAAGGAAAAATACACTTATTAAGTGTATCACTCCCTGTAGGTAGATGATATTAATAGCACCCATTTTACAGTTGAGAAAACTGAAACAAAGTTAAGTGACTTGCCCAGGGTCATACAATTAGAGTGTCTGAGGCTGGGTTTGGCTTCAGGTCTTCCTGACTCCAAAATCAGTATTCTACCCATTATGCCACCAGCTGCCTCATTGCCTATGAAGAAAGGTTAAGAAGTAGGGAGAGAAGTTTTGGGGGACCTGACTATTCTTTTCAAGCGCGTGGAAGACAGGTTAAAATTTTCTGTTTGGCCTCTCAGAGGGCAGACCCAGGAGAAATGGAAGGAAGACGCGGCGGGCTCCACCTCAGCTGGATGACTGCTGTTTGGGAAAGTGGCCTTCCTTTTGTGAATCGGTCCAGGTGGAGGGCTGACTCTGTGATTCCACTTTTTATCTGTCCTCTTGCACCAGTATTCTCTGAAAAATCCGATGGAGTCTTGGGAAATGTGCAGCTGATCAAGGGAAGAGCTAGTCCAGTGCAGGCACAACAGGTTGTAAAGGTGCTTCCACCCCTGCCCTTTGTTGATACAATTGTTTTGGATTAAAGCCTTGCAGAAGTTAAGCAGAGGTTAAATTGGATTGGAAAGAATTTCTTTTTGCTTGAGAGTAGAGGGGATATCTTGGTTCTTTTAACTGGCAAGTGATTTTGGACTGTTTGCCCATCTAGTCAGTCAGCAAGCATTTGTTAAGCACTCACTGTGCCAGGCACTGCATTAAGCCCTATATGCAGAGAAGGGCTAAAACACATTCAGCAAGTAGGCCAGGATAGCTGGAGCATGGCATTGGTGGAGTGGGGGTGAATTAAAGCATCAGAAGACAGAAAAAGTAGACAGGGACTAAGTTGTGAAAGGCTGCAGAGACAGGAAGGCTGGCTTTCTGGCCATCTCCAGGACAAGTACGTTACTGCTTGAGAAGCAGGTTGGCACTATAGCACCGTATGTGTTCAAGTGTATTGATTAAGTGGTTACATTTCAGTCAGTAAATCAGCTAGCATTAAATTAGGCTGCTAGTGTGTGCTAAGTGATAGGGATACAAAGGAAGTACAGTTAGATATAGACAGAATAAATTGAGAGTAATCCTAGAGGAGGAGCATTAAGATTAAGGAGGACTAGGTAAGGCTTCTTGCAGAAAGTAGGACTTTAGCTAAGACTTGGAGGAAGTCAGGTAAGCTAGGAAGTGGAAATGAAGGACAGCATGCTAGACATGGATGGGAGAAGACCAGGGATGAAAACATTTTGAGTCTCTGAGTAGGGAAATGGAGGGCTCTGAGTGTGCAAGGGGACAGCAAGGAAGGCAGTGTCTATGGATTGCAGAGTACATGAAAGAAGACTAGAAAGGGAGGAGCAGGCCAGTTTATGAAGGTCTTTTAAAGCTAAAGATTTCATATTTGATACTAGAGGCAATATGGAGTAATTAGAGTCATTAGAATTGATTGATGGGGTGGGAAGTGGAGGTGATGTGGTCAGGAAGATTCATCTACTGCAGTTCCAGTTCAGCTTCAGAAATAAGTTAAATAAGCTAGCCAGTAAGCTAGCTGTGTGACCCTGGGCAAGTCACTTAATCCTGTTTGCCTCAGTTTCCTCAGCTGTAAAATGAGCTGGAGAAGGAAATAACAAACCATTCCATTATCTTTGCCAGGAAACCTCAAGTGGTGTCATGAAGAGTTGGACACAACTGAAATGACTAAAAAACAGCAAAAATGATCATACTTGATTTTTAGAAATATCACTTTGACAGCTGACTGGAGGATGGACTGCAGGGGGAGCATTTTGATACTCTGGGGGAGACCAGCCAGTGGGCTGTTATAATAACCCAAGTGAGAGGAGATGAGGCCCTGCACTAGGGTGGCGGCTGTGTCAGAGGGAAAGAAGGAGGTATGTGTGAGAAAGGTTTTTAAGAAGGTGGAAGGTGGACTTGACAATTATTTGGATATCAATCAATCATTCAATCAGTAAGCATTTATTAAGCACCTGCTTTTGTGCTAGGCACTGTGCTAAGGGGCTAGAGATATAAAAAAAGTCATAAGATATCCCTGTCCTTGAAGAGTTCACAGTCTAGTGGGGGAGACAACATGCAGATAACTATGTACAAACAAGTTATAAACAGGACAAATAGGAAATAATCTACAGAGAGAAGGCACTAGAAGTAAGAGAGACTGGGAAAGGTTTTCTGTAGAAGGTGAGATTTAATCAAGGATTTGAAGGAAGCCAGGGCAGCTAGGAGGTGGAGATGAAAGGGGGAGACCATGCCAGGCACTAGGAACAGAAAAAATGCTGGGAGCCGAGAGATGGATCATCTTATTTGAGGAGCCACAAGAAAACCAGTGTCATTGCATCAAAGAGTGTATAGAGAGGCATGTAAGATGTAAGATTACTGGAAAGGTCAGGGCTGGGTAGCTAGGTTATGAAGGACTTTGAACAGCAAACAGAATTTTGGAGGTGTTAGGGAATCACTGGACTTTACTTAATAGGAGAGTGACATGGTTGGGCCTGCACTTTAGGAAAAATACCTCGGAAACTGTACAGAGAATGACCTGGAGGGGTGTGAAGACTTGAGGCAGGCTGACCAGCAAGCAGCATATTACAGTAGTGCAGGCATGAGGTGGTGAGGACCTGCCCCAGGGGGCTGGCAGTATCATAAAGAAGGGGGCACATAGAGGAATAAATCTACAGACCTTTGCAACAGATTGGATATGAGGGGGGATACATAGTGAAGAGTCAAGGATGACGCTTAGGTTTTTAACCTGGGGGACTGAGAAGATTCCCCTCAACAGTAATAGGAAAGTTTGGGAGAAAAGTTTTGTTCAGTTTTGGACATGTTAGTTTAAATTGCCTTCTGAATCTGTTAGATTTACATTTGGGGGGAAAATACTTACAAAAAGGAGCTGAAAAGAGAGGAGAGATGTGGAAATGAGTCCAGAAAGTCAGAAGCAGAGAGAACCCAGAGGCCAGTAAAGGTTGGTCAGCCTGGCCCTCTTCCCAATCAGAGTAGGAGGGCTGCGTGACTGAAAGATGTTCTTTAGCAAGTGGGCCTCACACCCTAAAAGAGGGTCTAGGGTGAGACAACAGCCATGTACTCCAGAAAAAATATGTATTATCAGGTAAGTACATAGAACCAGATGTGTTATGCAGACTTCTTGGAGTTATGTTGTCATTAGAGGTGATGGCTCTGAAGGAAATATAGAATCATAGACTGTCACATGGAAGGGACCTTAGAGACTATTTAGTCTAACTCCTACCTAAATAAGAATTCCTTCTATAACACTTCCACTAAATAGACAACTATCATTTCCTTGAATACCTCCAGTGAAAAGTATTTTACTACTTTTCTTTGCAGCCTATTCCACTTTTAGTCACTTCTGATTGTTAGGAAAATTTTATTTCTATTGTTCTGAAGCTGCCTTTCTGTATTTCTACCAGTTAGTCCTACTTTTTTCCTCCTGGGACCAAAAAGAGAACAAATATAATCCTTCTTCCACATTTGCAAACAACTGTCATCTTTCCCTGCCCCACACTCTCCCTCCTTTATTTTTCATCTGCAGGCTAAACATTTTCAGTTACTTAAAGCAGTCCTTGTATGGCCCCTTCCTATCTTGGGCTCCTCCTCTGGACTTGTTGATGTCCTCTAGCTTGACAGCGTCCTCTTAATGTACCCCAAAATGGAATATAGTACTCCTGATCTTGTCTATACTAGTAGAAGACAATGGGACTTTGTAAGGACACTCTGCATCCCTTAATGTGGCATATGAGTGAATTCACTTTTTGGTTGCTATGTCGTGCTGTTTATTGAGCTTTTAGCTACTAAGACACCACTCCCCATGTTTTCATGTCAACTACTTAGATATCTCTCCCCTATCTGTACTTGTGCAGCTGTTATTTTTTATCCTAACTAAAGCACATTAAATTATCCCTCAAATTTCATTATTGTGTATGTGGCCTATTTTGCCAACTTGTCCAAATCTCCATCTCAGCAGTCACCCAGATCTAAAGAATAACATTGTGGACACACTTGTTGAGAATTTACTTTATGGGCAACTGATTGATACCTATGTTCTAGAGGCAGATTCTAGTTTAGTGGGGCAAGCTGAATCCAATTATAATCCATCCTCCCTCATTCCTTTTTTCAACAGTTTTTCCTTTAGAGGCAAGACAGAATGAATGAATCGTGTCCACCTTCATGTTCTCTTTAGGTAACTTCCTTTAAAGACACTATTTTCTGTTAGACTCAAAACTCAGGCCCTCAAACTGTTGATTTTCTGTGATGTGTTCTCTGCTTTGGTTGTATTGAGTGTCAAGGTCTCAGGAAAAAGTAAGTTTTTTTCTCTGTCAGCTGTAATTTTTTTTTTAACTTAAGCCCTGTCTTCAATACAAACTCTGTACTATCTTCTAAAGCCAAATTTTACCAGACTTGACTGTCCTTTATACAGTGATCTCAGTGCCCTCATCAGCCCTAGCACCTGAGCTCTGTTTTCGTTGACTGTCTTGGGCAGAGAAAGTTCTGTTTGGGGCTGTTGAACCAAAGATCTATGGTTCTGGGATTACTCAAGGCCATACCCCAGGCCACAGCCCCTTGCTAACTCCACCTAGTGTCTAATGAGAATAATAGCTGACGGATCTCTAGCTGTTTACAGAGTTAACTGGGTGTCCTCGCTTAGATGCTCTGCTGGCATTTCAAACTCAGCATCCAGAACCAAATGCATCATTAGGAATTTGTATGGTTCTAATCCTTAGTTCTGCTGCTGACTGTGTAATTTTAGAAAAGTTATTTAATATCTTTAGGCCATAAGCCCCTCATTTAAAGCAAGGTGGTTGGATTAGATGATTTCTATAAATGTTTCAAATCGTATCATACTGCTAAATTGCTTCATTTGGATCATGTTTTTGTAGGTTTGAAATTAGAGGTGCCAGATTAGATATCAAAAATAGTGAAAATGCTGTTTTTATATATATATGTATTATGTGCACGCACAAACTTTAGCTCCATGATATCATTGGTATAGATATTTTGTAAACCCCTTCCCACCATTGTCATGACTTATGTCTCAGGAAGATCACCCGAGAGTGAGCCTCAGGTGATGGATGAGCCTCTCTCTACTAAGCTTGACAGGTCTTTACCAAGAACACTCCAGTTCAGTAACCTTCACAGGGTCACCTCCACATTGTAGCAAGGCATTGGAGAGACCTTGATGTTTATTTGATGTTAAATTTAGGTGAGAATTAGTCATAGCATCTGGTTCTGTGAATTCAATAAGGGCTTATTGAACAGCTACAGTTCCAAGTTAGCCTCTTGAAAGACTTTTGGGACCTGTGGCAATCTTTGCTAAGGCAGGCTTCAGGACTGATTCCGTAGGGCTCCGTGTAATGGAATCATGGAGTCAGAGACTTCAGAGATTATCTAGTATAGCTGCTTAGGCAGCTAGATGGCTTCATGGATAGCGCACTGGGCCTGGAGTCAAGAGTTTGAACCTGAGTTCAGATTTGGCCTCAGACACACGGTAGCTGTGTGACCCTGGGCAAGTCACTTAACCTCTGTTTGCCTTAATCCACTGGAGAAGGAAATGGCAAACCACTCCAGTATCCTTGCCAAGAAAACTCTATGGACAGTATGTCTTTGGGGTCACAAAGAGTCACACACAACTGAACAAGAAGTATCGTAGTTTTCAAACCTTTTAGTCTGAGGATCTCCCAAAGAGTTTTTAGTTACATTGTTTGTATCTATCTCTTCTTTACCATATTAGAAATAAAAATGACAGCATTATTATAAAAATAATTTTAACCTCTCAGAACCCCTGAAAGAATCTTATGGACCCCTAGGAGTCCCCAAATCATACTTTGATAACCACTATTCAGTACACCTACCAATATCACTGGGCCTGAGGCCCAGAGACATTAAGTTACTTGCTTCAGGTCACACAGAGCTACAGTTCCAGGTCCCCAAGTCCAAATCCAGTAGTGCTCCTTGCTGCTATACCATGTTGTCTTCTGCAAGAAGCCTTTCCTGATCTCCCTTAGTGCTAGTGCCTTCCCTCCAAGATTGTCTCCAGCGTATCTTGTCAGGATCTTGGTTGTGTACGATTGTTTGTATATTTTCTTCCCAAAGAGCACGGACTGTTTTTTTTGCCTTTCTTTATAGCACTATTGCTTAGCATGGTGCCAGGCACATAATAGGTACTCAGTAAATGCTTGTTATCATGATCTTTCTAGGATACCAACCAGTATGACTAGGAAACCAATGTATCCTCTGCTAATTCACCAAGGGATAAAATTAGGGGAGGTGATTATCTGTTTCTAACTATAATTCTCACATCAGATGAATGAGAGAAAAATTATGGGAAAATCATAAATATTGTTCACAAGTAAACTCTTAGTTTTAAACAGTTGTCTATCAGATCATCATTTCCTAATCATTGCAGTAAGCCCTGTGATGACAAAGCCAGAATGTGTAGTAGCCTCTTTTGTGGACTGACCCAGTTATCTGGGCAGCATAGTGACTCCCATTGTCTTTAGGGATTGGCAGTGTTGACTAATTTACAGATAACATTCTGGGTGCTTCGTGCTGCCAGACCTGTTTCTCACTGCTTTCTCCTTTATAATAGCTCTACACAGACTGGGTCAGGATTCTAGAAGCTCACAAAGATATTTTCAGAAACCCATAGGAGCAAATATTCTGACATGGTTTAGGTTGCACCTTGTTTTCTTCCTCACTTCCTCTCCTAAAAGTAGATTTTATTTAACTCTCATTCATAAGATTTAGAGCTAGAAGAGACCTTAAAGATCATGTAATCCACTTCTTCATGTCATAAATGAGAAAATTGAGGCGCAGAGAGGGAAGTCACTTGTTCAAGGGCAACATGTTCTCTCAAAATTACATAGGGCAAATCTCCCTGAACTATATTAATTTGGCCTACTTGCCTCTACTATCCTAATTCATCTCATCTTTTCTCTCTCCTAAAAGCAGACAGATTATTGTTGATTTGCTTTCATTTTGAATTGACAAATACCTTTTAGCATCTGTCCTTTTTTCACAAATAGTATTGCGGAGAGCATCAGTCAGCTCAGGGAACCGCCTTACCGGTAGTCCACAGAATCAGTAATCCTGAATTTAGGAGTGGGAAAGGATTCACAGGTCACTAGTGAGCCCAGTTCCGTCGCAAGTCATGAGTGCCACTATCATCTTTCCAAGATGCCGCTTAAAGACTTATAGGGATGAGGAACCTTACCCCCAAATCAGCCATTTTCACTTTTGAATAATTCTGGCTGTTGGAAAATTTTTCATGTTGAACTAAAATCTACCTCCCTATAGTTTTGCTCCTTGGTTCCGGTTATCACCTCTGATACCTAGCAGAGCAAGGCAAATCCTCCTATGTGACTACCCCTCGATTATGTGAACATAGCATTCATGTCCCTACCATGTCTTATCCTTCAGCCTAAACAGAGTAATGAATCTTAAGAAGTTTGATGATCCATTGTCTTCATTTTATATATGAGGAAACCGAGGCAAAAGTGTGACCTTCCACAAGGTCACCCAGATAATGTCAGTCAGATTTTGAACCTAGGCTCTCTGATTCTGACCTGGTATTCTGTATTTAGTTCCTTCAGTGTTTCCTCCTCAACCATAGTTCCTTTTGGTCCCCTTAATATAATGCTTTCCATCTACTGGACATGTGTCAGCTTGTCAGTCTCCTTTTTAAAACGTACTGCTCAGAGCTGGCTACAATTCAGTGTCATAGTGGGCCTTTGAACTTTGAGAAATTTTAGCAGGCACTAAGGTGAACCTGAAGTGATGCTACCCATATGTATTACACTTGTCACAAATTGTCAGCAGCTAAATATGCAGAGAAGAGAATAACTTGTGGACCAAGGTAGGCAGTCAAGACCCTTGATATAGCATTTCTTTCCTGCCTCCCCTTCTCAAGTAACCAGGATTTGGATGTAGGGAAAAATATATGTGAAGATTTTGCTCAGAAGTGGAATACTCTGGATGTGGGAGACAAGATAAGCAGCTTGGAAAAAGCAAGGTGATCTCCAAGAATCTGAAGATATTTGTGGGCAGACAATTAGACTTACTCTCCTTGATCCCACAGGACACAGCTAGGAGCAGTGAAATGGAAGTGGCAGAGAAACCAATTTCAACTTGGAATAAAGAAAAAATATCCAATTTATTATCATTGTTCAGAAATACCTCCAGAGCTGACGCATTGTTCACCACTGCAGATTCTTCAAGATAGTCTTGCTAAGAAGTTACAGAAGACATTCCTATTTTGGAGCAGTCTGGATTAGACATCACTCTGAACTTTGACTGTAAGGAAAAGCCTAGGTTAATTCATTGGCATTCACTGGCAAAGGCCTTGTCATGAGGGCCATGGAAAAATCTTGACCTGAACCTGGGCCAGCTTCAGAAGGGCAGGAATGATACTGACATTGATGTGAACAACTTCTGCACATTCTCTTCCTGATCTTTTTGGGGGATTTCCCCCTTTTTGTATGTGGGGAAACTGAAACTCAGAGAGTGACTTACATTAGGCATAAAGCTAACAAGAAGCCTCAGAACCAAGATTCAGTCAGGGTTCCCAACTGCATATTAGTGTTTGCTCTCCTGAAAAACAGCAGGGGCTGAATACCAGATGCTGAGTGATCCTGGGCAGGTCATGTTAGCACCTGCCTCCAGGGTTATTGGGAGAGTCAAATGATGAAATTGTGTATGAAAAAGGGAGAGCTGTAGAGATATGAGCCATTGTTACCACTACTGCTGCCACCCCATAGTAGATTGGTTGCAGCTTCACTGAGGGGCCAGGCTGGGCAGCTTCTCAAATACAAGAGTATATGGACCTCAGTGTTAGACTTAGCGCAGGCATCTGAGATGTCGCGCTTCAAACCTATTGAGCAAACTGTGGTTGCAGCGTGGGCTTTGATCATCTCTTTTCTCCTCGTTTCCCTCGTTAGAAGACGGCTTGGTTGTTGTTTGTCCTTCATTTTCTAAGAGGACCGTGACATCAGGAAGGTGACAGCCTGCAATGATGCTAAAACTTCTGGCTGGAAAGAAAGAGATGGCATTTTAACTGAATCTTGAAGGGTAGATGTTGTTTCTTCAGGTGGAAATTTAGCGATAAGAAGGATGTCACAGGGGTTTGGAAGACAGCTTAAGCCAAGAGGTGGGAAAGGAACCCTGAATAGTCCAGTTCAGTGCATAGGAGGCCCAAAGGGAAGTATTGACAGATAAAGCCAGAAAGGTAATCTGAGGCCAAATTTTGAAGAGCCTTGAATGCCAACCTGAATAACTATATTGCTTTATTTGGAGAGCCTTTGAATTTTTCTCATTAGAAGAATGATACAATCACAGTGAGAGGTAGCATTAAAGTAGCATAGAATCAAGTGAAAGTGAAAGAGACTGGAGGCAAAGTTAAATACCAGTTAGGCTGCTCAAATAGTCTGGGTTAGGGAATGGAACCTATGAATGAGGAATGAAAAATCTGTGTTTGAGACAAGATTTGAGAACCATGTTGGAAATGAGGGAGCAAGGGAGTAGTAAGATGACTGAGGTCCTTACCATTGTGTTCAGTGCTTTTGTCAGGGTATGGCACCAGCTAACACATACTTGAAACAAAGAACATGATCTCAGCTGCTTTCTAAAAGAGCATCAAATGATAGAATTTACAATGCTCAGGTCGAGAAGTGATGGGCCTACTGTATTAGTCACACCAATATGTTAAGTCACTGATACAGTCTTGCCCCGTGTACATTGTTTTAAGAAGGCCTTAGACCAAATAGAATGTATCCAAAGCAGGGCAACTAGGATGCAGAAGGGTTTGGCAACCATATCATTTTGACAGAGCTGGAGATAACTGTCCTGAAGGAGGTGACATTTGGGATATACTACAGGGCACGTCAGATAGTTTAGTGCTATCATAATGGACAGGGTAGTAAACTTATTCTTTGTTTCAGAGAAGAGAATTGGGCGCAATAAGTAGTTTACAGGAAAGCAGATTTTGAGCTATCCAAAAAGATTGACTGTACTTCAGAATAGTTCCCCTTTAACATTTGAAGTGTTCAAGCAGAGTCTGGATGACAGGTTCCTGTACTAGGAAAGTTTGGAGTAGGTGGCACCTAAGGGAATTTACAAGCTCTAAAATTTAATTGTTCCATAGACAAAACCACTAAGTTTTACGGTAAAGACCACTTGAAAACTGAACTCAACCAGTCCAGTTGAAATGAATCCATTCCATTTGAAATAATTGCATTTGGGGAGAAAAGAAGTAGAGCACTAAGATTTCTCCCTTCCCCATAGATCTTGTGTATTTTAGGACTACAACCCTTGATCATAAAAAGATCTAAGATTCAGGCATAATAGGACCCTAAAACCATTAGAAATTAATCTACTTAGGTAGCTATGTTTCAAAAGTACTATGAAATAAATTTACTAGATGCTCTTAAGGTCCCTTCTAATGTCTAATGAAACATGATTCTGTCATTGCTTTAGTACTGTTATGACTCCTAAAAGGATGAACTGTCCCATTTCAAGGGAAATTCAGTAACTCGAATGAGTTTCTTAGATACTGACCTGGTGTGTGATGTTGATATGACTAGTGTCTTGCTCCATAGTTAGAATCCATTTGTCCTCCTTGAGGAGGCAGTAATGAGGATTGAATCTGTACTGGTCCAACATAAGGGATAGATTGAATAAATCCTCAAATTATAAGCAAAGGTAATTTCCTTAAATTACCTCTCTGACCTTTCTCCTACCAAGTTACCTGGAAATTGATTTATTGTTTGTTAGTGAGGTATGTGAAAACTTCCCCGCTGAGGAGTTAATAGAGTTTTTCAAGAGGTCTTTCAGAAGGCAGTTCCTAAAAGAAAATTTGCAGACATTAGTTATTTATGTAAGTGCTTATTATGCACCAGATTTTAAATACAAAGATGGATGATGAGAACTGAGCCTGTAGTTAGGAAGCCCTGAGTTCAAATCCAACATCAGATACACACACACACACATACACTCTAGCTGTGTGACCTTGGGCAAGTCACTTGTTTGCCTCAGTTTCCTCAACTGTAAAATAGGAATAATAATAGCAAGGGAGATAACATTTGCAAAGAGCTCAGCACAATGTCTCCACTGTAGAAGGTGTTATATAAATGCTGACTATTTATTATTATTTAGAAATGTATGTGAATAGACATATACGATACACACAGAATCAACATACGAAAGGTAGACATAAAGGGAAAGGCGTTAGCAGGGTCTGAGTCTGAGAAGGAAGCCAGGAATTCTAAGAGACAAAGATGAGGAGGTAGTACCTCCCAGGCATGGGGGCCAGCTGGTACAAAAGCAGGGAGACAGAAGGGTCAGGCCATTTGTAAGTACCAACAATTTGGCCAGTATGACTGGCCCCGTAGAATACGTAGAGGGGTGTAGTGTGTAAGAAGGTAGAAATGAGCCGGGTTGTGAAGAGCTTTAAATACCAAAAAGGAGAAAATAGGAAAACACTGGAGTGTATCAAATGTGAAGGTAGAGGGAGTGTTACATGACTTGTTATTTAGGAAAATTATTTTGGCACCTTATTGAAGTTGGGATAGGAATGGAGGGAGCCTTTAGGCAGGGAGTAGAATTAGGAGGCTGTTGCAGTGTCCTAGGTGAGAAATAATGGATGACTGTACTAGAGAGGAATGACTGAGTAGAGGGGAGAAATAGGTTAGAGATGTTATGGAGGAGAAAGAAATGAAAAGATTTGGCAGCTGATGGAATATATAGGGTGAATGAGGTTAAAGGAAAAGTTGAAGGTTACGTTGAGGTTCTGAAGCTGGGTGAGTGGAAAGATGGTGGTGCCCACCACAGTAATTGGGATGTTTAAAGAAGGGCACATTTCAGAGGGGGTGGGAGATGAATTTTCTTTTGGATATGTTGAGTTTCAGATACTTTTGGGACACCCAGTTTGAAATATCTAATAGGCAATTTGTATTGCAGGACTGAAATTCAGTAGAAAGTCTAGGACTGGATATATAGATTCTAGGAATTATCTTGGGGGCAGCTAGGTGGCACAGTGAATAAGGTGCCAGATCTGGAGTCCAGAAGTCTCATCTTCCTGAGTTAAAATCTGGCCTCAGACACTTCCTAGCTGTGTGACTCTGGGCAAGTCACTTAACCCTGTTTGCCTTGGTTTCCTCATCTGTAAAATGAGCTGGAGAAGGAAAAGGCATCCACCCCACACTTTGTAGGGACCAAATCAATGAACCAGAGAACCTGCTCGTCTCAGTATTTTGCCCAGAAAAACCAAACTAAACCCAAAAGGGAATCACAAAGTGTCAGACATGACTGAAAACAACCAAATAGTAACAAGAAGGGGTTATTTGTATGGAGATCCTTTGAACCCATGGGAACTGATGAGTTCACCAACTGAGAGTATCCAGAAAAAAGAGAAGATGATCCAGGATAGCACCTTGGGGCGCTTCCGTAATTAGCATTTATGACATGCCTGAAGATCTAGCAAGGGAGCTTGGGAAGGAGCTGTCTGACCAGTAAGAGGAGAGCCAGAGAGTGCAGTATCACCAAAACCGAGGTGAAAATGTCAACAGTGTCAAATGTTGTAGAGGGGTCAGGTTTGGGAACTGAAAAAAGGAACATTTGATTTGTCAATTAGATCATTAATAACTTTGGAAAATGCCGTTTGAGTTGAATTATGAGATCAGAAGCCAGAGGATTTGGTTGGGGGCAGGGTGGGGAAGGATGTAGGGACATACTAAGTTGTAAAAACTATTTCAAGGAGTTTAGCCAAGCCAAGGAAAATAAGGCAAGATATGATGACAGTAGCAGGTATGGGTGATCTAAATAAAATTATTTTTTTTAAGGTATTGTTTGTGGGTAGCAAGGAAGGAACTAAGAGATTGGAAAGAAGGTGTTGAGGCTTGTATCAATGGCTGCTGCTATACAAAATCATTATTTCTAGCCTTTGAAAGAATTTCCAAGCCATCTTTTCTGTTGAAGCATCTGTTTGCTCCAAACTCCAAACCAAGTGCAAATTTGTCTAAATGTAGACCACACTCTTCTCTTCTCCTGTCCCCTCAAATTTGACTAGTCTAAAACCAGAAGATGGGCTTACACTCATGCACATAATTTTCTGGCTCTTTTTAGAGAGTTTAACTTCATGCCACGTAGAAGAATTAAACCACTAGTTACTGTGCTGTGCAATTAGATTTTCACTTCATGGAAGGAAAACAATTTTCAAATCTGTTACCTGAAATTTCAAAAAAAAAAACCAAACTGCCTTTCCAGTGTAGGGATAGTAGAACAATACTCTGCTGTGGTTATCTTCTGGATCTTTCCACAGACAAACTGATGAAGGCTGGTGCTCAGTAGAGTGCAGATGTTTGATGAAAACAGCAATAATCTTTTAAAATGAATAAAATATCTTTATCTTCATGAGAAAAAAGATATAAAATTTCACTGAATTTTTTACAGATAATTGTGTAATTTTTCACTGTTTTACCTTTTAAAAATCCTTTTGGAAGACATTATTCTAAAGTTCAGCCAATATTTATACCAGTACAGTTTTATTGCAGTATCAAATGTACTTCCTAAATCTGTTAGTTCTAATGGTTCCATCAGCCATTGTCTGTTTCGGTTTTTAAGAAGGATACTTGTATTAGATTGGTGCTGGCTCTGTTCATTACAAGCTGTGTGACCTTAGGTAAGTCACCTTCCATTCTTGTTCTTTTTTAATGAAGGTCCCTTACATCTCTAAAGAAATCCCCCTGTGATGGAAAAAGCCTCAGAATAGGCACTTTGGAGGACACAAAGGTAACGCAGCGCAGTCAGTTCCCAAGAAATGTGTTTTTAAACTTCTAGTAGACTTCTGGCATAGTGAAGAGACAGTTAACCCAGAGTAAAGACCTGGGTTCAAATCCTGCCTCTGACACCTACTAACCGTGTGACCCGTGTTCATCCTTCGTTTTTCGGAGGACCAATTGCAAGGTACTGTCTTGACTTGCAGGTAAGTTGCATTTAAGTGAGGCAGAGCTGCACAAAAATGGTCAGCCTCACTCTCTCCTTCAAAGTCGTTGGAGTCCAGTGGTAGGATGAAAGTCTTGACAGGTGATGAGAAGCTCCTTAGAGGGTAGGGACTGTTTATCTTTGTGTCTTCAGCACTTAGCATAGGGTTTGACCCGAATAGGAGCTTAATAAATGTTTGTTGACTGCCTGCTATCTTAAAGGCTGAATAAGTCTTCCACCTATGCTTCTATCCAAATTCTTGATTAAAAATCCTGGGCACAAATCTGAAGCATGCTCCTTGAGTGCCCTTTTTGTCAGGTTGCTGTTCTGTTAATCACTGCCTCTTTGATTTCATTAATTCATCCAGATCTTTTAGCAAATCCCTTAACCAAGAGCTAATTGTGCCTACTAGTTAGTGGAAAGCACCTTGAGAACTATAGTGATAGAGGTAGGTACCCCTTGAGATATAGTTACCATGTTTCTTATGATCTTCAGTTATGTCAGTATTGTACCTTCCCTAGCCAATTCTGTCACTGCACAAAAGAACAGTAGAGGACTCTAGATTTAGAGTTATCAGGGACTTTCTTTCTAGGTCTTCTAGTCCATTACCCTGCTTTGAAAAAAAGAAACTAGGGTGGGCCAAACATGATTTTAGGGGCTTTGAAACACCCATGTTCAGGCAGCAAACTCACACCAGACTCAAATGGTTCATTTATGTGGTAGACTCAGTAGCAATCTTTGAGAAAGAATTTGTAGTAAAAATGAAATATATGTTTGGTATGAGCTATCTGCATATGAGTATTTTTATAGAGGTTACTTAGTTAAAGAATTAGCAGCTGGAAAGACCTCTTTTTGATTTGCATTGTCAACTTTGGATAAATATTTGGTAACAACTTTTAATTGTTCAAATACAGTAGCTACAAATTCTGGATTGGGTGCCACTAATGCTTGAGTGAAGACAATGATGGAGAGTAGACTGCTAGGGATGCTGGGGACTGACTCTTGAATCCCACCAGTAAAACAGTGGTTTGTTAGAGTCTCATTAAATCAGACTTAAAAAGGTTGGCTTATTTGCCTCCTTTTAAAAATCCGTGATTTATCAAGCCTCTGATATAGTGTTCTTTCCTATTTCGTTCCACAAATACATACCAATCACCTTTTATGGATAATATCCCACCTTGAGTTTTTCAACACATAATTGAAAAATGATAACAGTCCCTGACCTTAGTTTATAAACACCTTCCTGACAGAGTAGTGTTATACGCATGTGTAAGCATAATTCAAGGCAGAGTGAGATGTAGAGAAGGGAGAGAACACTTTAGGCTGGACCACTGATGATCCATGAAGGAGGTGACACTTGGGTTAAGCTTTGACTGAAGAAAAAGATTTCAACAGGCAGACAGGAAGGAGGCAGGAGTGCTAGGCAAAGGAGGTGGATGGCCTGCTCCTATGCATAGAGGAAGAAAATGCTGCGCTTCATTAAAGGAGCAACTGACCGGAGTACTGGAATGGGGAGAAATGTGAAAGAAGGCTAGAATGGTAGGTGAGAGGCTCAAATGCTAGGGTAGGGAGTTTACAGTATCTTCTTTGGCAGTAGGAGACAGCTTGAGTTTTTGTCACCTCTAGTGACAGGTTAAGTTGAAGGTAGGACATTAAGATGATGTTGGACTGAAAATTGAAAGTCATCTATAGAGAGGTGATAGTTAAATTATGGGAATGGATTGAATCACTAAGAGAAAATATAGAAAAAGTAGGCCAAGAACAGAACCTTGGAGGACACTCATATTTAGTAGGGACCAAATCAATGAGCCAGAGAACCTGCTGTCTGCTCTACCCACTTACAGTTCCCTTTTCCCCAATAAATATTTCCATGTTTGGAGTTGGTTGCATACCAGGGCCAAGGTCTCCAAACCAGCTTAGTTTTGTCACTTTGTTATATAATAGTGAGGCTCTTATTTAATTAGCTAACCTACAGCAATGCTGCCTTAGCAAACAACTTTCTATTGATAACCAAGCTGTTTGCCCAAGAATTGAACTTTACCCAGTCCTAAAAATTACTGGGAAAGTACAGAGGGAAAGGAGGGGCAGGCAGAAAAGAGGTGACTTAAAACTTGGGGAGGATGTTTAACATTCTTGAGAGAAGAGTCCAAATGTTAAACTATCCGTCGGTTAGAGGGAGTTCTTCATTAGTTTCTCCCATCTCTTTTCCTAGTGCAATTAAATAGCCATTAGCTTATTGTTATGAGACCTACAGCTTCCTTGCTCAGAGATCTACAACATATACTCAGCAATCAGTTTCCTTGATTTAAACCCTTAGCATATTCTGGGTTGAGTGCAGCAAGTGGTAACATTTCATTAGAAAACCTCCCTTTTCAGGAAGTACCTACTGAGCATGTTGCCTGAGTGATGATAATAATTAAAGAGACTGATTGGTTTCCTGTTTATAGTCTCCTGGCCTAGCCTCCCCTTCTGGAAGATCTTCCTGTCATTAACTGGAAAATGAAAGCTAGTTTCCTTATCTCCTTAGTGCAGCTGTTTTATACCCTCCCAGGCAAGCTTGCTTCAGATGATTGCTTCCTTGATGGAAATAGGCCACATTTCTAAAGCCTATTATGGTTATAAAGCACTTTCATCACAACAACTTTGTGTGCTAGGTAGTGTAGATATTCCCATTTTTCAGATTCAGAAACTAAGGCTCAGAGGTGAAACAAGATCTGTCCAGGATCACATGGCTAAATAAATGCTGGAGCCAGGTCTTCATAGGACTTCATTAGAACTAGAACTCTAGAGGTCATCTAGTCTAAACCACTCCTTTTATAAATGAGGAAACTGAAGATCTGAGAGTCCCAAGTGACCTGTGTAGGCAACAAATAGAGCCAGATTGTGAATCCAGGAGCTCTGACTTCAAGTTCCACATCTTTCCATTATACTGCATAAAGGAGAAATCACTTTTCACCAAGAGATCACAGTCTTCTTTTTTTTTTTAATATATTTATTTATTTAACTTTTTACATTCATTTTCACAAATTTTTGGGTTCCAAATTTTCTCCCCTTTTATCCCCTCCCCCCACCCCAATACCCCAAGCAATCTAATTTTCCTTATCTCCAATCTGCCCTCTCTTCTGTCATCCCTCCCTTCTCTTGTCTCCATCTTCTCTTTTTTCCTGTTGGGCCAGATGACTTTCTGTTCCTCCTTAACTGTATGTCTTCTTTCCTAGTTGCAACAACAATACTAAACAGTTGTTCCTAAAACTTTGAGTTCCAAATTCTCCCCATCCCTCCCTCCCCACCCATTCCCTTTGGGACGGCAGGCAATTCAATATAGGCCATATCTGTGTAGTTTTGCAAATGACCTCCCTGATAGTCGTGTTGTGTAAGACTAACTGGATTAGCATCCCTCCTAACCTGCCCCTCCTTGTTTCTCTTCTGTCTTTTGATCCTGTCCCTCCCCAAGTGTTGACTTCAAACTACTCCCTCCTCCCTTTGTCCTCCCTTCCATCATCCCCCCCCTTGCAATATCTCCTTCTCCCCCACTTTCTTATACTGTAAGATAGGTTTTCATACCAAAATGAGTGTGCATTTCACTCCTTCGGTTAGTCATATGAGATGAGGGTAAACTTCTTGTTTTTTGTTGTTGGTTTTTTTTTTTTCTCAGCTCTCCTCTTTTTCCCTCCACTAAAAAAAACTCCTACCTGCCTCTTAAATGACATATAGTTACCCCCTTCCATTTCCCCCTCTTTCCTCCCACTACTTTTCTCTCTCACCATTTACCTTAATTTCTTTTAAGGTATGGTCCCATCCTATTCAGTTCAACCTGTGCTCTCTATCTCTGTATGTGTGTGCATGTGTGTATGTGTGTGCATGCGTGTACATGTGTATGTGTGGTCCCACCAACTACCCAGATACTGAAAAGTTTTAAGAGTTACAAATATTGTCTTTCCCTGTATGAATGTAAACAGTTCACTTCTGGTAAGTCCCTTAAGACTTCTCTTTGCTGTTTCCTTTTTCATGCTTCTTCTCATTCTTGTGTTTGAAAGTCAAATTTTCTTTTCAGCTCTGGTCTTTTCATTAAGAATGATTGAAAGTCCTCTGTTTCATTGAAAGACCATATTTTCCCTTGAAGTATTATACTCAGTTTAGCTGGGTAGGTGATTCTTGGTTTGAGTCCTAGTTCCTTTGACTTCTGGAATATCCTATTCCATGCCCTTCAACACCTTAATGTAGAAGCTGCTAGATCTTGAGTTATCCTGATTGTATTTCCACAATACTGGAATTGTTTCTTTCTAACTGCTTGCAAGATTTTTTCCTTGAGCTGGGAGTTCTGGAATTTGGCCACAATGTTCCTAGGAGTTTCTCTTTTTGGATCTCTTTCAGGTGGTGATCGATGGATTCTTTCAATACTTATTTTGCCCTCTGGTTCTAGAATGTCAGGGCAGTTTTCCTTGATAATTTCATGAAAGATGATGTCTAGGCTCTTTTTTTGATCATGAGTTTCAGGTAGTCCCATAATTTTTAAATTGTCTCTCCTGGATCTATTTTCCAGGTCAGTTGTTTTTCCCATGAGATATTTCACATTCTCTTCCATTTTTTCATTCTTTTGGTTTTGTTTGGTGATTTCTTGGTTTCTCGTAAAGTCATTAGACTCCATCTGTTCCATTCTAATTTCGAGAGAACTATTAAATTCAGTGAGCTTTTGAGCCTCTTTTTCCATTTGGCTCATTCTGCTTTTGAAAGCATTCTTCTCCTCATTGGCTTTTTGAACTTCTTTTGCCAATTGAGTGAGCCTATTTTTCAAGGTGTTAATTTCCTCAGCATTTTTTGGGGTCTCCTTTACCAAGGTATTGACCCGTTTTTCATACTTTTCTTGCATCTCTCTCATTTCTCTTCCCAGTTTTTCCTCCACCTGTCTAACTTGCTTTTCAAAATCCTTTTTGAGCTCTTCCAAGGCCTGAGGCCACCCGCCACCCCCCTGGGGTGTCTGGGGTACTGAGGCCCCGCCCTCCACATCTTTCCCTGATGGCAAGAATATGTCCTCGTCATCAGATCCGAAGGTCGGGATCATTTGCATTTGTTGGAAAAAACTCCCTATAGTCTTATTTTTCTTCCCTTTTCTAGGCATTTTCCCAGCCAGTTACTTGACTTCTGAGATTCCTTTCCACCCCTGCCTTGTTCCACCTAGCTGGTGCTTGGCCTCTGAGATTCAAATGTGCTTTCCAAGCGGCAAGCTTTAGTTCTGGCGCTGGGGTGGAGGCAGGGCCGCCTCCCAGGCTCAGTTCCCTCAGGGGCTTTATGCAGAGACTTTCAGGAATGGAGCGGGTTGGGGCGGGGTGGGGGGCCCCGCCTCCCAGGCTCAGTTCCTTTAGGGGCTTTATGCAGAGGCCTTCAGTAATAGAGTGGGGTGGGGGCAGGGCCGTCTCCCAGGCTCAGCTCCCTCAGGTTTTATGCAGAAACCTTCCGTAATGAAGATTCTGCCTGCTGCTGGGGGATTCCTGAGTCCTGGGCCGCTGCTGCCTCAGCCGCCGCCCACTCCTCTGCCTCCGCCGCTTCCTGCCCCCATCTCTGCCACTGCCACTTCCTCCTGAGGGGGCCCGAGTCACGGAGATGCCCCACTCCCCTCCTCTAGCCCAGCCTTCTTTCTCACTGACCTGTAGCTTCTGTGGGCGGAGGGACTTTCCCAGCTGCCGGAGCTTCCGTCCCTGAAGCCTGCTCGGGTCAGCTTCTCTGGGGCCGCGGCCAGGGCAGCGTTGGGGTGGGGTCCGCTTTCCGGGGCGTGACGGACCCCGGGGACGGCTCTTCAGGGCTCTCTGGCACGGAAATCTCTTCCACTCCGTTTCTGCACACCTTGTATTGACCCAGAAGTTATGGGGGTCCCTTTTTACATTAATTCTATGGGCTTTGGTTTCGGAGCTCGTAAACGTGCATCCTTCTACTCCACCATCTTGGCTCTGCCCCCGATCGCAGTTTTCTTGATGGAGAAAGGGCCAGCTTAGTTGGTCTGTGAAGAGCTTCATAGGAAGGGAGAAATTTCTTCATGGATAAACCATCAATTTTCCAACTGTCATTAATGTAGATTGTATTCATTGTTTTGCTGTCACATTATGTTTGTAAACATCTTTTAAAAAAAATCTTTCCTTTTTAAATTCCTTAGACTTTATAAGTAATAATTAGAGTTACTTTAATCAAAGGATATTTATCACTTTTACAATAGTTGTTGAGTAACAACAGATTGCTCTTTTGGAGACTGCAGTAATCTACATTGTCCCCAGCAATGTACAAATGTTTGTTTCCTCCAAGCCTTGCCAACATACTTTTATTTTTATTATTTTTGTACCACATTGTGTTTGTATTAGAAGCATATCCTGTGTATAAGTTGAGTGGTGCCATGGGTGTGGAGTCAGAGGACCTGAGTTAGAATCTCAGCTCTACTACCCATGTGGCCTTGAACAAGTCATTTAGTCAGTTTGGACCTCAGTTTCCTCATATGTAAAATTAGTGGTTTGGACAAAATCTCTAAATTCCTTTCCAGCTCCTCTAAAGGTAGCAAGATCCTCTGGGTGTAAGGTACTTTGCCAAGGTAAATAGGTCCTGTTTGTAAGAGAGGTGCTACTTCTAACAAACTCAAGAACACTTCAGTACCTCATTTGACTGCTACAACTTCTCCAGGGATTAGGCAATCATCCAGAGTAGAAAAAGCATAGGAAGGAAGAATGCATGCTGTTCTGGAGTGTATTCTCACCTTCTTATCTCTACGGGTGCTCCTTCTGGTGGTAAAGATGGCAGCTTCTCCATCTGCTTCTGGCTTTGTGGGATGTGTGAGTGTGGATATGTGGGTGTCCCAGTGGTGCACTCACACTGGCTTAGGTTACCTCCTCTTCTCATTTAATAGTCAGACACCTACCTTTCTGATCATAGTTTCCTGGATTGCATTTAGCAAATTGTAGAGTATTTTCAATTATCCCAGCCTACTCTTTGACAAAAGCTAATTTCTCTTGTGTTTTTGTTTTGTTTAAATAATTTTTTTCAATTAAGGAAAATCTGCCTTCTCATTCCCCATCCCCATTGATAAAAAAAGAAAAAAACACATCTACACATCTGTTACAAAAAACAAGTTCCCACATTGGCCAAAAAAAAAGGGTTAATCTGCAGTCTATCACTCCTGAATACCATGTTTCATCATGACTTTTCTGGAATTGTGTACAACCTGTCTTGTTACTATGTGTTGTATTCTTGTGGTAATGCTAATAATCTCTTTCATGAATTTTGCTCTTCAGCCAAGCTGGATTTCTTAGTATTCTTTGTACTTCTTTATACACAACATTCCATATCCCACCTCCATGCCTTTGCTTTGACTCTTCCCTTCATACCTCTTTCTCTTCATGTCCATCTCTTGGGACCCCTAGCTCCCATCAAAGCTTAGCTTAACTATTACCTCATTCAGAAAGCTTTTTGATTCTTTTTCCTGGTTGCAAGGCCAGCTAGTGGCACAGTTGTTAGAGACCTGGGTCTAGGGTCAGGAAGACCTATGTTCCAATCCAGCTTCCAGCATCTATTAACTTTGTGACCCTGGGCAAGTCACTTAACCTCTGTTTGGCTCAGTTTCCTCAACTGTAAAATAGGAGTAACAATAGCACCTGCCATCAGGGTTGTTGTGAAGAGCAAATGAGATATTTGTAAAAAGCTATATAAATGCTTATTCCCTTCCCTTCCTCCCCTTGTTCTCTAAGGTTGTTATTGCTTACCCTCCCCCCAAAACTATCTGTATTTTTATATGTCTGTTATTTATTTGTGAACATAACCTTCATAAGAGCCTGTACTGTAGCCTGTACTGTCCAACTTTTGTCTTTGTATCTCCATTGCCTACCTCAGAAAGTAATTAATAAATTGGCATAATGTTAGGCACAACATCCAAATTACTTTTCCCTAATTTAGTTTTAAACTGATCTGACTTGTCACTTCACAAATTCACTGAAAATATTTATCCATTTTCTCTTGTCTGTATTGTTGCCCAGTAAGCATTGCAATTTATTGTAGAAAAAGCAGTTATGATACATCTTCATCTTCCAGTTCTTTTATTTAGGTCTAGTGTAAATCCTAGTCAGTGTTGTTCTGAACTTTCTTGTCTTTGTGAGGACCATTGTTCTGAAAAGCCACTCTCAGACTTCTAACTTGAACCATTTAACGTCACTGAAATAATCCCCTGGGTTCCAGTCCTGTTTCTGTCAGTAACTAGCCTTCCTTGTCTTCTCTCTGTTCATTGATTTCCTCTTTGTAAAAATAAAGTTGTTAGATTAGGGTGCTAGATGTGGAGTCAGAAGCCTAGTTTCAAACGCTGAATTAGCTCGGTCTGGTAATACATACACTACCCTCTCTCCTCCAAGGGCAGCTGTGAGGGAAGTCGTTCTTAACCTGTGGGCACCATCTGTCTTTATGTCCGCCTTGTGTGATGGAAGCCTTCAGATGGGAACTGAGGAACAGAGCTGCCTGTGGCCTCTATGGTCTCTGAGGACTCTCACCACCAAAGGCCTCCGTCAGCAAGAGGTGACTTTTTTGATCCATTCAACTCCTAAACAAGTCTGCTAATCAGTTCAGGACGGTGATAGACCTGAGAGGAAAGAGCAACCTCCACTGTGAAATCTTACCAAGTAACTAGCATTTGTATTGCATTCATTAACCACGTGTGTCTTGTGGGGTCCTCACAGCAGCCGTGGTAGGTCACTACTGTTAGCATCATCATTTTACAGATGAGGACACTGATTAAGTGTCAGTACAGGAGTAAGTGACTTGCTCAGAGTCACACAGCTAGTATATATCTGAGGCTAAATTTGAATTCAGGCCTTCCTGACTCCAACTCTAGCTCTAAATATTATGCTAAGCTGCTTCTTGAAATCTAATATTAGGTAATTTCTGATGTCCAAAGTAATGTAAGTAAGAAACAGCTTGGTACAGAGGCAAAAACACAAGATTTGAAGTAGAGGACCTGGGTTTGAATGCTACTTCTGCCACCCACTAACTTTCTGACCTTGAGCAAGGTTACTTTGTTCTCTTTTAGGTATAAGTGTTTCTTCTTCATAAAATGAGAAAATTGAGCTAGAGCTGGAAGCAACCTCAGAGATCATCTCAGTTCTGAAATTCTGTGGTCTTTCTCCCCACCATCAATCCCTCCCCAATCTTGATCCGTTAGTGGCTGGGTAATCTCTACAAAGTCTGTCCCAAATAACCCTATAATATGTTCAAGGGAAGAAATGTAAGAAAAAGTGTCCATTTTCTAGACAAACGGTGTTATTGGATCCTGAGGGCCGTGTTAAATTCCAACGTTGAGGATCTTTGGAACATGGATTGTCTGGGGTATGCTGATCATGAGGAGTGAGAACCATGGGGACTTGGAAATGTGCTTTGTATCCATCTTTATATCTGTTTTCCCTCTCCACCTTATTTTCCTAAGAATTGTGCTTTGTTGAAGTTGGAAACAAGATGGGCTTGTGCAAGCTAGTAGTAGAGAGGAAAGGAAAGTGATACTGAATTTCACAGTGGGGAAAATTGAGCTGGGTTTTTTTTGGTAACACTAGAGAAACTTCAAAACTGATACAGAAGGTTTTACAACTTGACAGCAAAGCCTTTGAACACTTCTGTTACTCTTCTCCTGACCCTCACCTCTTCTCCCTTCTTCAAATGACTCTTGATACCCAAGTATTATATTTCATTTCAGTGTCAGGTTTTGTTTCTTCGGAACTTTCAAAGGTTCCATTGTAATCTCACTTATTCCACTGAATTTCTTCTCTTTTAGAGGAGTCCTGGTTGTTAAGGTCATTCACCCCTCCTCATTACAGGACTCTTGTAATCCCTACCAGGGGCAGTCCCCAAATGAGATGCTCTTTCTGTTGACTGAGAGAATCCAGGCTCCCCAGCAAATGAGGTTGAAGAGCTGTTGTCAATCCCAAGCTTGATAGGACAGAGTTCCACTTCGGGCCTCCAGTTCCCTTCATTATTATCATTAAAATATTCATTATATTGTTTCATTATAGCAGACCTGCTGGGTTGGGGTGGGGAAAAAATATCTGTAGTTCAAAACTGACTTTAGAGGAAATTAGTTTGAGTTCTAGATCCTGGTTGCTGACTGTTTTTTTGGTTTGTTTGTTGTTCTTTTGTGACACACTCAGGGTTAAGTGACTTGCCCAGGATCACAGAGCCAGAGTCAAGTCTCTTGAAGCTGGATTTGAACTCAGGTCCTCCTGACTGTATGGCTGTCACTCCAGCCACTGCACCACTGCTGCAGTGACCAACCATGTTAACTCACCAGAGAACCACTAGTGGAGGCAGAAACTGCTGGACAGCTCATGTGAAATCTGCACTTGATCTGACTTGAATATACTTTGGATCCATTTTCTCACCCTGACCCCATAACCTGGAAATTTTCTTTGCTAAATAAGCCAGACCTGCACATGCAGTGACGGAAGGGAAGATAGGGCATCTGGTCCTATTCTGTTTCACTGTCACATGTTCTTGAACAATCAACAAGAAGTTATTAAGTTTCTACCAAGGGCCAGATCCTCTTCTAGGGGTACAAAGACAAAGCAAAGGCCACACTCTCAATCCCTCAACAAGAGTTTATTAATACTTGAACAGTTCATTAATGCTGGCACTAGGTGAGAGGCAGTGAATACAGTGAACGAAATAATACCTCCCCCAAGGAGCTCTCATCCTAATGATGCCTGCCAGGGTTTACTCTGATTCCTGTTTGTTCCACATGTCCTAGCATCCGGTACAGGAGCCTGATAAATGTTCATTCATTTTTCAGAAATGTTTAGGATCTTGAGAGCCTCTCTCCTGCCATCCTCCACCAAGCTTAACAGTTACTCCTTGAGGAAACCTCTTTCCCACTAAATGAAGAGAATTTGCCTCCCAGAGACAGTTTTAGGCTAAAGTGTGTTTTTAGGCCTAATAATTACAAAAGGTGAGCCTAGTATATAGACTGGGCCTCTGACTCAAGTGTGAGACCCTGGGTTAATCTTGTCAACGTGTTCATAGAAACTTAGAATGCCTAAGGTCTAAAACTCCTTCCTGTCACCTGTGCTGTTGCATAACCTTTTCCCAAACCTGTAATGTACCTTCTCTTTGCCTAGAATTCCTGACTTCCTCTCAGCTCAAGAGCCAACCACCTCTTCCTCCTCTTCTCTAAGGTCTTTCTTGGTTAGTGTGAACCCCCACCCTCTATTATGTTTATTGCATATCCATTTACCATCCCCTGATAGAATATGTGCTCTTGGTTGCCAGGGACTGCTTTGTTTTTGTCTTTGGGTCTCCAGCCCTTAGTATTGTGGCTAGCAAATAGAAAGTGCTTAATAAATAACTTGCCGATTCTTTTTTTTTTTTTTTTTTTACAAAGATTAGGTCTTGAGGGTTCCTGCCATCCCTCTTAAAGAAAGGTTCCAGACCAACTATAAAATCAAAATTCTAAACCTAATACTGTAAATGTAACATCGGAATATTAGTATAGAGTACTGACCTTACCACTAGGGAAATAAAACATTTAGATAACAGAATCCCAGTCGTCATAGAACTCAAAGTCCAAGGCAGGAGTGCTTAACCTGGGGTCCATGAACTTGTTTTTGTTTGCTTGCTTTTTAATATTTATTAATTATATTTCAATAAAATTCATTTCTTTTATATGCCTGTTTGTACATTTTAAAACCTTAATTCCAAGGACAAGTCCCTCCAAAAAATCTCACCTTCTACTGGAAACCTTTCCCAAACACTCTTAATTCTAGTTCTTTCTTTCTCTTAATTATTTTACTATTCATCTCATATATATATATATATCTATATATATATATATATATCTATATATATATATATATATATATATATATGTATATATATATATATAACTTAATTGTAGGTTGGCTGCTTGTCTCTCTCCTTAGATTGTGAACTGCTTGAGGGCAGGGACTACCTTTTGCCTCTTCTTTGTATCCCAGTCCCTGAGAAGTGCTTCACAGCCTCACTGGGCGGCCAGAGGGTCTGGGACGCAAAAAAAAGTGCTTCAGTTCTAATGCACAAACTGGACCCGCAGGCTTTTAACTGGCAATCTCTGGTTGTCAGGGAAAGAACTCTTGCGTACAGTGTTGTGCATGAAGCCTTGGCTGCCTGCTGCCGCCCCGTACCTCCTCTTTACTCTTCGTGAGGAGGGTTTTCCTTTTCCCTTGTTCTCACTTTCTGTGTTACCTTTGTCCAGCCTTATTTTAGTCTGGGGAACTGAAGTCAAGTCCTCGAGGAGGGGCACGAAGCTCCTCCTTCAGAGCGCCCTGTCCCTGCACTGGGGAGGGGGCAGCCCCTGGGATCGCCCCCCTCCCTGCCTTGGGCCGCACCTGGGGCTTGCGGTTCCTATGGGGTTGTGAAGAGTTTGGCCACGATGAGAGATTTCCAAATGCACAACCATCAAAAATTAACCAAAGTCAAATGCTTCATGAATTCCAGGGGTTTCCGGCAGCACTTTCTCATGGGGTTGCGAATGCAAAACATGGGCATTTTGCACTGCGCCTGCCCGGAGGCCCCGCCAGATCGCGGAATGGAGCAGTGGAAAAAATTTGAATTCAGCTCTAAAACCTAGCTGCCAAGCTGCTGCCCAGCGTCAGGATGAAGATTAACAGTCTCTGTCATCCTTGAAAAGCTCTTATTTTTAGAAAGCTTTTTGTTAGGTCAGTGCAAAAGTCTGTTTCACTGTAATCTGCTGTTCATGCTGATATCCCATGTGTCTAAGCAGGATAAATTATCCTTTTTCCATCAACATCTTCTCCAAGTGAAACATGTCTAGTTCCTTCAACAGATGCTCCTCATGTGGCCTGATCCTGAAGCCCTTTGCTGTCCAGGGTGTCACCTTCTGGATTCTCTCTAACTTATTTTTTTTCTTAAAGGAGTGCTCAGAACTGAATGTAATATTCCAAATGACAGGGGAAAAGACAGGGAAATTCTTCGCTTCCTTGTTGTTGAAACTCTGCTCTAGCCCAAGATCTCGTCAGCTTTGATCAAGTTACTATTTTATACTGGTGGTTCATACTCAGTTTTCTGCCACCTAAATTCTCAGATCTTTTTCAAGTGACCTATCTGATATACACCCCCCCCCTTTTTGTTATTGTTCATTCATTTCAGTTGTGTCTGACTCTATATGACCCCATTTGGGGTTTTCTTGACAAAGATACTGAAGTGGTTGCCATTTCCTTCTCCAGCTCATTTGACAGATGAGGAAACGGAGACAGACATACAGGGTTAAGTGACATGCCCAGGGTCACACAGCTAGTTAGTAAGTGTCAGAGACCAGATTTGAACTCAGGAAGATGAGTCTTGCTGACTCCACACCCAACTATACATGACAATTTAAAAATAGCTGGTTGATTTTTTTTTTTTTTAATGTAAGGTCCTTGAAGATAATGGGCTGTTGTTTTTTTTGCCCAAGGAAAGTTTGTTTTTTTCAATCATGATTCTTTAAAAAAAAAAAAAAGATAATGCTCTGAGCCAAAAAAATAAATAATTTTAGTATATTTGGCCTATTGCTCTAACCCATCCAAGGTTTTTTTTTGGATCCTGACTTTGTCATCAAGTATGTTAACTTTCTTTCTCACCTTTGTGTCTGCAAATTTGCTGAGTGTGCCACCTTTGTCTCATCCAAATTATATCAGAATATAGACTTCTTGAGAGCAAGAACTGTTTGCCTCTTTTAAATCCCCAGCACACTAATCTAGTGCCTGGCACATGGTAAATGCTTGTTGCTTGATAGTAAACAGTACAAGAATGGAACATTCTGATAGAAACTTACTTCCAAATTGGTAACTATCTGTTAATAACTACTTTGGGGAACAGTCAGCCCAATCCAGACCCCTTGCCTATACTGTGGTGTAGACTGTATTTCCCTGTCCACAAAGACTAGCTAGAGAATGTGATTTTCCCCTCCTCCCACCATTTAGAGCTAAAGAAACTGAGACATAGAGAAATGATGTCACTAATTTAAGGTCTTCTAGATAGCAGGTACCTGAAGAGTGGAAAAAAGTGAATTTCTGTCACCAGCTTGAATCAAGGAGGCCTCCTTGGCCCATGACATAGGTACAGATCTAAAAGGACCTTTCTGATAATGTTTCTTCCTTTGGACCTTGTTCTATGGTAAGGCAATATTTTCGATGTGAATTCGTCCTTTCTAATCATTATAACTCCCCTTCCTCTGTCCTCCAGTGAAGTCATAAGCCAGTATTTGTGAGATGTTCTCTCTGTTGCCATAGTGACAAAAATATAGTCATATAATCACCTTTTTAGCTCCCCTTGTCAGCTCTGTGCCAAGGCAAGCGGAGGAACAGTCACCCTGAGGAGATCTGGATCTCAGTCATGAAAAAGCAACTGTCAGGTAATGAAACTCAATAGGCAACACTGGCAGCCTTTTGTTACCCATCTGTACTGAATAATCATTAGTTACTTAGGAGTGTCCAGAGAGTGTCATCAAGTTTCCTTGCTTTTGTACTAGGTTGACTTGTACTGTGCCCAGTGTGACTGTGAGCTGCTTGACACATTCTAAGAACTTGGTAGTATTCTGTCATCCCAGGGAGGTCCCAGCCCAGCTTATGAGATAGCCATGGGTTTCAACAACTCATTTGAATGTCTTTCATGTCATTGTACTCCATTGGCAAAATACCCTTCATTCCTGTGTGCCCAGTCTTTTCACTTTCTATTTTTAATCTCATAAATTCATTTTTAAATCCCTGAAGCCTTGAGACTGCCATAAAAGCCATAGAATTGCAGGACTCCAGAGCTGGAAGGTGCTAGCATTCTAGTCCAACCTGTAAAAGTTGAAAAGACTCCTCTAAAACATACCTAGAAGTAATAGTCCAGGATGGGAGGGAACTTACTCCCTCCAAACAATCCAGTCTGCATTTGGGTAATTCTAACTGTAGGAAGCTTCTCCATGTAAACCAAGCCTAAACTTGCTTACACACTTTTCCCTTGCCTTCCCTTTCCCTTGCTCCTTCTTTTGTTCTTTGGAGCCAGGCGGAACCAGACTAACACCCTTTCCTATGTGGCAGCCACTCAGGTTCTTGGAGAGAGCTATCATATCCCCCCCACCAGGCCTTTTCTTCTCCTGGCTAGACATCCCCAGGACTCATTCTCCTCTCATAAGGACTCATGGCCCTTCACCATTCTGATCCATATTTCTGGATAGTTTCTATTTTTTATCAGTGCCCTTCCTTAAATGCTGTACCTGTAGTAGTGATGGAAGTAGTAATAGCAGCGGTAGCAGCAGTTACTAGCACTTAATTGTGCTTTGAATGTGGCAGGCATCGCCCTGAGCCTTTTACAAATACCTCATTTAATCCTGACAACTACCCTAGGAGGTTGGTGCTATTATTGTTATCATCCACGTTTTATAGTTCAGGAAACTTAAGACTGACAGAAGTAACTTGCCCAATGGGTTACCTCAGGCCTTCCTGATTTCAGGCCCAGCACTTTAGTGAAACACAGTACTCCAAATATAGTCTGACTAGAGTATACCAGCCAGTTGGACAGGTGTGAAGTAAAACTTGAATGTTGCTTTAATTCACATTTCTTTTTTGTGCTATTGATTAGGAAAATTTTCTTATGCTCTTTACTTGCCAGTGTTCTGCCCAAAGGGAATGTAAATTTTCATTACTAAAATCTTTTTTTCTTGAGGACCAAGCCTTAAACCC
Organism: Bettongia penicillata ogilbyi; assembly: GCA_023548195.1. Taxonomy (NCBI): domain Eukaryota; kingdom Metazoa; phylum Chordata; class Mammalia; order Diprotodontia; family Potoroidae; genus Bettongia; species Bettongia penicillata. The sequence continues at coordinate 8,985,507 of JAJHZJ010000128.1, forward strand.
AAATCACTTTGACTCTCATTGATTAGCCAACAAATAGGTCCCAGGGCAAGCCCTACTTAGTCTTTGGACCCTGATTGGCTCTGAGTGAACGTAAATAACAGTTGTTTCTGTTTTGGTCAGAAACCCTAAGAGTCTTTTCCTCCCAGATTGATTTTTTTTTTTTAAACTAGGTAAAGAGGCCAGTCTCTGCCTCATTTTTATTAGGCCTCAGTCACTGAATGGGTATTGCCTCAGTGAAACTGAGACCTGCTAAAGACCTTAGCTTAAAAAGGCAAGCCTCTCCCATTGCATCCTGGGACCTATCCAGTTGTCCTGAGTCATATCTGGCCACTGAACCCAGATGGCTCCAGAGGAGAAAGTGAGGCTGATGAAGCCCTGCCTCACTTAAATCCAACTCACTTGCATGTCATGGCATCACCCTCTTGAGAATGAAGAACAAACAGCCACCATAAGCATCCTAATCCAACTGTGCAGACTTTACCTTATCATACTTTTGTACAGTCATTGAATTTTCACTCCACTGAAACTCCAAGATTGCTGCTATCCTCCATCCTACCTGCACAAAGTTCATTGTTTGAACCTAAATATTAGACTCTATATCTCTGTTAAATTTCGTACTAATTAGATGTGGCCCAATGTTCCAACCTGTGAATTCCCTTTTGATCCTGACCTCCAAGGAGTTAGCTTTCCCTCTCAGCTAGCTTTGTGTCATCTTTAGATTCAACGACCATGCCAATTCATACCAGTGACCTTTATCTAATTCTCTGATAATAGATTTTTTCATTTTCAGTATCAACTGAAGTAAGAATTTTTACATACATAATAAAATAGAGAAGGTTGTACATGAAAACTCAAGCTCTATTATTTACAGCCTTTTTTTCTTTTTAAATTAGTATCAGTAAATCATTGATAAAAAGGTACAAATTCCTGAGTTTCTCTGGTGGAGATCTTTCCAGTTAACAATGACCTATTAATGACTTTTAGAACAAGCTTATGCCAAACTTTTGCATTCATCCTCTGTTGCCTGCCCTTGCATCTAACTAGTGTATATGTATTTTTGCAATTTCATGTTGGTTGATGAATTCCGTTATCCTTATTTGCCTTTTTTTTTAAGGTAACTTCTTTTTTTTCTTATTGGAATTTTCCCTTCATGTCATCACAGTTTCATCAAAAGTTTCTGATTTATCCATATAGTTTGCATAGGATAGAACCCCATGTGGGCAGTCTTCTGCTTCCTAGCTGCCTTTCAAAGCACTGATTTGTGTCCTTCACACAGGTTGGAGAATACCTAGAAAATATTGGTCTTTTGAGTCAGAAGACCAGCTACTAGGCTTACATTCTCATAAGATTGGTGAAAGAAAAATGCTTTGTAAACATTACACTGTATTATATATAAAATTCAAAGACTTGTTCCTGTGAAGCCCTTTATCTTAAGCTTTTCCATTTATTTCTTGAGTACATCTGTGTAGGAAGGGAGTTAATGTAGTGGTGGATTTGAAGTCTGGGGACCTGAAATGGAATCCTAGCTCAGCTATTTACTGTCATTGTGGTATTGTATCACTGTGGTAAATAAAATCTCTAAGCCTCTTTCCTTACCTGTAAAATGAGCTCCAAATGCTATGGTTCTATTAGTAGAGGCATCAATCATTCTCAATTCATTGAAGACAGAATTTGATTTGGACTTTGAGAGATAAATAGGGAAAAGGAAAAAGGGAGGGCATTCTCAGTAAGAGGAAAAACATGAGTGAAGACAGGCAAGAATAATGTTGGGATGTCTGTGTAGGAGAGTGTGCCCATTTGGCAGATGGGAAAACTGAACTAGGATGCTCTTTGTTCAAGGACAAGCATGGAACTGAGAATGAGGTCTTGTGATTTCAGTTCCATGCCATGAATTCTGGGTTTCTGTTTGGTCATTCATGAACATGAAATGACAGTGGATGACATTGTTTTGGTGGAAGGCATGTCCATTGCCCTGATAATTCCTGTACAAGTGGTCCTTTCCCTTCACAAGGAGGCTTTTTTCTCCTTTGGATTGATATCACAACCAAGAAAAATCTGAAGCTATTTGGAACTTCCAACACCCTGTAAAAGCCTAGGGTCCAAGGTATTTAAACATTGTTTGCTAAGCTAAAAGGCAATTTAGAAGTTGTGGGCTTCAGGCTAGAGAACAAACATCACCTTAGACAAATGACTAGATCTTCCTAACCACATGCTTAAACTGTGACAAAAACCCTCCCAAGTCCCACATGCAATCAAAACTTCATTCTTTTAACCAGGATCATTTTTCTGTTACATAGGTCTGGCATGGCACATCAGCTCAAAATTCTTAAGTGAATCCTTTTACCTCCACATTAAAGTGCAAATTCAAGGCCCTTCTACACCTTAAGCATCTACTTTGCCCGTTTCTATTCTCCATATACTCAACCCTCCACCTGAATTGTTCTATTTTCTCCCACCCTTCCACACTCCCACACCTAGGCTACTGTGCTAGCATGGACTTCATTCTCCTTGCCTATAGAACTCCTTTAAAGGATACCCCAAATTATTCCACTTCCTCCATGAAGCCCTCCCTGATCAGGATTTTGTACTTCTAATGAAATTTATACTATGCTTGTATCTACCCTTCTAGACTGTAATAAGTTTGAGGAATGCTTGAGAAGGCCAAGCTTTTGTAGCTTTCATTGTGGTCTGCTCCCCTACACACTTAAAATTTTGTGTATGATGGAGACTGAGCCTGTGGTAAAGAAAACAACCTGTGAGAAGACTCCCTTGTCTGTAATATAATTAGAGTCTTAGAGTTGCCTAGCACACTGAGAAGTGAATTGACTTGCCCAGGGTCACAAAACTACTATGTGTCCAAACAGGACTTGAACCCAGTTCTTCTTAGCTTTGGGGTTGCTCTCTTTCCACAAAACCGTCCTATTTCTTTTGTTGAATTGTTATATGGACAAAGCTCTGATGCATTGTCCAACTTTACAATCTGACAGCTCCTATCCTTTGCCAGCCTGACTGTAGTAAGGGCAGAAAGCCAGATCTTCTCCCCCATTTCATTCCTAGAGATTCTCTCATTTACATAAAACCATATTTCCTTAAGGTATTTTTCCCCCAAAGGACTAGTCATTTTAATGGGTAAACATACCCTTTTAGTGGGAAAGATAACTAGATAACCTCAGAGACATGACCTTTTCAGCCCAAGGAGCTGTCATGGATCTGTGCTTTGGGAAATCCTGGTTATGGTTCTTACTTTGAAGACAGTTCTGGTACAGTAGAGTACTGGGTTTGGAATCAGGACACAGGTTTGAATCTTGACTTATGCCAAGCCTGTGTGACCTTAAGCAAATCATTTTTCTTTCTTTTGGATCTTGGTTTCCTCATCTCTAAAGTGAGCATTTGGATTTGATAATTTCTCAGCACCCTTTATGTCTAAATCTTATGTGTTTTGCTTTCCTTGTAACCTATTCTTGATTAGTCATCCATAAATTTATACCAAGTATTCTTAACCTTTTTGAGTCATTATATCCCTTTGGAAGTCATGCATTAAGTAAAATATATGGGATTGCAAAGGAAACAATTATATTGAAATACATTTATTGCAGTATTTTAAAAACAATTTCATGGACCTCAAATTAAGAAGCTTTTCTATAAATTCAAAGGACTTATGAAAAATGCTGTCTGCTTCCAGAGAAAAAATGATCAGAGTCTGAATGCAGATCAAAGGATAACTTTTAAACTTTATTTTTCTTGTTTTTTGTTCAGTGTTTTCTTTTGCACCATGGCTAATATAGAAATATGTTTTACATGACCACATGGATAATCTGTATCAAATTGCTTGTGTTCTCAAGGAGGGGGCAGGGGAGAGAGAGAATTTTGGAACTCACAATTTTAAAAAGAATGTTAAAAAAATTTACATGTAATTAAGAAAAAATAAAATAAGAGAAAAAAGAAATTCTGCTATAACTTTTCTTCCTTTTACTAATATTTTTAACTTAATGGCTTCTGGGAGTCCATATATTTATTTACTTGTTTTAAAAAGTGGACATTGTATTGGTACCTGAGAAAAGATGAGAAGAAGAAGAAGAAAAATAGTTTTAAAAATAAGAAGCTTTGTTTGGAGGTAAATGGAGATGGCACTTGATACCCCAAGTATCTCTGGAATAAAAGAATGAAATCATCCTTCTCTAATTTTGCTTTCAGAACCAGGGCTGCTGACTTGTATCTTGGAGGTGACCCTGGTTTTGCAAAGACACTAACAGAACACAGGTTCCAGCTGATCCTGCCAAACTGGAAAGGCTCTAAGCACAGTCCAGGCAGCAGGTGCACCTGAAATAGTACTCAGCAAAATTGACAGCATGTTATTGGTGGAAGGATAACTCCTAAGCAAAGGGTTGCTGTGGCCACAAAATTCATGAAATGGGTTAAAGCAATAAATTGTTCCTTCTTTTCTATGAAGGATGCTTACTTTTTCTTCACAGACATTGAGAAAATAATAGGGAAGGCCCCCAGAGGATGGTAAAGTCAGTTTTAGACCATCTGCAAACATTCTTATAACTGAAGGCCTTTTAAACTTAGGTTATCTGTCCAAGTAGTTACACTGCTGAAAAAATAAATCATATTCACTCCATGACCAATCAGGGTTACATTTTGCCCCAGTTGGTTAACATCATAGGGTTCTTTGAAGCTGAGGAAAAAAAAATAAGCAAACCATTTATTGCAAAGGTTATAGTAATTTTTTGATGGAAAGGAATTTAAAACTCTGAACATAGGCCATATCTTATCTCAACCTTAAGTAATGTGATATTGCATAAATAGCAGTTACAAGAGCTAGTTTCAGATCCCCTCTCTGGTGCTTCCCACCTCTGTGACCCTTCACCCCTTGAACTCAGTCCTCAATTTTCTCATTTTTTAAAATAAGACGGTTGGATTCAATGGACCCCTGAAGTCCTTTCCAGTTCTTAATCTATGATCTATAAAACAGAAAGGTTGGACTAGATCTCTAAGATTTCTACTTGTAATTCCAAAGACTAGATGAGCTATATAAATGTGAAATGGGGTGGGGGTTCTGCTTCTGCTCCTGCTCCATCAAAACCATCGTTATCTATTTCCCTGGTGGCCAGGGTTGGGGAAAGAATGGGAAGGAAAAGGCTGTTTTCAGCCACTCTTCTAACAACAGAGAAGATGTAAGGATTCTAGATTTCATAAACAGGAAAGGCAGAGTTAACCCAAACCTTGGGCTTCTGTAAAATGGATCACAGCAATTCAAAGCTAACTGCAGATATCTTCTGTGGTCTACTGGAAGTTTCAGAACTTCTTCGTGCCAGTCAGTGCAGCTAGTTGAGCAGAGAAAGTTGGGTAGAACTGCTCAGTGCAGATAGATGGCTCCTCAGATGAGTACCTCTCCCCTCCCTATCCTAAAAAACCCCCAAGTCCTCAGCTCTGGACTTGGACCTAAATGCTAATGGCATTTAAAACTCTTTGGGCCATCCCCTTTTCATCTCTTCAGCCCAAAGAACACAGAAACTCTCATTCTTTCTATAGGAAGCAACATGGGATAATGGAAAGAACACTAGTCTTTAAATCAAAAGACATGAACATAGAGTCCTGTCACTTAGTAATTATATGGTCATGAATAATTATTTCATCATTATACCTTGCATCCTTATATGTATCTATGTAGGCATTTCTCTTAGATTCTTGGTGAAAATAAAGTCAACGTGGCTGATGCTTAGGGCCAGTCAATTCTCTGTATATCTAGGTAGGAATTTATTTTATTATGTATCAGATTATGTGGTAGGTGATGTGGATATAAAACAAAAGCAATGTGTTCTCTTCCCTCAAGTGACTTACATTCTTCTGGGGAGACACACAGCCAATTCCTTGATGAGGAAAGCCATTAAGGACTAGAGGAACCAAGCAAAGGCCTCTTGAAGGTGGTTTTACTTGAGCATAACTTTAAGAGCCAATAAATGTGTAAGCAGTCTGAAAAGGTAAATTAGAGTGAGGTTATGAAGGCCTTAAATGCCAGGTAGAGGTGTTTCTGTGTTGTCTCAGAGGTGACGAAGAGCCTCTGAAGCTTCTTGAGTAGGGGAGTGATAGAGTAAATTCTGTTTGAGAAATGTCTCTTTGGCACTTGTGGGAAGGGTAAATGTGGGGACAAGGCAGGAAGACCAGTTAGGAGACTGTTCTAGTGTCCATGTGAGAGGTGATGAGGGGTTTAATGGACAGACTAGATGTTAAGGACCTAGGTGGAAGATGGGGATGTGTTTATCCTGGAAATATCTGAAGGAAAACTAGGAGCTACCTTCGTGTTTCAAGGGCCTTCTTGTAGATGAGATAGTAGAATGTTTAAAGCAAGTCAGGTTTAGTCTTGATCTAAGGAAAAGCTTCCCAAAATCTTATCTGAAATTAGAATTGGCTGCCTCAGAAAGCAAGTTGAGATGTCCAAATGAGTTAAGTACCTAGAACATAAGTATTCCTTTCCCTTCCATTTCAGTAAAGGTCTTCAAACAAAAATTGGATAACCACTGGAATATTGTAGAGGAATCATAGGTTTAGGAAAAGAATGAATCTTTGAGGTCAGAAACTTGTGTGCAGATTTGACAGGCTGTTTGAGGGGAAGTCTATCAGAACATGAAGTGTTCAGGAGGCTTCTAACCAATAGATGGTGAGATGGGAGATTTGAATTGGAACTGTATAAGAAGGCTTGCATTGGTCTAAATAATTGTAGCACTCCCCTAGAGCTACCATTCATTAAAGCATTCCTGATCTAAAAAAGAAAAAGGAATGGACCTTTTACCTCCAGTTTACTGTCTGTATCTCTGATATGCATAATTATTTCCTTTTTGTCTCCCTTATTAGAATGTGAACTCTTTGAGGGCAGGGGGTGTTTTCATTTGGTGCACTTTATTATGTTTCAAGTGTTGGAGATACATTGTTTATTAGCACAGCAATGCACATAGTGTTTAATAATTGCTTGTTGACTTGGAAGTCCTTAGCTGAAGTCTGCAGAATTTAATTGACTTGTCCAAGGTATAATGATCAGGTACCGACGAACCTTGCCATCCTTGGTGATTCTCCAGTTGTATGATTTTGTGATGGTTTATGCCAGAAATAGACTTCTTCCACACTTCAAGGAAGCCCCTCTTCCTCGTTCATTCCTTCCTCATAGATATAATCAGTGAGTCATTAGGAATTTATTAAGCACCTACTACTATGTGCTAGGCACTGTTAGACTCAGGAGCTAGAAAAATAATAAGAGAAATATCCCCAGTCCTCAGGATCTGACTCTGGAAAACAGCAAAAGAGTAAAAGGGAGAGGTGTAGACAGGGTTATTGGGGAGGGGGAGATGCTTGGAGACACTAGCAGCTTTGGAGCACAAACCAGGATAAGCTTTGTGCAGAAGGTGGCATTTGAGATGAGCCTTGAGGGGAGCTAGCGATTTCACAATCCAGAGATGAGGAGGAACAGAACGAGCAAAGGAGAGCAAAGGTCATCTAAGTCAGTTTGTGCCTGATCAATGATCTTGGGCACATGTGCTCTCTCTGGGCCTCAATTTCTTCATGCAGAAAAGACATTGTAAGGTCAGTTGAACTGTGGAATATGTAAGGGAGAGGAAAGTGCAGTGCTGGGAAAGTAGAATGAGGGCAGGCTGTGAAGGGTTTTAAGTGCTCAACAGAAGAGTCTGTGTTTGATTCTACAAGTAATAAGGACCCGCCAGAGTTTATTGAACAGGAAAATGACATGGTCATAGCTGTGCTTTAGGCAGCTATATGGAGGAGAGATTGGAATGGTGGGGAGGGAGAACATAGGGAGTAGTCATTCAGATGAGAAGTGCTGAGGGTTGTGGTAGTGTAAGTAGAGAAAAGGGGATGGATGTGAGAAGGGTTGTGGAGAAAGAAACAGTAAGATTGGCACCTGGATGTGTGAGGTACATGAGGATAAGAGATCAAGTTTGATACCCACATTGTGAATCAGTAACTGGAAGAATGAGGGTTTCCCTAGGAAATAAGGGAGTCTGGAAGAATGGTAGGGTTTTAGGGAAGATAAATTCTGTTTTAGACAGGTTAAGTTTGATATGATTATAGAACATTGATTTTAAAATGTCTAGTAGACAGTTTTGGATGTCTAATGGACAGTTTGGGATATAGAACTGTGACTCAGAATGGGAAGGAGAAAGAGAAAGGAACAAGTATTAAGCACCTGCTGTGTGCCAGGCACCGTGCTAAGAGCTTTACAGATTTACCTCCTTTGATCCTCACAACTCTGGGATGTGGGCGCTTTTATTAGCCCTGTTTTATAGGTGAGGAACCTGGGGCAAACAGGGTGAGTGACTTCTTGCACAGTTACATAGCTAGCAAGTGTCCAAGACAGAATTTGAACTCAGATTTTCACCAGTGTCCATTGTGCCACCTAACTGTTTAGTGCTAAAAGAACTGATGGATACGGTCACTGAATCATTGTGTGATTTGGAACAATAATGGAGAATGGAGAAGGTACTGAATTCCTGGAGATGTGCAAATGCTGGTTTTCAAAAGGGGAGAGAATGAAGTTTGCATAATAAACACCAATCAGTTCTGCTTTGGGTATTGGCAAAATTCTCTTAAACTATTCATCCAGGGACGGTTTAGTGAACATTTATAAAAGTGCCAGTAATTCTTCAAGCACAGATCATGGCAGACTTAACTTTATTAATTTTTTTGACAAGGTTATCTAGATCTTGGAAAAAATTTGGCATTCTCTCATACTGGTATTATGGATACTGGACTAGATATTAGTACAGTTAGGAGAATTCAAAATTAGTTTAACAGTTGGACCTAAAGAACTGTCATTAGTAGTTCATGACAGCGTAGAAGATCTGTGAAGAATTCTTCATAGATCTATACTTGCTTGATCTTGTACCTACTATTTAACATTTTAATTATATTGGATTAACTATGTAGATAGGATATTTAGTTATAGGAATTATAGAAAACTGAAGATAGTTAACCTATTAGATGACAAAATCAGGAGCCAAAGGGGATTTGACAGGCCCAAACTTTGAGCTAACCATATTGAAGATGAAATACAGTAGGGAGAGATGTGAAGTATTATGTTTGAGTTCAGAAACTGAACTGCATAATTATAAAATGGGACGGACATTGCTAGACAGTTTGTCTGTAAAAGATCTGGAGATGAGTTCAGCCTAATTATTCATACTGGGAAAACCAAGTAGATGAATAATTCTTACTCAGAATATGATATAGGGTTGGATAAGCAACCAACTAAAAGAATTAGTTCATCAATATATATGTCTTGGACAAATATTGAAAAAGAGGATGGAAACCAGCCTGAAGTTGCAGTGCTTTTAGTGACACTTCCTCCTCCCCCTGAATTTGTCCCCAAATCAAAGGAATCTTTTCTGATAACAGTATCTTTCCAATGATGTATTCTAGTGAGTTGTGGAATACCCCATTCTAGGATTAAGTTACAGGCTACCCAAAGGCCTACTACCCAGGGTACACAGAGGGCATAAATAGGCTGCAGCATGTTACCAACCAAAAATTACCCAAGAGAAATAATGTTAATCAGAAAAATGTATAACTAGCAAAGAAGGTCCGTAATCAATAGATGTGTTCCATTGTTAACCTAGGCCTTTGGTACATTTGGTGGGCATGCTGTGAAAGAATCACAGGAAGTTGTGAATAAGAGTTGTATACAGTTGTATGGATGGATTGTGATCCACATCTTTAGAAGGAGTTCCAACATTGAGATCATATTTCCACTGAGTTGTAGAGGGCTAAAAAGGTGATAAACAGTACTGTGTTCAGTAAAGGTGAGTGCTACCTTTTAGCTGTTGGTAAACCAGAGAACTTCAGAGGATGAACCAAGATGGCAAATGGCTTTGCTCATACCATACAAGGACTAGTTTAAAGTCTGTCTGTGAAAGAGAGACCAGACTTGTATTGCTTGGTCCCACAGGGCAAAATTAGACAGTATTTCCAAGAGGCAAATGTAAGCTGCTCATATGGAAAATCAGTATTGTTAAATTAGAATGAGTTGCCTCAGAAAACAGTGGGTCTGCCTCTCATTGGAGGTCTTAAGAAGTTAGAGATGACAATTGAACATAGGCATTTTTTTCGGGACCAGATTGGCCTAATATTTCCAAAGTACCTTTTTGCTCCAGTTATGTGATCTGATCTTCTATGATTTGAAGGATAACTGCTGATATATGGCAACTGAAAAACTATAAAAAGCTCAGCTCACCCTTTTCTGGCTTAAAGCAGCAACTCTATATTTTAGTTCTGTAGAGAGGCCATGACATGGACAGGAACCAGATAAAGTACTTTCATAGGATTATTCATTCTACAGACTCCAATGTCAACAAAACACTGTTTCTATTAGCCATCTAGTACATAAAAAACTTTTTTTTTTAAACATACAATGCCTTTCTATGAAAAGCATCATAATTTAATGGGAAAACACACTGAAGCTGGAATCTGAGGGCTTGCCATTTATTATATGTGAGACATGCAGATTGAAATACTGAAGTGTCCCACCACACAGTGTTATTTTAAAGATTAAGGCAAGAAAAACTAGTATTGTCTTAGCCTGAGAGTACTCTATAAATAAAGTCTTATTATTGTCTTAGCCTGAAAGTACTCTATAAAATATTGTCATTATTTCTGGATTTAGGAAAAAGATTTTACCTATCTCTTTGATATACAAATTCTCCAAGTGTGAGTTTTTGTATAAGTTTACTACCGTTATTGTTTCTCTTCAAATATCAAAAAGCAAGACCCATACCCAGTGGGAGCATCTGGGAGCAGGCTGGAAGTATCTTCTAGACCTGGTCCAGTTTGAGGCATGGAGAGAACCAGGTGAAGGAATCTCCTCTTATGGGTGGTGGCTGCTATTCTTTCATTTCTCTAGAAACCATGGCGAGCCCAGGGAAGGACAATTACCGAATGAAAAGCTATAAGAACAAAGCACTGAACCCAGAAGAAATGAGAAGGCGACGAGAGGAAGAGGGAATCCAGCTCCGTAAGCAGAAACGAGAGCAACAGGTAAGTCTGGAACCACTTCTGCAAAAGTGGGGAAAACGGAAAGATTTGCTGCAATCTTTGTATTAAAGGGGATCGGAATGGAATATTGTGAAGTGAGGCAAGAACTGTTGTGTTGGCTTCGCCTCTAATCATGCTTATTCGCGTCTCTCTGCAGAGCAGCTTATTGGTGTATGAAAGAAAGAAAGGCATCTGCTAGTTTAGTCCACCATTCCTTGTCCCCTCTGAGTAAGCCATGTGCTCACCTTCCTCTTTTTTTTTTTGATACCCATCCCCAGCTTGCACCTTCTCCCTTGCCTCTCTAATTGTCACCTGACTTTTAAAGTTCAGCACTAGTCCTACCTCTTAATGAAACTTTACTTAACCATCATGGCTCCAGGTAATATCTTTGTCCTCAACTCATCTAGAACTTACACATAGTACTACATTATTTTCATATTTGCCTCCTCAAATAGTCTATAAACTCAAGGACTATGGCCATGTCTTACATACCCTGTATCCCTCTGAAATACCAGTTTATGGTCCTCTCTCCTGTTTTGGTCAGTTTCTTCCCTACAGATATTCATAAGGTGAAAACAAAATGACATTTAAACTCTTACTCATCATCCTTCGCACCTGCTAGGAACTCTCAGATCTACTCTTTCTGATGCTGTAGACAGAGCTGGCAATTCTGATTTCAGTTGGGTTTCATCATCTTAGGGTTGCCCTACCAAATGAGGTTCTTTATGGCTCTTGTTGTCTATAAGTTTGGAGCCTATTAAGTTATGTGCTTCTGCACTTATCAATTCTGTCCAAATTAATTCATCTTCCAGACAAGCTGTCTATCATTGACTAGATATAAACAGATGTCAAAAGGGGAAGGCCTGGCCTGGGTTTGGATGTTATGTATGAGTCTGCTAACAAACATATATGCTTACTGTTGACTCTTTTTTTTTTTTTTACTTTCAGCTTTTTAAACGAAGAAATGTAGAACTAATCAGTGAAGATGCTGCCATGTTTGACACACTACTCATGGACTCCTATGTCAGTTCCACCACTGGGGTAAGACCTGCATGTACAATATTAGGGGTTTTCTAAGATTGGGCATGCCATATCAGTTCCTGTTAATACCCATAATTACACTGTGAGAGATTCTTTTTTGTTGTCACCATTGTCTTTAAAAAAGCACCATGTTAGGCCAGATGCCATCCTTATAATAGTCCTTATAGACCCGGCACCAAGGGAAGTCATTTGAAAAGTAGTGATAATTGTTTTCCAACCCAGAATCCTCAGGAGTAAGAACAGAGTTTTGAGCATCCCAGATTTTTTTCCTCATTAAGCTACGTGGCAGAGTAGATGAGCTAGAATGCAGAGGAATTTTCTTTGTTGAGTGATCTTTATCTCCTGTGAATTTCTCTATGCAGTGAACATGAAGGGGAGGAGTTACAGGAGACACAGAGTATTAGGCTTGGTGTGAAGGGCCTAGGATTTGTTCTGCTACTTAGAGCTGGTTTGATGCTGGCAAAGGCCCAATTTTCTACTTTTTCTAATGAGAGAGTTGGACTAAATGATTTCAAATATCACTTCTAACATTAAATCCTATAACAGTATTTTTATTTGCATTTTCATACAACTTCTAAGAGCCTTTCCATAGTAGGTGCTCTGGGAATGAGCCCAAGGGGGCTCTTGGGACTTGGAAACTGGATTTTCTGGTTACTCATCAAGTCCCAGCTCTATCCTTTCCCTTTAGGATAGAGTGATCACAAGAGAAATGGTGGAGATGCTCTTTTCTGAAGACTCTGACCTGCAGTTAGCAACCACACAGAAATTCCGCAAGCTACTCTCAAAGGGTAAGACTCTTCAACTCGGGAGCAGCGTGTTTGGCAGTTGGCAGTAGATTTCTCTCTTTAAGGAATTAGAGATATTAGCTTGGAAAAGAGAAGCCAGGTGACCATCTATAAACTCCTCAGATACTAGAAGGGGACGGAGGACTCAGACTGATTCTTGGCCCCATACAAGAAATGAGGGGATGGCTCCAGCAGGTAGATCTCAGCTCAGTGGTCATTAGAGTTTCCCTTCACCTGCCTCAGGAGGTACTCCCTGACCACCTTTAGCCAAAGGCTGAATGCCTGCTCATTGGGAGGTTTTTAGAGGGTATTCTCACACAGAACTGATTTGTGCAAGACATCTTCTGAAGCCCCTCTGCAGCTTTGAGCTTTAGCACCCTGTGAAATTCCATCTTCCTCCAAGATTCCTTTCTAGGCCTGTTATATTCCTGTAAGTTCTGCTGGTTCCAGAAGTTTTTCTGAGCCTTGAGAGCAGAGTAGTCACAAAGGAAAGAATGCTTATCTTTTAGGACCACTTGCTTTTTGAATAACGGCTTTCCCTGTTGAAGAACATTTCTGTGGCATTCCCTATAAAGGTAGAAGTAGAGGTAGCCAAGTCATATTCCCCATGGTACAGATGAGGAGACTAAGGCATTCACAGATGAGAGTGATGTGTTCATGCACTGTACAACATGTGCTTGTGAATCTTTACTCAGTTTAGCTGCTCTCCCCTCCTTTACCCACATTAGAACTTTTTTGGTGACCTGCCCACATAAAATTGCTTAGAGGTGACTGACTATATATAGCCCAGACATTTTACCTACAAAGAAATTTTGTTTTAGGTTCACATATATGTATTGCTTGTGAAAAGGACACCTGAAGTGTTGCCATTATCACTAGATGGAATGGAGGTGCCAGGCAGGGAGTGGGTGTAGCCTAGACCTCTCTTAATTCTTGGCTTTTCCTCACAGAGCCAAATCCTCCCATAGATGAGGTGATTAATACCCCTGGAGTAGTGGACAGGTTTGTGGAATTCCTGAAGAGGAGTGAGAATTGCACATTACAGGTGACTACAGGGGAAGTGTTGGATATAGAGACCCAGTAGGGTTGCTGCCTGCCTCAAGTGCTGTGTTATGCTGTGGATGGGGGCAGGGGGGAGCGAGAGGGTGTGACAGGGCTTTCCCCCCACACCCCTCAGGCAGCTGGCAAGAAGTGGGATCTGCCCCCTCGCCCTCAAGACCACCTGAAACCAGGCAGCCTCGAGTGGGAGGCAGCGTGGTGTCATGGAAAGAACACCGGACTGGGAGTCAGGAGACCTGGGTTCGAGTCCTGTAAAATGAGGAGGTTGGGCTGAATGATCTCTAAGGTCCCTTTCAGCGCTAACATTCTGTGATTCCCCAGCCTGACCTCTAGGGAGGGTCCTACTGCATGTCTGGCTTGGGGCTCCTTTGGAGGAAGCAGACAGTTTCTGTCAGTTCTTGATCACCAACCTCTGGGTTCTATTCCACATAAGGGGGGAGGGATCCTCCTGAACCATGGGATACATTTAATGGGCACACCCTGTCCCACACTTTGCAGTTCCAGTCTCCCCAAAACAGACACCAATAATCCATTTCCCACCATACCTACCTCTTTCAGTTTGAAGCTGCCTGGGCCCTGACCAACATTGCCTCAGGAACCTCACAACAGACCAAAATTGTCATTGAAGCTGGAGCTGTCCCTATCTTCATAGAATTACTTAACTCTGACTTTGAGGATGTACAAGAACAGGTAATGCTGGTTGAGGGTGAGTGGCAGGGCAGAGCCCAGTGATGAGACAGTCTCCCTCTCCTAGTTTCTGACTGAGGCTGTGACCAGACATTTGGTCACTCCTAATTGTCTAGGTCTTGTTCAAGGGACTCTAAAGATGCTGCTGCCAGGCTGATCTCCCCTTTGTTCCAGGAAGCTCTGAGTTGGACTGTCTTTGGAGTTACTGAGGTTTAGAGAAAGTTGTGGGGAAGGTGACTGGGCCTGAGAGCTAAGCCTAGGGAACTTAACCATGGTCCTATGAACTGTGCTTAAATGCCTGTTTTCATGGACGCCGTCATGTCATGAGAGAATCTCTGGGTTTGAATCCTAGCTCTATTTAATGCATATGTGTCCTAGAGCAAGTACCCTTCTGGGTTAGTGAGTCCTTGCCCTCTGCTGTAAAATGAATCCAGGATGAACCAGATGCCCCAAATATTCTCTCAATACAGCCAGATAGGCTGTATTGTTAAGAATCCCATTTTATTCCTTTCAGGCAGTCTGGGCCCTGGGAAACATAGCGGGTGACAGCTCTGTGTGCAGAGATTATGTCCTGAACTGTGCCATCCTCCCACCATTGTTGATGTGAGTAACAGCAGGGCATCCCTGAACTTGTGAAATATGGGCAGCTGGGTGACCTGGATCATAAAATAGAAGAGAAGACCATGCAGACAAAGGCTTCTGAATGTGGGATTTCTAAGAGGCTGCATGGTGTGGTAGGAAAAAAAAAATTTTAAAAACAAGAACCTTGTCTCAAGTCACAGCGTTAGTCTGCTTTTAGACTAAACAAGTGGGTGATGTTGATGTTCTTTATGCAAGTCACCACCTTCCATGAGTGTTGCTATTTCTTAATCACATCTCTTTGTCTGATAAAATTTCGAATGTACGTAGGCAAGAAGTTCTGGCATGTCTCAGGGAGCCCTTTCTTTCATGTGGTTTCTAAAACCATCATTTTGTGCATGTGCCCTAGAACCAAAATGCTCTGTGTAATGAATTGTTTCACTCAGCTGAAAAGACCTTGAAAACAGGCCCAAGGACTAATTATATTTGCCATCTAGGAATTGGCATAGCAAAGAACAGAGAGGCTTATCATTAGAAGGTTGGCCACCTGGAAACATTTTTTTGGCCATAGAAATTCATGAGACCCCCTGCTAAATTAGCATGAAGGAGCTATGATTTGGAGAAAGATGTGATACAGTGGAAAGAACATGATTTCTGGAGTCAGAAGACCTGGTTCAGATCCCATCTGTAAAGTTTACTGCCTCAGTGACCCTGGGCAGGCCACATCACCTTCCTATGAAAGGTTTGGACTGGATGATCTCTTGGGGTCCCTTTTGTGTCCTGTGATCGGACTTCTAGCACCTATAAAATAACTGCTTCCAAAGTTAGCAGCATACAGTTCCTTGTGCATAGTAGGCAAACAGTGAATGACTGGCCACATCTGAACTACTTCATAAAGTGAGAATGTGGGACTGTTACCCACAAGATCTCTGAAGATCAAGCTTCTGTAGTCTCCACTGTCAAGTGTAAGGTGGCAGTGCCATTCAGCTCAGCTTCCTGACCCACTCATACTGAGTTTGTAGGAGAATATCCCCAAAGAGCCTCCTCCAGGCTTTGCACCCAGACTTCCTATGTTGCATTTCCCTCAGACTCCTCACCAAATCCACACGTGTGACGATGACTCGGAATGCTGTCTGGGCCCTGTCAAACCTGTGCCGAGGAAAGAATCCATCCCCTGAGTTTGAGAAGGTGAGCCCGTTGTACATCTGCTCTCCCTCTGACCCCCTACGCAGAGCCAGAGTGCTATCAGCTTTCTGTGGAGTATGGATCCAGAGAAGGGGATTTTCCTTGGCTACTGTATTATATAGTCAGCATTATTCATTAGGTTTTGAGGGGAAGTTCCCAGAAAGTCGTAACCCCCAAAAAAGGTCTTGGCATGGCAAGGTAGTGGCAAAAAGAACACTAATGTTAGTCAAAACGAGTTGTTGAAATTCCTAATTCTGTGAATCCTAATTAGCTCTGTAACTCTGGGCAAGTCACCTCATTTTCCTGAACCAAACTCCATTTTCTCATCTGTAAAATGGGGAGAAGAATCCTGTCAGTTACATGGTTGCACAGGAAGCATGTGATAAGCCATGAAGGACCCGTCAGGAGTTCAGTCTGTATTCCTGAGAGATGGGTTGGGGGCTAGAGCTGTGGTCAGAAGGCAAAGCAGATGTTTGCCAGAAGTGCCTTGTGACCTCAGGCCACCCTTGCTTCACCCCCCAATCTGAGCTGCTCTCCCTGTGCCTTTTCAGGTGTCTCCCTGTTTGCCTGTGCTATCCCGTCTACTGTTCAGTAGTGACTCAGACTTGCTGGCAGATGCATGCTGGGCCCTCTCCTATCTGTCAGATGGTCCCAATGAGAAGATTCAAGCCGTCATAGACTCTGGGGTCTGTCGGAGACTGGTGGAGCTCTTAATGTGAGTGCTGGATAGTCAACCTAACTCCCAGCAAAGAAGTCATTCATTATGCTCCTCTCAATTGGGGTGTGGCATGCAGGGGTGCTTCCCCCAAACTACTTGTAGCTTCATATTGGTTACGAATGGATGGAATTTCCTGTCTGCATGGCTTTGGAAAATCCTCCCAACTAGTTTCTTTAGTGGAAAGAATCAGAATACTGATCTTGAAGTCAGCAGACTGAGCCCTAGTCCTGGCATTCTTGCTTTCAAACTATTTGACCTTGGGCAAATTACTGAAACTCTCTGAGTCTAAATTTTGCCATCGTTAAATGGGGGTAATAACATTTGTCCTGTTATGCTGCTAGTAGTTATCATGGATGATAT
This sequence comes from Bettongia penicillata ogilbyi, assembly GCA_023548195.1. Lineage (NCBI taxonomy): Eukaryota > Metazoa > Chordata > Mammalia > Diprotodontia > Potoroidae > Bettongia > Bettongia penicillata. Next base: position 9,002,958 of record JAJHZJ010000128.1, read on the forward strand.
TACTAGAGGAGCAGAGTATTTAGCCTGAGAAAAGAATTTTTTAAGTTCCTACAATGTACAAGGTCCTGTGCAGAGTGCAGGGAATGCCAAGACAGAATTGAATCAATCCTCGCTCTCAAGTTTGCTGTAACAGAATAAATGCCAGGCATTTTGGGGAATCGAAAGAGGATGCTCACAGTTGCCATCGGGCCAGACTTCTTGTCAGGGCCTGTGCTTGAGCTGAGATTCTCGAAGGAGAATGGGGCATGAAGGCCTGAAAAGGCATAAGAGCTATGAGAAGATACTCTCAGCTTGCCCCTTTGTAGAGGTGGGAGGCCCTCCGATGTCACACATTGCATGGGTTTGAAGACTTTTCAATAAGTTGTGCTGATTTTTTTTCTTCTCTGAAAAATACTATTTGTTATGAGATGGGGAAGAATACTTGGGTTAACCATGATGATATAAGAAACAAAAGGAACCATAAAAACTTAATTTACCAAAAAAAAAAGGAAAGGAAAGAAAAGGCCCAGGGATGGAGTGGGAGAATCAGCCAAGAAAGCCTGTTGAAGTTAAAAAAGGAAGAAAAGAAATAAGATGCAAGATGTCCCCAAAGGCTTGGGGCAGTTTTAAGCTTTGATAGCAGCATTAAGGCTATATGTAATAATACGATACAGTGCAATATAATAGAAATGTACATCTATAATTGGCTCCAGGATTGGGTAGGCTTTAAATTTAGAGGCAGCTAGAGCCTTGGGGATTGGAATGACACAGTTAGACTCAAACTCCAGGAAAATCACTTTGGAAGCATCATAGAGGATGAATGGGAGAGGGGAGAGACTTGAGGCTTGGAAATCATGTGGGAGAACTGAAATAGCTCAGGAGGGAGATGATGACGGATAGAGCTGAGGAAAGTGGTGGAGGTAAAATTGGCAAGATTTGGCAACTCATTGGATCTATGTAAGTGAAAACAAGGAACCTTGCAGGACATCATGGTTGCCCACCTGAAAAGTGGAAGAAAACTTAAGGGGAATTTGATCACTATCTTTAAGCTTCTGAGGAAAGCAAAAAAAAAATAAAAAATAGTAAATGAGATAATCCCTAGAAATCACTTAGCCAGTTTTAAAGAACTGTGTAAGTGTTGCCTATTTTGCATTATTAAATAGCTCAAACGAAGGCTAAAATTGCAGACAAGACAGATTTCCTTTCAGTTTGAGCTCAGAACTATCCAGAAGGGAGCTTTCCTTCCTGGACAGGGTACTGGGGATAGAACAGCCTGTGCCCTCACAGGAATGTTGTAGATGGGATTTGTTGTCAGCTGCAAAGTGGTCTAGTTGACCTTTGAAGTTAATTTGATTTAGTGGAAAGTTCATTAGATTTGGAGTCAGGACCAGGATTCCAATCCCAGTGCATTACCTCTGCAGTGTTGATCAAGTAATTTTAACCTTTGTAGGTCTCAGTTTCCTAATCTCTAAAATAAGGTGGATAGGTGATTGATAAAGTCTTTTTTTCTCTAGTTGAGATTCTCTCATTTTTTCCTACTGCCTCTTAAAGACAACTAAGCTGTGCTTTAGACATTTGTCCTAGACTAACCTAGTCTCTCTGGGACTTGCCCTTTGTCTGCAGGCACAATGATTACAAAGTGGCCTCCCCCGCCCTTCGAGCAGTGGGCAACATTGTCACTGGTGATGACATCCAGACCCAGGTAAGGAGTAAAAGCCTGTGGCCCATCTTTCTCAGGCCACCCCTAGGAAGTAGACTTTACAAAGGCAAGGCAAGGCCTGGCAGATGACAACAGTGCTGAGCCAGGGATTTCTTTGTGACTGTTGGAATGACACATGCACATTGTCAGCACTAACTGCACTCTTCTTCTTCAGGTGATTCTCAACTGTGCAGCCCTCCCTTGCCTCCTCCACTTACTGAGTAGCCCCAAGGAGTCAATACGGAAAGAGGCTTGCTGGACGATTTCAAACATCACAGCTGGAAACAGGGCCCAGATACAGGTAGAGAAGAAAAGGATTGTTGTTCAAGTATCTGAGACTAGATAACCTCAAGCACCTTAGAAATCTTGGTTCTGTGGGATGTCCAAGAAGAAGAGCCTTAGGGTGTTCACTTCCAAAGGGCAGGATTTCATCTTTACTCTTAGAAGTGAGGTCAGGGTTGAGCCCAGTGGGCCAGAAGAATTAAATCAGGTAGTCTCCTGTTCATCCTCCTTATCTGTGTAAGAGTCCATAGTTCTAGGTTCTGTCATTGAAAATCCCCAGGGAGGTAGATCTTCTGATTGGCAGGATCTGCTCTGTGATCTGTTCCCATGACCAAGGAAGTCCTTAGCTACCTCTACACACTCCACTTTCTTTCCCCTGCTCCAGGCTGTCATAGATGCAAATATCTTTCCTGTATTGATCGAGATCCTGCAGAAAGCTGAGTTCCGAACAAGAAAAGAGGCTGCCTGGGCCATCACCAATGCCACATCAGGGGGAACTCCTGAGCAGATCAGGTACTTGATATTCCCTTCCCTGTGACATTTGCCAGCCACCCCCTTCTCTTGCCCTCCTACATCCCCCAATACAGCCATTTGACATCACATGAACACACAACTCCAAGCTGCTATTGCCTTAGAAGCCCCTCCTCCATTCTACCTTAAACAAGGGTAGGGAAGGAGGGCAAGCTGGATTTTCATAGGAATCCTAAAATGAGTCTCCCAATAGAAATGCTGGAATGTTCCACTAAGAAAAGATTAGACACTCTGCTTTCCCAGGGACATATATTTGCCACATATGTTAAATACTTTCATCTTTTGAATAGTCAAATATGGTCAGTTTCACAATAATGGATGGAAAATATACTTTATATTTAGCTTAGATAATCTCCAGTAAGCTGAAGCCATGCATTATGCCTACCTTTGACAGAAACAAATGCCCTTTTGTATTCTTAAAATATACCTTGTGAAGCAGTCAAAGAAGCAGTGCAGAAAGCTGCTGGGGAGAATTGGGGCGGGGGGGGACTCAGTGGGGTGCAGATCATCGATACCTAAAATAGTGACTGAGTTTCCTTGCAGATAATTGAGAATTGGTACCGCTTTCCCGTGATGGGTTGGGAATCTAACCCTCCACAGGAAGAATTTGGGGGGGCTCATGAGGCCTATAAGCCAAAAACTGTCATTGTGTTGGTGCATGTTAACCTGTGGCACTTTGCCTTCCCCTTGGCTCCTAGGTATCTGGTTACACTGGGTTGCATCAAACCTCTGTGCGACTTGCTGACTGTAATGGATTCTAAGATCGTACAGGTTGCTCTCAATGGCCTGGAAAACATCCTGCGGTTGGGTGAGCAAGAGGCTAAGCGGACAGGCACAGGGGCCAACCCATACTGTGGCCTCATTGAAGAAGCTTATGGTAGGTGGTATCTCTAACCCTTTGAGGTTAGAACCATTCCCCCTCTTTTCATAATACTCCTAAGGGAATTTGTATTTAGTATTTTCATGTGTTTGCTCATAACTGTGGTATGTTTTGGTTTTCTTACAAAAGAAGAAACAGGCTCAAATAGAGGCAATGTTGCCTAGCTAGTAAGTCATGATAGTGATAGCTTGCTTCCCAGAGTTCTCTCATATTTACAAAATATTTTCCTCATTGCAGCCTTGTGAGCTGGGTAGTTTTGATCTGTAACAGCAGTTAATGAAGCTCAGATAGTAAAGTGACTTGCCTGGGGTCACCTGACTAATAAGTTTTAGAGCCATGACTGGAGCCCAGGTTGAACTCGCAGTTCAGCATTCTCTCCAGTGGTATGCCATTACTTCTGTCCTAATAGTCCTCCAAATTACCATTACTTCTGTGGGTAAGGCTAGGGTGACTTTTCCAGCCTCTCAGGGAATTTTCTTTGTCAGGACTCATCCATATAGCAAATGTTATTTGGGTCTTAGGCAATTCTGTTTTCTAATTTTTTCTTTATTAATTATTTTTTGTTTTCAACATTCACTTCCATAAGATTTAGAGTTCCAGATTTTCTTCCTATCTCTCCCCTCCCACCCCAAGACATGGTGCATTCCGTTTACCCATTCCCTCAACCTACCTGCCCTCCCTTCCATCACACACACCACCACCCTCCTTCCCCTCTTCTTCCTCTTCCCCTCTATTTTTTTGTAGGGCAAGATAGATTTCTATACCCCATTGACTATATGCCTTATTTCCCAGTGGCATGTAAAAACAATTTTTAACATTTGTTTTTAAAACTTTGACTTCCATATCCTCTCCCTCCCTCCCCATCTACCCCCATTGAGAAAGCAAACAATTCAATATAGGTTATAGATGTGTAGACATGCAAAATACTTCTATAATCATCATGTTGTGAAAGACTAACTATATTTCCCTCCATCCTCTCCTGGTCCCCCATTTATTCTATTCTCTCTTTTGACTCTGTCCCTCCTCAAAAGGTCTTTGGGAATTCTAAGTGTGGTCCTTTTCAGGGTGGGTAGAGCTCATTAAAAAGGCCCAGGAAGAGCCATTTGTGAAGTTCTAGCAATAGTTGTCAATCTCGGAGATATGACTTCTGCCTTCTAAAGCAATTAATATGTAAAGGAAAATATGTTGCATAAATTTTTTTAATGACAAGATAATGTATCAGTGTAGGTACACTTTGAGGGAATGTGAGAAAATAAATATTTTATGCCTGGGGGGCCCAATCCCTTCTTAATGTAGGAAGACTTTATGTAAGACAGTTCTTACCCTTGAAGGATAAAAGGATAGCAGGCCCTTGTAAGCTTAGCATGTCCCCAAAATCCCATATGCCTCTTGGGGGAAGGCTCAACAAATACCATCTGCCCTTTGCCCTGGTCATCCCTGATCTGGAGAATTGTCTATTTCTGGGTCACATATTAGAAGCCCTTTTAGAAAGTGCCACTGTTGATAAGCAGACTATAGACTGTCTTATGAAGATCTACAAAGTGGGTATCTAAGTTTCATCATGTAGACGAGATTTTAGTCTAGTTCTGCCTGTCCCTGGATGTCAGTGTGCTGGGTAGAATTGTCAGAGACAGACTTGGCTCCAGTCTGATTCTTAACAACTCTCCAGAAATCAAGCAGACTTCTCCTGAAGAGGGGTGACCATTTAGATGGGGAATCGGGTAGGGGGAGGGCAGCGTGGAAGCTCTTCTTGGGCACATAGTGGCTGGTCCTCTGAGGTCCCTTTGATCCTGAGCGTCTGTAGTTTCTGTTCAGATGGAGAACATTCACTCTGCTTCTCTTTCCTCTGTCCCCTCCCCCAGGCTTGGATAAGATTGAGTTTCTCCAGAGCCATGAAAACCAAGAAATATACCAGAAGGCCTTTGATCTCATTGAGCACTACTTTGGCGTGGAGGATGAGGACACAGGCCTGACTCCTCGGGTGGATGAGACTCAGCAGCAGTTCATCTTTCAACAGCCTGAGGCCCCCATGGAGGGCTTCCAGCTCTAATGCTTGCCCAGGGGAGGGGAGGGGAGGGAGAAGAAAGGAGAGCACCACAGACTGGCCCGTACAAGTCTTGACAGTGGTGGCGGCAGTGGTGCTGTTGGCAGCAGGGAGGGATAGCTGGGCTTCCTGCCTCAGCCCTGGAGACTGACCTTGCTGCCCACTCCCTCCCTCCCTTCCCAGGAGGCCCCTCTGAGGACAGGCCAAGGCCAAGGCTTTGCTTTTGTGGAGAGAAGGGGGCTTGTCTTTCCTCCTTACCCACTATATTTTTGCTGCATACCTGTCTAACCCAGGAGCCCAGGGTGGAAAAAGGAGGACTGAGGTAACCAATTTGCACCTTTTTTTTTTTCTTTTGTGGTGATTTTTCTCTTTGTTCCCTCCCTGGCCCCTGCCCCAGGCTGTGTCAGTCTTACTTTCTTTGGGTACTTGAACAGATGGAATATTCCAGTGGGGGGAGGGAGGAAAGGGGAGGGAGAGAATCCAAAAAAAATAAGTGTTCATGCTCTGATGGAATATTAATCCTAGATGCTTGGATTGAGTCATTGAAGCTTTTTCTTTTTCCTTTTGCACATTTTACTCGTATTATAATTCCTCCTGGCATTTTGGGGACATCCTTGGGTCTCTAAGAGTAGATTACCTGGCTCTCACCAGTGGTTCATACACTTATGTCTATGATTTTGCCATTCTGATTTCCTTCCCTTCTGCCTCCTTAGGGCTGGGGGGCCTTTGGGGGGAACCAGTCCCACCTCCCCTGGTTTGGGAGATGGGCCACTTTATGATTACAAGGTTGGCTTCAGGAAAGGGGATGGTAAAGGCCCTCAGATGAAACAACCCAGATGTAGCTACTGATCCTGCTTTTCCAAAACTCCCACCACCCAACTGTCAAGATGGTGCAACCCCTAACTTCATTGTTTACTTGAAATCCCCCTCAGTGGTGGCACTTGCCCTGAGGTGGCAACATTTTCTCCTGAGTCCATGGCAAGTGATGGTCTCTCTTTTATTGGTGGAGAAGGGACAGGCCTCAGCCTGATTTCCACGGAGGGAATGCAGAGGTGGTGACCCATGTCGGGACTGACGGAGACTTGTGTCTTTAGCCTTTCTTGCTCCTCCTCCACAGCTGGATCATGTTAATTTTACTTAAAATGGAGAGAATGTCAAAGCTCTGTATTTTTTATATTCTATATATTAGGTAGGTGAGTCTTAGTTGGTTTGGGGAGGAAACAGATCTCTGAGCCATCTCAATTTCTATAACTAGGATGCTGTGAGGCAGAGCCTGGTGACCATATCTTCCTCTCACACTTAAAATGTTGTTCCAGTCCTTCTCCCTTCTTGCCTCAACTCTGGTGGCCCAAAGTCAATTCAGGCATGAGTCAACCCAGGATTTTCACCTAGCCACGCACATGAAGATGGCCTAGGGGTTGTAAATAAAAGGTCTCAGAAGGGGAGGGAATAGGGGAAGGGGGTACCTAAGGGAAGAACATGGTCCATCTTAGTCTTGCTGGACTCTTAGCAACCCTGAGGTCAGAAAGAACCTGCAGAAGGTCCTGACTAAACCTGGCTACCATTAGCACCTGATGACCCAAGTAACCCCCCATCACACAGTGACTATAAGTCTCCATTCTCCTTCTAGACCAGAAGCCTTCTCTTTGCAGTAGTGAGGAAGAGAAGAGGGAGTTTTCCTCTTTCAGTTCCCCAAACATCATTCTGGTATTGACATGGTATGGCAGTGTCCTTCTGCAGACCTCTTTGTGTGCTTAGCATCTAGAATTTACCCCAAGAAACAGTTGTTTCAAAGCATAATCTGTGTTTTTTGCCTGTAGCTGCAAATAGACATTTGCTGCTGACCAGTAGTGAAGGCAGGGAACCAGGAACCCCACAGGAAGGGCTCAGGCTCTGGCCTCTGGAAGGCTGTGTGGCAACAAGAGCAGATGGCAATGAAACTTTACACTCAGACTTGAGCAGGCAGAGCAAGTCTGTCTTCTGTTTAGTTGGTCAGAATAAATACTCTCTCAAATCTATGCCTCCTCCTCCCACTTTGAAAAAGAAAAAAGGATGCTTTTGAACATTGTTGCTGATTTTGAACCTAAGACCACAAGCAGAGTTCTGTACATTGTCCCCTGTTCCCCCAGGCCCTCTTAGACAACAGGGCACCTGCTGTCTTGACCCAGGAAGGCCAAGGAGAAGCCACGTGACCAAAGGTTTATTTGTTTGCCCTTTTCTTCCCTCTCCCTATCCCAGGATACATCAGACTCTGGTACTATCCTGGAAGTTGTAACACTGGTAGCTCTAGGTAAGAGGCACATATCAAAGATTTCCTTACCCTTTTATAAGCTGATGAACACTGAGTTCTTAGGGCATCCAGCCCTGGAATCCTGAGCTGTTACCCAGAAGGTAAGAGAACTGGAACTCTCTGTTTCAACAGGCCTTGTAAAGATTATCTTTCCTCAGATCAGGAGAAAAACTTCTTTTGTTGATGTTTTTGATCTTCTAAAGAGTGACAGTATTTCAGAAGAATCCATGTCGAGCATTATCTCAGCCTTCATCTTGGAGCCTTAAACACATCTATGAGCCCTGTGGTGCAGACCGCGGGGCATTCGTGTGGCCCTTGGGCCACTACTCAGAGCGAAGGAAACGCTGACTGCAGATTGGCTTTTGTTGGGCTTTTCTTTGGTCTTCAGCCATTCTCATGCTCCTCTATGTTAGGGAGAGAGCGATGCCTTCTTCTCTGATAGTTCTCAGCCCTTCTTCATTTTTATTCTTGACAAGGTTCCTGTACATCCTGTACGTCTTGCCTTGCTAGCGCCTTTTCCTCAGCCCCTAACCTATCACTGATTTTTTGGCAGCTTTGACTGTTAATGCCCTGGTCTCCAAGTCTAAGTCTACAGTCTCAATGAGTCTGAGCTTGGGGGACTGAAAGGTAAGGAAGTGGTTTGAGGAGGGGTGTGGGTCTGCAGGCCTATTATTGAAGGGAGCAGCTTCCTTTGCAGCCAGCCTAAAGCATTTTTCAGGACTTTGGAATTTGGGTTTGGCAGGTAAATGACCCTAATCAAAGACTTAGGATCTCAAGTTTTTTGGTTAGTACTCCTAGAAAATATATACAAGGACCTGAGAGGGTAGGATGGTATTTCTTTACTGAATGAGGCACTGAATCATCAGCCGTCTCATCTCTCTGGTCCATCCAGCCCAAATGGTCCAGTTCCACCTGCTTGATCATCATGCCTGGACTACTGAGGTCCATAGCCCTCCTCCCCAAATCTCTTCACACCTTTCTTTAATCAAGTAGTGTTTTGTGAACTTTCTTGGCAACTCTGTCCCTCCTTTTTTCATGACCTGCACTGATTTTTGCCCTTTGCAAGCAGGAATATGTTCTCTCAATTCCCCAGGGATCTAAGAATCCCCCTCCCCTAGCAGCCCTTTGAACTCTAATTTATACTGACTCAGAAAAGTCTTTGCCCACCCTAGAAGTTGTTTCTGTGCTAGACTTTTCTCAACTTGGGGAGCATTATAGGGACTTTGTATTTACGGAAGAATTCAAAGTGTTCATGAGACTTGTTCTTTAACATGCTCTTCTCTCTGGGTCAGCACTGTTGGCATGTGCATGTCTCCATATGCTTTTGTGTCATGAACTAGAGAATCCACTTGGTGCAACAGATGCAGGTGCTTTGAAAGAAAACCCAGACCGGGAGAGGTCTACACATTGTGTGCCAGAGGTGCTCTTACCTCTGTAGCTTCCTGGACTCCCTAAATCACCTCTTCCTTCCTTCCCTGAGAAAAGGGACAGTAGCCAAGGGCCGTGAGGGAACCTTGGCTCCCACCTTTAGAGCCATCAGCTTCTGTCTTGTGCCAAAGTCACTATCGTGACCATTCTGTCCTGCCTGCCATGCCTCTCAGGCTTCTCCATTGATGGTACCCATGATAAATTGGCCCTGGTCCTGGAGTAGGGAACAAGGAAATGGGAGACATGTGACTATAGCATGTGTGTATGTGTGTTGTATGTGTACGTGTGTGTGTATATACACACGTACACATACCTTCAGCTGATTTCCTCCCCAGCAGTCCCCTCCTCTCAGTGTCAGAGATTGGGGGGTTGATACAGTGAATACATTTGCATTCTGGAAAGATCAAGATTTTGAGGCAAGTCAATCAGGCAGGACCTTCCAGAAGCAGAAATGGAGTATGTTTTCAGCTCAGTCCTTTTGCACTGATCCAGCTTCTTCTGTGTCTTAGTTTTGTGTTCTCAAATCTCATGGCTTCTGCTCAGTGGCTCAGAGGGACCACCTGGAGGCTCCACCTGCAGATTTTGCTCCAGACTTGTTCATCAAGCATCTCATGTTCCAATCCCTAGCCAGGGCAAGAGGTAAAGAACCAGCAGGCAGAGAGGCCTCTCACCAAGGTGATCAGCAGAGGAATTACTGGCTGCTTTAAACAAGAGTTTGCTCCCCACCTTACCTCAGGGGTCATCTCAGGTGGCTTATGATAGATATCTGGGGACCCCGAAACTTTTCTTCCTGCCAGTGCAGGGCAAGCAATCCACACTATCCCTAGGAGTATGCAAAACCTATCTCTGAACAATCCCAGGGTGGAGGTGGGATCATTATTTCAAGGGTCAAGAGAAAGTTGTATAGGGAGAAATACACACATCTGGGACCCTCTGCCTCACAATTGTCAGGTCAGAGCTTAGCTTTCACAAACTTATTCCCTACCAAGAGAAGAATCACAGTCTCTGAGACCAGTTTTGGCCAAGGAATGGGGCTGGAGTTCATTGTTACTGGATGTTTACTTATCCCAGTCTATGGCATCTTCCTACTACAAACCACTAGGGGAGAGAAGAGTGAGTGAAACAAGCTTTTGCCCCAGGCAGGTTCCTTCCCTTCTCTCCAGAAACCAGCCCAGAAATCTTTGCTGGTTTTCCCTTTGTACTAAAATGTTTATTTTTCTCTGTGGTTCTGGCTATCTTACCTTCCACCCACAAACCCCAAATGTTCTCAGAGGCCCTCTGGCATCCATTAGCCACAGCTGGGAAATTCTAGACGGGACACAGGGCAAAGACAGACTGTGGAGTTGAGCGCGATGAGTACAGACTTAAATGATATTTATATACACATCAATTTGAAGAGAAAAATGTATTTCTTTAGGTTTCAAACACTGTGTAACAAAAATAATGCAAAAATAAAGACCTGTTGAAAAGTTCTTAGTAGTCTCCTTTCATTTAGGCCTTTGCATTGCCTTTGGATTGAGGTTGACAACTTGTAGCTAGAAGAAACTGAGTAAGCTGCGTGGTATGGGCAATACCAAGCTTCAGGTGTGCCATGCACTGGGTTCAAGGGAACAATTAGACTTCCTTCTGTGAACATTACCAGGAGACCTTTGGAGACCACAGATCCCACTTGGATTCAGACCTAAGGAACAACTTTGGGATAGTCTCTCTAAAAACATTAAACATGCTTCATCCTCTCTTATTTAGAAGTTAGTGACAACAGATGTACATTTTTATTTCATTTACATTCCTAGACCCCCTGAAATCCATTTGGACTCTAAGTTAATTAAGCACCTTCTGATAAATAAGGAATAATAACAAATTCAGTGTCACGCCTATTTGTCTTCTCTCTGGTCTTGATTTATATGATGATAAGCAAGTCACATCAGATTTTTGAACTGGAAATGACTTTAGAAATCTACTCTAACCTCATAATTTTCTAGATGAGGAAACCAAAGCTTGGAGAGATTCCAAGGGTTCCCCAAGATCACAGAGTAGTAAGCGAAATCTGAGCTCAAACATAGATCTTCTTACTGTCTATCCACTCCATTACATGTCATGCCAACCTGAACTCTCTTTACCTATTTTTATCCATCTGAAAAGGTGGTACTAATACTCAAACAGTAGTGAGTTCCTCCTCATTGAAGGTATTCAGGCTGAGGCTGAATGACCACTTGTCAGGTACATTTGAATAGGTTTTCCCATTGGGACTAGATGACCACTAAGTTCTCTTTCAGTTCTGATTTTTTAATATTCCTATTTCTTGGCTTCCTAGAGATATTTGTGAAGCTCACATAAGGTACTTCATTGTCAAGCACTATAAGACCGTTAGTTGCCCCACTCCCCTGGTGTGAAGAGGTTGGCATGGAGAGGAGTTGATACTGATACCCCTAATTGTCCACGAGGAAAAGTTAGGTGAATGGACAGGCATGGGATGAAGTATACACAGTCACTGAGAAAGCTGGAGATTCAGATTTTCTGGTCCCTGCTCCTAGCATGGCCCTGGCAATGGACAAGAGGAAGGGAAGACTTAAGACAGGATACAGCTGTTCTTAGTAGTGAGGACCCCTAGACCAGGAACAGCTGTAGCTTAGGCCACTCCTCTTAGGAGAGAAGCTGCTTCCATACCCTTACACGCCTGGATTTAGCCTATGGAGGTTAGGCTTAATGTTTCTAATCCCAATGAAGTAGCTGCTCTGCCTCTGCACCAGAATAATCAGTTTGTGACAATTCTCCATCTGATGGAGATGGCCCAGGGTAGCCAGTGCAGGTCCCCTGGTGCCATCTGATAGGAAGAGGGACATGCAGGATAAAGACAGTAGCTTACGGGCTGTGGTCTGCACAAAGCCATCCTATGGGGGAAGAGACCCGCATTAATTAGAATCTCAGAGCCCACTGGGATTTTAATCCAGTTCCATTGTATAGAGAAGGAAACAGGCTCTAATCCTACAACAGTGAGTGAATATGTGAAAAAGCTGAAACAATATAAAGCCAGGTCTCCTTGCTTCCAGCCTGGGTTGCCACAATTCTATATTTAATTAGCTTTTAGTATATAATTAGTATAAATTGTATTGTAAATTGTAAATAAAATTAGTATAAATGAAGCGGAGGCTCATAACACTTTATTGGCCTTTTGTGTTGATTATGGTGAGAGGTCATGTGCAGGGTTATAACTAGCAATTCCAATTCTGGCATTTGGGGCAATCTGTAAGAATTACTCTCAAACCCCCTTCACAATAAGAAAATAGTACAAGGATTACGTCAGGCATTCAGTTGAGTGGGAATCAGTCACTGTTGCAACTTTGATGCTGCTAGAGGAAAACGGAACATTTTTTGCACTCTTGAACTCTTAGTGCCCTGTGGCAAAGCTCTGTTGCCCCACTCTATAACTCCAGGATCGAAGGCTTCTAATCTCTGATCTCACCTCTGGAAGGAATGGAAGTAGGTTCAACTTACCCCGTTCTAGAAGCTGATGGGATTCCAGTGCTCTGCCAAGAGCCCTGGGCTTGCAGCTAAGAATTCTGACTAGCTTTATCTTGGACTGCGTGACAGTAACTCAGTTGTCCCCACTGGGTGTCTTTTTGTCTTCTGTCAAAAGAACTGCATGCGGTAGTCCGGCAGGAAGTCATCCTTGGCGCTCCCTGGTCTCTGCCTTTTCGTGTTCCTGCTCTCTCCCAGTTGTCCTACCAACCGATCTAATCACTCCTAAACTATCCTTGGCTCACGTCTTGTCATCAGCGTGCCTTGAGCCCTTGTCTCTTTTCCCCTCTGTACTTTACGCATCTCTTTCGCCCCGTGGTCACTTATTACCTCTGTGCAGTTACTCCTGAGACACCTCTCTCTTCTACAGCAGTTTCACCTCAGGCATTTCCACTAGATATCCCAGAGGCGAGCCACACTCGGCAGGCACAAAACTGAATTCAGGCGCTTTCCCCTCCTCAGCATCCCCACTTTCAGTCGCCAGTCTTGGCGCTGGGCCACCTTGCCATCCTGAAGAACGTGTGGCCACCGGACCCGGAGGCTCTGGAGAAGCGAGGCTGGTGCTGCGCAGCGCCCCCTCACTCAAAGCAACGTCAAGGGCAAGTGGCGTGGGCGTGTCCCTGCTGTCATGCTCCCCTTGAGAACAAGGGACAAAGCCTCGGCCAGTCTTGGGTGTTTGTCAGACCCTGTCATTCCTGTCCTCGTAACACCTCCGCCATTCACGCAGCGGCCCTGGGCCCTCCCTATCATCAGCCTGTTTCTTCCTCTTACAGTGGCCCGGACGATCTGTCCGAAGGGCAGCCTGCGCAGGTCACCCTCTCAGACGCCAGTGGCTCCCAGTTACTGCCTCCAGGACTAAATACAGCCCCATTCCCATCCCCTGCGGCTCCCCGTTGCCCCGCCCAATTACCGTCCCATAGGGGGATCCACTTCCCACCGCCATGCCTTTGCGGCTCCCGCCCGGGGCTTTTCCTGACCCCCTGCTGGCTCCCCTGGGCCTCCGCTCGGATTCCTAGGGCACACGCGAGGCCTGTGGGGCTGCGTGCGTGTGCGCCATCTCCCCACCAGGGGGAGTCCGGAAGGTGAGTCCAAATCTGGCCCCTGGCGACGCTGGGGAGACGCGTTCGGCCCAGTGCCCGGCACGTGGTGGGCGCCTAATGAATGCTTTGCTTCCTTACACAGTGACAGGGCTACGAATGGAGGAATATCTGTGGCCTTTTACTCCTTTTTAAGAAATAAGCTTTTTTTTTACATCACCTACAGCCTATAGTTAGTGAGTGAAGTCCACCGGGTAGGGTTTAAGCCCTCATTAGGGCACGTTCCCTCGCGTCTGAACACAAGCCCCTTGAGGGATGGGAGCGCTTCGTGGTGGCCTTTCAGCCCCCAGCACACAGGCCGCGACACACGCCGGCCTTCACTCGCTTCGATCCCCTCCTGCTGGGAGAGCTAAACCGCTCAGCCCCGCTGCACCCTGGGATTGGTTCTCAATCCTCAGAGCGGAGCATGACGGGATCTGTAGGGTCCGCTTCCCCTCGGCTGAGACGGTCGCAGCCTCACCCTTCCCGACAGGCCTCGCAAGGCCTCTGGCTTCTGATTGGCTAAGGCTGGGGGAGGGGGCGGGCGTCTCCGCCGGCAGCCGTTGCCCGGCGTTTCCGGTGTGAGGCCTGAGCCGGTATCCCTACGCCGTGAGCCTTGTTTGTGGGAGGGAATCGGCCGTAGAGAAAAAGAGTCTTCGACTGAGGCAGGGGTGGAAAAGGAGAGCGGGGACAGGACGGGATCGCACCCTCCCTGATTCACAGGCCCGGGAGGAGCGCGCGGTATGGAGCGCGCGGACGCAGGGAGAGGGGAGGGAGAAGTCGGGCCTTGGCTGGGGGTGGGGGAAGGAGAGCCATGAATGAGGGCGCTAGCGCGCTTGCGCGGGAGCATCCGAGGGGGCGCGAGGCAGAGCGGGGCGGAGCCCACGTGGGGTGTGGGGCTGGGGTCTCCCGGAGTGGCGCCCCTCCCCTGGCCCTGGGAGGCGGGGACTGAGCGTGCCTGGGCTACGTGAGAGGGGAGCCCTGGGCCGGGACGGCCTGGGCTCTGGGCGCTAGGCCCGGCGTGCGAGGTGGGAGGAGACCTCCCCGTCCGGCCCTCGCAGCCCCGTCTGCGGACGCTTGCCCTGGGCCGGGCCCCGCGCCCCTGGGGACGTCCGGGAGCGGAGCGGGGCCGGGAGGGGCTGTCTCCCCACTCCCAGGGAGCCCGGAGCGGGACTGCAGTGGCGCCACCGCCGGCCGAGAAGCTTAAAGGGCGGTGGGTTTGTTTCTGAAAGGTTGGTTCAGCCCCGAGCGTCCAGCACCACCATGAAGAATCGGGACAAGGAGGGGGGCGCCTCGAAGCTGCCGGCCAGCCCTTCCAAAGCAAAAGCCTCGGCCCCGACCTCGAAGCCCGAGGACGCCAGGCAGCCCGGGAGCCAGCCGGCCCCCCAGGACTGTGCCCCCAAAGCAGACGGAACTGCGGGAGGGCCGGCCAGCCGGGCCTCGGCGGAGAAGAATGACGGTATGGTGTGCCAGGCCGGCCCGCCGAGCCGTGGGGGGAGGGGGACGTGCCCGCAGCCAGGGCGAGCTCGCCCCAAGGTGTTTGGGGCTTGTAAACTTTCTCCGCACAACAGCCATGTTGGCCAGGGAACGTAGAAACGATTTTTCTTCTGTTGTGAGCAGGAGTCTCCCAACAGCCCCGGGAACTTCTTTAGGAAGTTTACCTGTTGCTTCTGTTTGGGAGACTGTGAGCAAAAGGCCAGATTTTCAGAAGTCCTTGGGTCCTCATTCATTAAGCAAGAAAGTTTGGTGGACTAGGGAGTCAGGGCCCTCAGGAGCCACCTAGGGTCTGGCAGTTCCTAGTTATGTAACAATGCCTAAGATGAAACTGCGCTCAGCTTCGAGGGGGTTTCCTCTATAAAGACAGGAAAATTATCAACATGACACATACTTCACAGCCCAGTTATAAGGAACTTGTTTTGCAAACCTTAGTATGGAGCTATTAGTTTTACTTTCTGCCCTGTTTTTCTATTGCAGGGGGGCAAACCAAGAATTCTCAGGCAGGGCCAGTTTGTGATGTCTCCGAGGAGCTGAGTCGGCAACTGGAAGATATACTGAATACCTACTGTGTGGATAGCAGTCAGGAGGGACCAGGTGATGATGGGGGCCAGAATGAACACACAGAGCCGGATGAGGTAGAGAAGAGCAGGAATTACTCTGCACGGAATGGAGAACCAGAGCCAGGGACCCCTGAAATCAATGGAGTGAAGGAAATCACCAAGGGAGAACCAGGTGTTGAAGAGATCCGGGCAAATGATGAGAGTGGGGACCGAGACCAGAAGCGAGCCCAGGAAAAGAAGAAGGCCAAAGGCCTGGGTAAGAAAGGTGGAAACCCTGATACATTGAATTTCAGGGTTCTATCACATTATCCCTGCGCTTTCCTTTGTTTGTGAGACTGTTAGATCTCCTCCACTCCGCCTTAGTGGTGTATAATCCTTGAGGGCAAAGATTTTGTCCTTTTCCATCTTTGTGTGGCAGACACTGAATATAACAACAAATACCTTTGATAGAATTTGGTTTCAAGAGGTGAGAGAGAATTTGGAGACCCTGGGCAAGTCACTTATCCCCAATTGCCTCCAAAAAGAGAGAGAGAAATTGGAGTAAATGTCACTTGTGGCCTGCCCGCTCTAGAGGCTCTAAGTGGCAATCGTTTCATGTATGCAGATCCTAGGGCACAGGCTGCAGAAGACTCAGGATTCAACTATTGGGGATTTTTTTTGTCCATCTTTTCCTTTCCTACCGCTTATTTTCTTTTTAAGAGGGAAAATGTACAGATCCTAGGAAAGCAACCCACTGGATGTGCCGGGGAAGATTCCTTAGCCTCCCCCTTTATCTACATGGCACATCTTGGTACTGAACTGAGGGTTGGGCACTCAGAGGAGTGGGGATCTGGTACAGAGAGCTAACCCTGTTGTGTGGAGGGGTATGTGAGGAAGAGTCACTGTGTATCCCTGTGTCTTCCAGGGAAGGAGATCACTTTGCTGATGCAGACACTGAACACCCTTAGCACCCCAGAGGAGAAATTGGCTGCACTGTGCAAGAAATATGCTGAGCTGGTCAGTTCTGGGCCCTTCTGCAAGGTTGTGGAGTCTGGGGGATTCCAAAGTTGGCATGGGCCTGACCCTGAGGAGGAAATGTGGGTTACAGCACATCCTAGCCTGGAGACTACACCAGGTGACGGGTCAGATTTAGTTCCTTGATGAAGAATGTGGAGGCAGAGATGAGGAGAGCCTTCCCAGCTGTGTTCCCCAGGCTCTCTGAGAGAAGGGAGAGGGTATATGCAATATTCCCAGAAGTACTGGGTTGAGTCTCCTTTCAGGAATTGTTCCCCCACATTGGGGCCTGTGATGATTCTCCAGTGTGGATGGGGTCACATGAGAAATGACTGGAGGCTGGCTAGAGGGGCACTTTGCTTCAGATACTTTGCCAGGGCCATCCCCTGTTTGGCAGTTGCCCTAGGAGATGGCAGGGCGGGGAGCAGTGGTGCTCCTCAGGTGCTGGGGAGGCAAGCTCAAAGGTGGTTCATTAACGCTGTCAAGGTCACACAGCCAAGAAGGGCCTGGCTCCTAGAGCCATGACACTGTACCTTCTCCAAATATGATACTGGTACTTTGGTAGTTTGGTACACGTGAAGTGTCCATCCTCAGCTTCTCTAGCTACTTTGTTATGGGGGAAGTGAGGGGTAGCAAAGGAGACGGTGGGCCATTTCTGGCTTCTCTCACTTTGGCTCCTTCATCTCTGGAGGGAGGTAGCCTCTCAGAGTGGAGGCCTGACTCAGATGGACACTGCCTTGGGCAGATGGGGAGCAGTACCCCCTGCCCTGCTCAGCCCCTGGAGCTAACAAGGCATATGGTGGCCTTGTCTAAGCCTGAATCTTTTGGTTACTCTGAAGCAGTAGGCATTGGTGATAATGGGATAGTAATCCTGTTGCTCAGTGCTCTCTCTCCCAACAGCCGTGTGAGACAGGTACTTGTAAATATTAGCCCCTTTTCACAGATGACAAGTTGATGTTCCAAGAAGTTCAGTGACTCGCCCAATATCCCCCAATTTGTAAGTGTTGGAATGAGGGGAAGAAAGGCAGAAAATGGAGAGATTGGATTGAGTGGGAGGAGAGGATTCAAAGATGGTTGCCTGACTGCTTTGGTCCATGCTGGTCCATGCAGGCCCAAGGACAGACGAGCAGCCTTCCTAAAGGATCAGCGTTGTCTGTGAGTCTGAGCGCCACCCTCTGCTCTCCCGTCACTTGCTGCTTCCCTGCCCCATTCCCCCTCATGTTGTGTCTTAAAGCTGGAGGAGCACCGCAATTCCCAGAAACAGATGAGAGTTCTGCAGAAGAAGCAGAGCCAGCTGGTGCAGGAGAAGGACCACCTGAGGAGTGAGCACAGCCGAGCTGTCCTGGCCCGAAGCAAGCTGGAGAGCCTGTGTCGGGAGCTTCAGAGGCACAACCGGACCCTCAAGGTGTGGTTTGGGGCAGCACCCGGGGTGACTGAGATTTGACAGGGCACTGAGTGACACACTGGAAGAAGCAAGGCAGATTGGGCTTGTGAGAGCTGGGAGGGGGCTGCCTTTGGAGAAGCTTATCACTGGTATTTAGGATCAGGAGTGGGGAATCTGTAACCCAAGGGCACATGTGGCCCTGTGGGTCCTGAAGTACAGTCCTTTAAATCCAGACTTCCCAGAACAAGTCCCTTAATAAAAGGATTTGTTCTATAAAAGCTGGACCCAAGGACCTAGAGGGCTACATGTGGCCTCAAGGCCTCTGACTGCCCTCCCCTGGTTTAGATGATCTGGGGGCTTTTCTAGCTCCTAATCTGGGGTGACCGCTCAGCTGTTGTTCAGAAATTGTTGCCAGGCCTCCTGCTGCTTCTGCATCACCATCTGTGAGGAGGGGGTCATCAAGACACAACAGCCTCTACCCCCCGCGGGAGCCTGAACGGCCCCTCCTGCCACGGCCTCTTAGCCCACGTCTGGCGGGCTCCTCACCTGCGTCCTCCCCCCGGCTCTGTAGGAAGAAGGCGTCCAGCGAGCACGTGAGGAAGAGGAGAAGAGGAAGGAGGTGACCTCCCATTTCCAGGTGACCC
Source organism: Bettongia penicillata ogilbyi (assembly GCA_023548195.1). Lineage (NCBI taxonomy): Eukaryota > Metazoa > Chordata > Mammalia > Diprotodontia > Potoroidae > Bettongia > Bettongia penicillata. The sequence goes on from JAJHZJ010000128.1 coordinate 9,021,764, forward strand.
TGAATGACATCCAGCTGCAGATGGAGCAGCACAACGAGCGCAACTCCAAGCTGCGCCAGGAGAACATGGAGCTGGCCGAGCGACTCAAGAAGCTCATTGAGCAGTATGAGCTGCGTGAGGAGGTGTGGGCATGGGGGCAGGAGCGCAGGCTGGAATTACCCTCCCTAGTACGGGCTAGCCTTGGGCAGGTACACGGAGGGCCTGGCTGAGGTGCTGTTAGGTACCTTTCCAGCCTGGGTGACAGGGTAGGGATGCTCTTGTGGGGCACAGTTTGCTGTTTCTGAGTATGGTGGCCTCCCCACCTACAATTTCCTAACAATTAGACTAACAGTGGCATGTTGTAGGCAGCCCAAGGGCTTTACCCAAAGGCCCAGTGGAGCTTCCCTGCTCTCCTGGCTGGGAGGTGCGCCTAGTATTATTTTCCCCGTTTTACGATTACAAAAAGTGAGCTCAGAGAGGATAGGTGATTTGCCTTGCATCACACAGGCTAGTCAGTAACAGAAGCAGGATGTGAACCCAAGTTTGTCCTGGCTTTGAGTCTAGTATTCCTCACTACCCTGAGGTGCTTTTTTAGTGTGGTGAAACTCATGGAGCTGGCACTAACCTGGAACGGGGTTTTGAAGAGAGGTCACTTGCTGTCATGGGGAGAGCATTAGGTCAGACTCAGGTGACCTTGAGTGATTGACATCTTCCCAGGGCAGCTAGAAACCTCCTTTTGGTCTAGACCTGAATGAGCATATAGCATCATCATCTGGCCACTGGCTAAGCCCCCTCCCCTCATGACCTGGGCTTCTCTTGGCAGCACATTGACAAGGTCTTCAAACACAAGGACTTACAGCAGCAGCTGGTGGATGCCAAGCTACTGCAGGCCCAGGAGATGCTGAAGGAGGCTGAGGACAGGCACCAGCGAGAGAAAGATTTTGTAAGTGTTCCCCTGAGGAGCAGGCCCTCTCACCTTGGAGGAGCCCCTCTGTAAACTTCCTCAGCCAGGGAGGCCAATCAGGTATGGCTCATCCGAGGCATATGCTGGGTTGGAGATGTTCATTTCATTAGCCTTTAGTCTTGTCTGTAGCCAAAGAACCATGTGTGTTAAAAATTAAAATCACCAAACGTGGATTAAGGGTTCCTTGTACAGGCTCTGGGACTCAGCACAGGGCAGTCAGGGATAGATAGGGGCGGGAGTTGGGGTCAGGAATTCTGCATGGAGGGCCTTGGGGAGATGGTGAGGCCCGGCGTCACAGGATCCTGGCCTTGGAACTCAAGACCTGGGTTCAGGCTTTGACCTCTTGCCTTCTCTGGGTCACAGTTTCTTCATCTGTAAAATTTGGGGGTGATACGTTCACAAGTTTAGGATGACAGGCACTGGGGCAAAGAGCTTGGCGTTGTCTCTGCAAGGCCTCGGCTAAGATGCACACTGCCCTGTTATGAGAGCATCGTCCTCCGATGGCAGCAAACCTCCATTCTTGCTGCTTTTGCTGAGAGAAGGTAACACTTACTGGGGCTGGAGGATTCTCATTCTTCTTTTTGGAACAGCTGCTGAAGGAAGCGGTGGAGTCCCAGCGTGTGTGCGAGCTGATGAAGCAGCAGGAAGCGCACCTGAAGCAGCAGGTAGGGCTGAGGGAGGTGGTGCCCCAGCATTGGGCAGGTGAGTGGGCGGCAGGGCCTGACACCCGAGCTTTGGTCTTCACAGCTTGCACTGTACACAGAGAAGTTTGAGGAGTTCCAGAACACTCTGTCCAAGAGCAGTGAAGTGTTCACGACGTTCAAGCAGGAAATGGAAAAGGTAATGTGCCCGGGAAAGGTCGCCACGGGCCCCTGAGCACAGCCCCTTACTGACTTAGCATGTCGCCATGGGCGACCTCTTAGCTTCCCTGTGTGTCTGTTCATCTGTAACATGGAAACTGCCATTGTTGGCCCCCAGGGCCATCATGGGAAGCATGAGGGACATGTGAGATGGTGTTTTTTCCAGGACTGGGGCCAGCGTGATGACTCCACTCTGGGGACAGTTTTCCCAGCCCTGTGCCTTTTTTCCCTTTTTTTTTTTTTTTTTTAAAAGTTGGAGTTAGGGTGTATGCTATTCAATTCTACCCAATAAGGTAAAGTGCTTATGTGGACAAACAACTTTGGGGAGACTCCAGATCTCTTACTATAACTGTCCCCTTTGGTAGTTGTGTAGGCCTGGAAGGCCTGTGGTGAGGGCCTAACCAGCCTCACTCCCTTTGGTACTGGGGCTGGCCTAAGCCCCATGTGTCCCGCCATCCCTCCAGCTCTCCTGGACTCAGTAATGGTTCCCTTTTGTTCCTCACTTGACAGATGACCAAAAAGATCAAGAAGCTGGAGAAAGAGACTACCATGTACCGATCTCGGTGGGAGAGCAGCAATAAGGCGCTGCTGGAAATGGCTGAGGAGGTGCGTGTGTGTGCACGCATGCGCTCGTGGGTGCAGAGGGATTGTGCCTGTGGGCGGAGCGGCCACCCCAGGCCCCTCCAGGTCATGAACATCAGGAAACAGTATGGGGAAGGAAAGGAAAGCATGAAAGACATTAAGGAGCCTGGGGGAAGGGGGCTCACTGTCCTGCTTGGGTGGCTGCTCCAAGCTTTTTTCTCAAGACTGATGAGGAGCGTGCCAGGATTTGCACATGAGGCAGACTGTAGTCTTGACCTAGACACCTTGAAATTCAAGCTGCCCTCACAGAAGGGGGGCACAAGACCAAGCCCTTCTGTTGCTTAGTTCTAAAAAGGCACCTTTTCTTTCAGAAAACTCTTCGCGACAAGGAGCTGGAAGGCCTGCAGGTGAAAATCCAGCGGCTTGAGAAGCTTTGTCGGGCCCTGCAGAGCGAGCGCAATGACTTGAACAAGAAGGTGCAGGACCTGAGTGCCCATCCCCCACCGGGTGAAGCAGATCCCCCAGAGTCTCCTAAAGGCCCCCCGAGGGACAGCCGTGCTGAGCCACCAGTCGAGGGCCCCCAGCCTCTGTGCGACATGGAGGCTGCTCCCCAGGGCCTAGAACTGACCCCAGGCCAGAAGCAGACTGATGAAGCTGCCCCTTCTGCAGACTAGAGAGACCCTGTGGAAGGAAGACCAGGGATGCCAGGAGGGGGCTAGTGAATGTTACAGGTCCCCTCTCAGCTTAGGGGCTGCTGTGGAGAAGAGCTGCAGCTCACCAGGCATTTGACACTTTGCGATTTAGGTTCCTGAAGATTTTTATATATATATGGCATATAAAAGTGTGTGCCATTCCCCATACTTTTATATACATACATGTATAAAACAAGCGCTTGCTTTCCCATGCTTCACTGCATGTGGAGAGATGGGTGACTGACGGGTGCTCAGAGGGGCTTAGCAGAGGGCCTCATCTCCTGTGGCTGTTCCTGGACCAGGTTATTGGGCTGTTCCTCCCCCTCCCTCCCAGCCCCAGGACCATAGCTTCCCCAGCACCCCCAGGGCACACGCACTGTCTTGTATTTTGGTTGAGAATTAGGTCTCTGTGGCTAGGCTGTCACGGAGCTGAAGCGTCTCTACCCAGTTGCTTTGGGGGCCAGCAGGTATCCAAAGTCAGTGCTTTATTTTCCAGTGGAGAGAGACTGGAGTGAGGAGCCCATTTATTTAAAGACCCACAGTCGGAGCCTCGTGTGCTCTCCAGTCGTGCCCAGACTAGACAGCGTGCCCCAGTAGCCTTATGATTCACAGTTGCCTCTCCCTCCAGCACAAGGGGATTGAAAAGAGATCATCCAAAGGGTTGTTTCAGGTGAGGAGTCGATGAGGTATGAGGAGGACTGAGCAATAGACATCTTCTTTATCCTTGTATCTGGTCCCTCTCCACCCTGCCTCAGCTTGGGACCTATAGCTAAGTGGGTGCAGTGGATGCACGATCTCATGGAGAGATGGACGCTTCCCTTTAGTGTTGCCCAGGACATGTGCTTGAATCACTACAGGGGCTGTAGGACCCTGAGGGCTGTCTCTTGTTCCGGTATCGGCTCAGCCCCAGAACCTGACCCTAGCCACCCCCCACCCATCCCCACAGACTCCTCAGAACAACCCCCAGCCACCCCATGGCTGGATGAAGGCTCTTGCAAGATTCCCACTTTACCCATGAACACTAAGCTTTCCTTGATTGAGCAGAGGTCTAAAGGTGATCTCTTGGACTTCCAGAAGGCTGCAGTCTTCACATCAGCCTTTACACTGGCCAAGGTCAGAGGGCACAAGATTCTCCCAAAATTGGCCCTTTCCTGGGAGGGGCCAGAAATCTATAGCTGGAGAGCCATCTCTAATGAGCCTGTGGCAGGGACTTTGTCCTTGAAGCACCAGTCGCATATCCTGCCATATGAATCAATTTCCCTAGGGCCAGCTAAGCCCCAGCTGCCAGGCAGGGGTCTCTGGGTCCTCTACTCCAATCTAGCTTTTGTGGGACCAAAGGAGCTACGGAACCTGTAGGATAGAGTAGAGGAAGGGGCTGGCATAGAGGACTCAGCCCCTTCTGTCCCATCCTGGCCATTACTGTCACACTAAGTCCTATTCATGGGCTAACCCTAAATCATGTTCTCACAGACCTTGTTCTCCAGTATCAGCCTTCCCTTCCCCTTGTGCTCCAACTTATGGCTTTGGGTGGCCCTGGATTAGGCAAGGCCCAGAGCAGCATCCAGCTGGTCCTTTGTGTGTCTGTGTAGACCAAAGCTAACAACGATGCAGTACTGGCAGTTGTCAGCGCCTGGTGACTGGTTGCATGTTGGCCCCACACCCAGCCAGCTCTTGGTTTCATTTGCGTCTTTCCACCCCCAGGGTAGAATAGAAGGGGCTCCGTTGCTCCTGTCTCTGTATTCTCTTCCAGTCTTCCAAGATGCCCTTTCCTCCGCCCTTCACCTCTTGGTGAGTGCTAGCCCAGAGCTGCTACCCCAAGGCCTTCTGGGCAGTGTAAAGAGGGCATGGATGGCATTCATTGCCCAACTCACTTCAGCTACCTCTAAGCTGCTGCAGGCCTGGGGTCACAGAAGCAGCCTCCAGCCCTCACTGTTGGAGCCTTTTGCTGGGAAAGAGCTCGTGGTGAGCCCAGATGCCTCATCTGGCCATGGACTGTGACTTCTCCATTCAACATTCAGTAAACCATTTCACAGATTCAGTTAGCTCTGGCTCTGCTCCCTCGGGCAACAGCAGCTGCCACATTAGGGCTTCCTTTCCCTGCTTGGCACCTTTTCAATTCTTAGTCTTTCCTCCCACTAGTGACCAAACCTCAGAACTCACCACGGACCCACTGCTGACTGCTCTCCCAAGGGAGTTGGTCCAGGCTGCAGCTCTCTCCTTTTTGCTTCTTAAAGTGGATGTTTAGCCCTGGGCAGGCAAGGGATAGGCTGGGTTATACAAGGAGCTTGGGCTGGTCCCAGTGGGTGAGGTAATCTAGGAGTACTGTACTTGGCCTCTTCAGCCTCAGGCCCAAAAAGCTCTGAAGCTGGTGGCTCTTGTTTCAGGGATTCATCCCCATGCCCATTCTCTTCCCTTTAGCAGGGGCCTCTTGTCCCAAGAACACATCCAGCCCATTGGATCGTAAGCACAGAGTAGGTCATCTGTGCCAGCATTCTGGAGTTAATTCTCCATGGGTCAAATCTGGGCATTTTCTGTGAGATGCCTATTCAGAATAGCTTGGTTTGGGGCTGTGGAACACCCTCCCCCCTCCACCCCAAGCGAGCTTGCCAATGGCACAGCAAGGTAGACAGGGTTTGAGGGGAAGAGTAAAGGCACAGGCACAGCTTCCTACCTGTAGGACTCTCCAGGCAGCCTGACCCCATGAAGGTTGGAAGCTGTATGCTAACAGCTGTCTTTTTCCTTTTCACAACAGATGTGGGGATGGGGTGATTTTGATGTATTTTTAACCACATTAAATAGTCTGTTGCCTTAACTTGATCCTGTCTCCTGTGACCTACATTCTGATTGGTTCGGAGGCCAACCAGGTGATTTCAAGCCACATCTCTTCTCCCTCAGCCACTTCTACAAGTACTGACGTATTCAAAGTTGTCCGTGGTTGGTCTTAACCCTGGCCCTACCTCAGTGGATTTGATCTAGCATGTGGTCAAGAGACTATGACATAGCTGGAGTGCTGCTGGCGCCATGAGGCCCAAAGCTGTAACTGGTCAAGTGTTGGGGAAAGGGTCTCTGGAGCAGACCCCTGTGCAGTATTCAACAGGCAAAGGATAGGAAGGCCGTTCTTAGCCTAGGGAGCAGGTGTGAGCAAAGGCTCATGGGTCATACAGGATGTGTTTGTGGAACAGAGTCCAGTTCAGGGAAGGTGTGCAGTATGGGACCTGGAGAGGTCAGGCAAGATTTATTCGCACGGGACACTAAGGCCCAGAAATGAAGCAACTTAAGCCATTGTGAAATTCCCATATCAGGGCCAGTGTTCCTCTGTATTCCTGTAGGCCTCTCCTGGAATGGCTGAGATCTTGTGGTCTGTGACTAATAGGTGCCTGCCCAGCCCTGAGCTGCTCCCTGTTCCTGGGGTTGAGTGAAGAGGGCTGGCAGGCCCAGTGAAGCCCTGCCTCCCCAGAACTTGAAGCTGTGTGGAAGAGGGTGGAAAGTGGAGGTCAGAAGGCCTGGACTGCAATTCCTTCTCAGCCTTATGACCTGGAGCCCAGCATTTCCTCCCCAGGGGTCAGTTTCTTTACCTACAGCATGAGAAAGATAACAGTTTGTGTAAAAACCATTGCTGCCCTTGAAGGCAGACTGATCTGAGGCCCTTTGAGAGACAGGCTAGGTCCAAAGCTGCCAACTGTGTCTTCTATCGTTTCATTAGCCCCAGCTCAGCTTGTGTACCATGGCAAGGGGGTGGGGAAAACTCTATAGCTAAATTAGACCAGCATAGAGATGACTTCCTATTGCCTACTAGGGAGCCAGGAACTCCACCCTTGGTTTTGGGTGGGCAGAGATTTAGCTTCTGGCTTGCTGCTCTCAGGGATATCCTGTGTTCTTCACTCTGGGGTAGGGTTGGGGCAGTGGGCAGAAGGGACAGACCAGACCTCCTAATGGAGCATCAGATCAGTGTAGTGGGAGATCCCATTTCAGCCCTAATGGGAAAGGAGAGGTAAGATCTAACCCCAGGCCACTTTCCCTATGAGCAGAATGTTTCTGCTGAATGACCTGGAGTTTATCTCAATCCTAAAACATCATTTTATAGTCAAGGAAACTTATACCCAGGAAGATCAGTAACTTGCCAGAGGTCACCTAGTTATTTTGTAGCCAAATCCATGTTCCAACGTGAGCTTCACACCACTACCCCATGCTGCCCCCGAGCGCACCTCAACTCTGTTCCCAGTGCCCAGTTCTAATAACCTTGCTCCGATTCCAAAATCCTGCCTCAGATGTTCAGTAGCTGAATGACCCCAGCAAGTCATTTAACCTTGATCTACCTGACTTCTCCCTTCTGAACAAGGGGGGTGAAAATAGCACCCACCTTCCAGGACTGTTATGAGATACGCATGCTTTGTAAACATAAAAATGCTAGCTACTGTTACTATCACGGGACTCAAAGTTGTTGGCATTATCTGTGGGCTGCTGCGTTGTGTCTAGCACTCCTAACCGGGTTATTGTTCTTCAGAGTGGGAGTGACTGGCCCTGGTGGTTTCTGGGAAACTTGGCAGTGAAAGAGGACCGTTGGTGCATCCACCAGCCCAGTCTTTCAGTTCAGGCTAAGAAGGGGTCCTCCTTCCCTCCTCACGTTATCATTCATCATTGGGAGTCAGACCTCCTAAGGGAGGAGCATCTCCATGTTAGAAAGCCTAGGCCTGCTCTAAAACGGAGCAAGCCAGGGAACATTGACAGGAGGTGTCCCCTTTAAATGCAAATCGCTCCCAGCTGTAGACAGGCTCTCTCTCTCTCTCTCTCTCTCTCTCTCTCTCTCTCTCTCTCTCTCTCTCTCTCTCTCTCTCTCTCTCTCTCTCTCTCTCTCTCTCTCTCTCTCACACACACACACACACACACACACGCACACACGCTTCTCGGGGAGTGGGAGGCGGGGGAGCCGAGGCCCGCGGCAGGACCACTGCAGCAGCGCAGGCAGGCAGCTTGTGCCAGGATCTGTCCAGGTCAGTCTTTCTTCATGGGGTCAGTTGCCGGATTGTGGGGGATGGAGCAAACGGGATGTGAACCTGCTCTTCCCGAGCTGGCTGCTAGGCAGAGCGTTCCGTTTTGGAATGCGGAGCCACACACTCCGAGATAGTGTGTAAATGAGGCAGGATGTCCCTGGGCCACTTGATGGCCCGACATGGCTGGAGGCTGCCCAGCCAATATAAATGGTAGCAGACACGCCTAGACACCCTCCCGCAAGCCTGCAGACGCTATGGATGGAGCCACAAGGCCACAGAGAGGGGGAGCTGCTTGAGAGGCTGAGACTGCTGCCTTCTCACGTCCTGTGTCCCGAGCACCTGGCACCTTGCCAAATCGCTGTTCTAGAGCACTTTAGCGGTTAAAAAAAACACACTACCCACAACCACTTTGCCAGTACGACCGTCTCTATTTTACAGATGAGGAACTGAGTTTCAGGGAATGATCTGTCCAGGATCCAGGATTGCACTGCTAGTGTCCGGGGCCCTCTGGATCCCAGAGCTCCTGACAGCAGGGCCAACATCCTTTCCACTCAAACTGGAACACAGAGAAACCCCTGACCCCAGGCCAGCCATTGGCACTTAGAGGAAAGCACAGACACAGCCAGTCACATATACAATGATGCCGGTTCCTCTGGGAGTCAGAGGGGAGGGAGAGCCCAGGGTCAGGACTTTGACTTGAGCTGGGCAGCCTTGCCCCCTTCCTCAACTCCTCTTGCCTACAGAGAATAGTAGAGGAGATCCCTTGAATGGGGAGGAAAAGACACATTGCAGATCCATGCCCCTGAATGTGCTGACACACACATCCCTGGGGGTGGAGGGCTGGGAACTGAGAACAGCAGGTCCCCAACCAAGAAAGGAGATCTTCTATAGAAGGCCAGAGTGCTGGGTAAAGAACCAAGACACTATTCTCTGAAGATGACCTGGCAGCCTTGGCACAGTAACCAAGGCACCTCCCTCAAGGCTCCAGGCACATTTGTTTTCCCCATCATAGGGACGGTTGCCCCTCCTCCTACTTGTCCTGGGCTGATTCACTGCTCTTCCTGTGTGTATGTGGGGAAGGCAGGGTGTGGAGGAGCGCCCTAGTCAGAGCTCCTACACTGGAACACCCCCTCAGTCTGTCCCTTTCACCAAAGCAGGGACTTTGAAACTCACAAGGGAGGGCTGAGGGCTGGGCATCAGTGCCAAGCTAAGCCAATAAGCGGAAAGTAGGACAGAGGAAAAGCCGGTTGGGACCTCCCTAATCATCCCTCACAGCATCTGAGTGAGTCTGCTCAGACCTCCTCCCTGATCCCAACTGCCAAGGGCTCTGCTTGCCATCTGGCCAGTCACTGCCTCCGTTGGACAAACAAGGAGCCAGTTTCCCAAAGAGGGTGACACCGCCCCCTGGTGGCGGGGGTGTGGTGAGCAGCAGTAGCCTCAGGTGCCAGTGAGGGGGTTGTACGATAAAAATGAGGAGGCTGAGGCCATGGAAAGAGGGTAAGATAAAAATTTTGAAAAATTTTTCGTACATGTTTCACCTGTTGTGTTAACAATTAAAGTCATAGTGATTTTTTTCAAATAAATACACAAAATGAAAGTTTTAACCGATCAGTGATCAAGTACGCAGACGGAATTAACAGGCAAGCTTTGGCAGGACAGCACACTGTCAGAAGTCCAGCATGCACTGGCAGGAGGAATATGTGTGTGGAGTAACTTGTTTATAACACGATACTATACAGTTACATGGTGCAATATTTCATCACCAAAATTTCAATGCAGGAAAAGAACCACAAATTTATAATAAATTATTAAATTTAGGATGCATTATTTTTAATATATATATTGAAATGATGCAAATTTTTTAAAAACCTTAAAAGATTAAAGAAAATAGATTTCCAGGGGGGTGCTGAGTAATTTTTTTAAATAATTAATTTATTTTTAATTTTCAACATTCACTTCCATGAGATTTTGAATTTTATTTCCCCCCTTTCCTCCCCGCTCCCAAAGACAGCGCAATCTGATATCAGCTGTACTTATACCTTCATACTAAATATATTTTCACATTAGTCATGATGTAAAGAATTAGAACTAATGGGAGGAACCATAAGAAAGAAGAAACAAAACATGAGTAATTTTTTTTAAAAGGGGGCAGTAGGCCAAATAAGTTTGGGAACCTCTGCACTAGACCCATGACCCAGGCTCTGTCTTTAAAGAGCTCATAACTGAGGAACAGCATGGTCCTGAGGCATAGTGTGTGTGAAATGGGGAGTTGTTTCACATACTGATGCACCTATTTTTACAAATGATGAAATGGAGGTGAAGAGGGACCAGGTACCAAGCCAGGGGTCCTCTCTATTGTAACCCCTGAGTCTGACAAGAGCAAAAGAGTATAGACATCCTGGGGTGGGGTGGGGGCTCTCTCTCAGCTGGGGAGAGGCATTCAGAGAGGATGACACTTGCATCTGGTCTTTAAGAGAGGACCCAACCTCAACAGGTTGAAGATGGTGGAATGAGGAAGGGAAAGGAAAGGGAAGAAGCCTTGATTAAGCTCCTACTGTGTACCAGGCACTGTGCAAAGGGCCTTGCTAATATCATCCATGCCTGGCATGCAGTGATACAGATGAAGTCACTGGAAGTGAGAGAGGGAAGGATAAGTGAGTGATCCAAGGAGAGTAGGCCAGATTGGTCAGCACATGGAGAGGAGTAGCATGAAGAAGCCTGAGAAGGCATTTGAAGCCAGGTGGTGGAACCCTGGGTCAGAAATTTTATGCTTTAGTGAGTAGGAAATGTCCTTCTCTCTCTCTGGACTCAGTTTCTCCATGAATACAGTACAGTAAGGGTTGGACCAGGGCCACAACTCAGACTGGAGATGAAGTAGGGGTGGGAGGACAGCTCTGTGGGATCTTTTCTAGGTGATGAACTCAGGATTCCTGGCCCCTTGGACAAATGTAGCCAGGTCCTTGCCAAGAGGGGCCTCAGAAGGCTTCTAATACAACCTGTATTTGAATGAGTCTCCTCCAAGTCATCTCTGATTAATGGGAACCTAATCAGCTTCCAGACCTCCAGTGATGGGGAACTCACTACATCTTGGGCTAGCCAGTTCTCCTTCTGGTCAGCTCTGACAATGCCTATCCACAGCTTCAAGTCACTGCTCCTTGTTCTCCCTCTGGGGCCAAGCCAGTGTCTCACCCCTCTGCCCCATACCCATGCCACTGAACAGCTATCTTGCCTGTAGTCCACCAGTCTCTCTTCCCTAGGGGCACCCTGATCCTCAGGAGCCAAGCCTGAATGCACACCGAAATGGATGACAAGAAGAAAAGGAGGAGCCCCAAGCCCTGCCTGTCACAGCCTGCACCACCCGCCAGCGCTCTGCGCAGGGTCCCGGTCCCTACCAGCCGAAGTGCCTCCTTCTCCTTGGGCCTTCCCCACCTTCCATCCCCCAAGCAGCGGACCAAGTTTAAGAGGTGAGTTGGTCTGCTGGGAACTCTGGGCTCCGCTCTAGGGTGGTTACTCGTGATGTCCCATTCTCTTCTTCTTCTCATCAGGGACAACTGTCCCCGTAGTACAGATGAGAAGATGAAGGCCTAAAAAGGGCCAGTGACTTGTCCAAGAGTCCTGGAAGGAAGCAGGGTCCAGCTGGGCCTGGAGTTCCAGGCCCCAGAACCAGAAAGAAGCCTGACCTATCACATATTTGAGCTAGCAGGTCTGTAGCCCCTGCCACTGACTAGTGGCTTCTCTGCCCTCCCCAGGGTGACGAAGGAGAAGTGCCGTCCCATGCTAGCTGGTGGAGGGGGTGCCCCAGCAGGCACACCCTTGCAGCACTCCTTCCTGACGGAGGTGACTGGTGTCTACGAGATGGAGGGAGGGCTGCTGAATCTACTCAATGACTTCCATTCTGGCCGACTCCAGGCCTTTGGTAGGTTTGTAAGGGGGAATGGGGGGAGGGCAGTGGGGAATTGCGTAGAAGGGTTTGTTTGCCCAAAGTCCAAGTTTGGGGTGTCAGGGATTCAATGAGGAATTAGGATTTGAGAGTAGAGATAAATTCTTTGTATTTGAGTTTCCAGAGCAGTGTTTAGCACAAAGTAGGTGCTCCATAAATGCTTACTGACTGCCAGCGTTTTAAGGCTGAGGCTCTTCTTTCCCCAACAGGCTGGAATCTGTGATAGAGCCAGGGATGTGGGACTGAGCGCCTGGGGCAGAACCTAAATAAATAAAAACCTAAATAAAGCCTTGTGGGTTGAGTGTCGAGCTCCAGGGTGGTGCTGTCACCCTCCTTCAGTGGGGCTGGGCTGTGACTAGCACCCGGCTCCTTGCGGGCAGGGAAGGAATGTTCCTTTGAGCAGCTGGAGCATGTTCGGGAGATGCAGGAGAAGCTGGCTCGGCTGCACTTCAGCCTGGATGTGTGTGGGGAGGAGGATGAGGACGAGGATGAGGCTGAGGCCGAAGGGCTGCCCCAGGAGCAGAAGAAAACGGTGGCTGATCGGAACCTGGACCAGCTGCTTAGCAATGTGAGCTGGGATTGGGACTGTGGGAAGGCCGGGAATGGGAATCCTTTGAGGTGGTGGGTACCCCCCCAGGATCCTGGAGATGCGGGTGCCAGCATACCCCAAGCCCTTTGCCCTGACCTGAAACCACCAGGGAGGGTCTCCATGACCCAGAGCTCAGGCCCATCCCTGACCCCTCTCTCCTCTTACAGCTGGAGGACCTCAGCAATTCTATGTATCCTTTCTTGAGGGGGAAAGGGGGCACTTGTTAGGATCTTCCCTGCCATCCTGGGGTGATTTTTAAGCCAGTAGGGCCTCAACTGGACCACAGGATTTAGAGCTAGTGCCTAAGGTCCCACGGTGACCAAAACAGAATTCTAACCCCAACCCTCTGACTCCATCTACCCGTGGATGTGGGCCCTCCCTTCCCCAAAAAGGATCTGCGAGATTGGAGGGTTATAAGGACCACTTTCAGGAACTTCAGACAGCTCTAAGATCAGAAGCAGCATGGAACTGGGGAAAGAAAGAGTCCTGAACTTTGGTTTAAGTACTGCAGCTTGGGAGAGCCCTCGGGACCCTTACAGGACCCGCCCCCCTCCTGCGTGTGAGCAGTCAAACATAGTTACTGTGAAGCCGGGCTTCACGAGGCCCCTCGGCCCCGGCCGGTGGGGCGGGGCTCCCTTAACTCCTGCCCCAGACAGAAGCTGCACCTGGCGGAGAACGCCGAGCCCGAGGAGGCCCCCACGGCCTGACCGAGGCCCCTACCACTCGCTCTCGGCCTCCGTTTCCCCACACGGCCGAGGCCGGGCCTCTCGGACCGAGGCGATGTGAAGGGGGCCCGGGCCCTTCGTGACCCTGTGACCTGTCCGCGGCCCGTGGAGCTGGGTGACCCTGCCAGGGGACTCGCGGCCTCGGCCCTCACACGACCCTGGGTTCTGTCTGACCTCACATGACCCCACGCTCTGACCCGACCGTGCCCTCCGACTTTACACGACCCTGACCTCTGACCCAGGCTGGAACCCGTCCGGGCTGGGCCCCTGACGGCCGAATTAAACCTTCGGATAGCCGGACAAGCACCGGGTTTCCGTGTCTTCCTTGGCTCCTCTCTCCGCTCGCCTTGGGGTCTCCTAGATTCGCCCTAGCCGGGGAAGGGGGGCGGGGCCCTTGGGCCGATCCCGAGGGGGGGCGGGGCGTTCTCCTGGACTCAGGACGGCCGTGACGCATTTCCCTGGAGACGGGCGGGCACGTTTCCCAGCAGCCCCGCGGCCCGGGCGCTTCCGTGCCGGTGGGGGCGTGGGCGTGGCCACGACGGCCTCGGTAGGCGCGGGGAGCGGCTGGGCGGTTGGGCTGCGGACGGGAGCATGGAGCTGCCGGAGCTGGCCCGGCGCGTGACGAAGCTGCAGGTGGGGAGCGGGCACGGACGCGGCTCGCCCGGGACTCCGCCCGCCGCGGCGGGCCCCGCCTGACCGCGTACCCCTTGTCCGCCAGGCGTGGGTGAGGGGCCGCCAGACCCGGCGGCGGCTGCAGAGCGTGAAGGCGGAGTACGAGGAGGTGGTGCGGCAGCTGGAGGGCGGCCCGGGCGGGCGGCTGCGCTGGCGGGGACGCTGGCTCCCGAGGCCCGTTTTCTCCCCGGAGCCCCGGGTAAGTGGCCGAGCCCGGCCCCTTGGGCCTCTGGGAGCTTTCCCGGGGCGGGGGGCGGCTGCTCCGGCTCCCTGCCCTTCTCCCTTGCCCCCGCTGTGCGGTCTCTAGCTCCCCTTTCTCTCCGCCCAGCCGCGTCCTCACCTCCCTCCTCCCCAGGGGGCCGGCAGGTTCCCTAGCTCTCTCCTGACTCCCAGTAGAGAAGAACCTCCGGCCCCAGGGAAGGAGGCAGCCCAGTTCGGGAGCCCCCCAGCAGACTCAGGGGTGAAGAGCCCGAGAGGGATGGCGGCTGGAAGGAAGCGTGTCCAGGGAAGGGGCCCGAGCAGGGAGCTGGACCTGCGCCTCAGCACGGCCTCGTGATGGAGGCGCCGACGAGGGACTCAGGTAGCCCCTCCATGCCCGACCAACCACCCAGAGCGCCCCGGGTCCAGGCTAGAGCTGAATGGGAGCAGGGGACAGGCGTTTCTGGCCTGTTTGAGAGCTTTCACTGATCGATACTTCAATGTCTCCACGTACCCAGAGGAGCTCACGCTACCTTCCCAACCTGCCCAGCTCGAGAGACTAAGGAGACATCTGGCCATGGAAATGCTGTGGCTGCAGCAGGCCATTGTCAGTCGAAAGAAGGTGAGGTCCTGGTCTTCCGTTGCCTTCTGTCAGCTTTCTCTCCTGTACCATGCACCCTGGCCATTCTCAGCTTCCCCTCACTTCCAGTTTTTACATCTTTTTTTTTTAACTTTTGAGCTGAGGAGGAAGGATTGAAGCCCCAGAAGCCTTTGACTTCACTGACAGCCTCTTATCTTCCACAGTATCTGCTTCTCAGACAAACACTGGATCTCCCAGAAGATTAACTGGAGAGGGCCCTACCTTGAGTAGTAGGACCACCAGAATGCTGTGATCGGAGACTAGACTGCTGGCAGGACTGGGCTACCTTCCTAAGCTGGAATGCAGATACTGCTGACAAGGGCCTTGCTGTGGCTCCCTACTGCAAACTTCTGTCCCCTGACCCCTCCCAGCGGGGCAGAGTGAAGTCAGGGCACAGCTTCGACCTTGTCCTCAATATTAATCACAGCTCTGTACACCAGGACCTCTCTTTCTGTCCCTTGGACAGAGGACAGGGACTTGGTGAGAGGTAGAGGGGAGAGCAAGAGAATCAGGCCACTGGGTTTTAGGAGGAATAAAACTCCTGCCATTGTGGAACTTGTAGTCTGTTTGGTCTGGTATTTGTGTGTGCTGTGAGAGGATCCGGAGGGCCACATGTGGTCGCAAGTCCATCCCCACCCCCCACCCCCAGGTCTAGATTGCAGACCAATTCTCTTTGACAGAAAAATAAATTGAAATTTTTTAAGGGAAAGGGATTTCCCAAGGCTAAAGTTTAGAAAGTAGAATGAGATTTGAACCAATTCTTAGGGATAGTGTAGAGAGGAAGAGGGGACTGTTGCTCAGAAAATGACTGGACTAGGTAATCAAAGTCTCCTAGTCTGCCTTCCAGCTAGAAAGCTGCCACTTTAGGCTTCTAATGACTGACTAGGATGGGGATGTAGGAGTTAAGCCTCTTGTCTTCAATAGTTGGGGCTTCTAGCTCCTCCCTTCTCTGCCCTGCCTAGCAACAGCTCAGCGTCCCTAGCCAGCTTAGGTCAGCAGCACCATGGCCACCACTGCTCCTGAGCCTCCTGTGGCTAGGAAGGTGGTGGTATACCGGAATGGAGACCCCTTCTCCCCAGGGCGACGGCTGGTGGTCACCCACCGCCGTTTCCCTACTTTCGAGGCATTTCTCAATGAGGTGACAAGTGCCATACAAGCTCCTCTGGCCATTCGTACCCTCTACACCCCGCAGCATGGCCACATCATCACTGATTTGTCAGAGCTTCACAGTGGTGGGGAGTATGTCGCTGCTGGCTTTGAGCGTTTCCAGAGGTTGCCGTGAGTTGGGACCAGGGGACCTTTGGGGCAGCTAGATGTTATTACCCATTATCCCAACCAAAGCCTCTTTAGGAAGTTCTCCTTGACTCAATTCCATGTCTGCCATCATTCCCCTCCTTAGCTTACAAGGCACTGGTTTTTACGTGTGGGGTCTAGTTTACAAGTCCTGTCTCTATATTGGACTCAGAACTGAACTCCCTAATCGTAAAGGCTTTCTTCCCCTGGATATCATATGCTATAGTGATTGGTGTTAATCAAAATAGGATCTATGTGTGGAGGGACAGGGCTGGCCATGGATGACCCAAAAACTGACCTCACTGACCTTATACTATTAGGCCTTTCTACCTTTGGAGGAGGGGATAATAGAGGCCTAGGCCTCCCTTGGTTTAGATCAGAGAATATAACTTAGATTAATACTGACTGCCAAAATCAGACAAAGGAGCCACTCAGTCCAAGAGCCAACAAGAATCAGGTTGTAAGTATGTGAAAAATCCATCAGGATGGAAAAAGACTGACCAGGCCTGTCCCCAGACCCCTAGCTGATGTTTAAAAGTTCCAGGTTCTTCCCCTCCAATCCTGGAGGGGTAAATGTGACACAGTTGTAGTGCCAAGGACCTCAGCTGCATGATTATAGAAGGGAGAGGAGAGAGTGCAGTGGGTGACTTCATTTTCTGTCTTTCAGCTACATCCACCATGGAGGGGAAAAACCAGGCAGGAAAAACATCAGGTTCCTGGTGGGTTCTGGGGAAGAAACTGTACCCTCCTAGACTCGGCCCTTCCTCATTCATGTTTGCCCCTTAAAGTTTCAGACCCAGTAGGCTCCCAGGGCTATGAATGTGTGCCTACCTCCCTGTGTCACACAGCTCCAACTTTCACATGGAAAAGCACCAGCCTTGGAGTGATGGGGACAAGAATTTACATCCTAACAGTGGTCACTTCTTTTGTGACCCTGGACAACCTACTTAATTCCGTTGGGCCTCAGATTCCTCATGAGGAGGTTATAAAATGAGCACTATCAGTTGTCCTCCCTGCCCCAACCATAGGCGCAAGCTGGCTGTGAGTAACAAAGCAGACTGAGGCAAAGAGGAGGATGAGCTGCAGATTCTTTGGCTGATTAGAACTGGAGGACAGTGATAAATAGAATTCTAATTAGAAGGAACTATCCATAGGCCAACAGAGGCAAGGGATGTACCCTAAGTCAGCTCAGAGGCCTCAGCTCCTCACCACCCTCCTTTGGATGGGAGGAAGCATGTGATCCAGCAAAAAAAATTCTAGGTTTGGAGTCAAGACCTATGGCAGAGTCCTTGGTGTTGCTACATCCTAGCTGTGTGACCTTGGCCAAGTTCGTTCCCCTCTGTGACACTCAATATCTCAGTCAGTAAAGTGGGGATGCAATGTTGTGAGGATCCTAGATTTAAGAGCGGAGAGGGACCTCAGAGGTCTCTAGTCTAAACCTCTCCTCTCAAAAGAAGAAAGCTGAGGCCCAGAGAAGCGGCAAAGATGACTCCAAAGCTACTGCTCTTTTTCTGTGTGGGACTGGGCCAATGAGATGATGTAGGTAAAGCCCTTTGCCAACCATGAAGCACTATGTAACCATCAGCTATCATTTTATCAGGCTCCTCCAACTCTCCCAGGACCAAACTACAGGTTTACTGGGAGGAAGATCCCAGCCTCAGCCTCCTGCACAGTTCAGTGAGTGGCAAGGATGTTGTGGGAATGGAATGGGAATTCAGGGAAAAGCTAATGAGTTGGCCTGTTCAGTCATGATAAACTCCTTTTCTTGGTCCATCAAGGGTTCCCAAACTCTGTGCCTTCCTCCCCTCGGGTTGATTTGGGAGGTGAACCCAAAATGGCAGGCCACACAGCTTTGGGGGTAGGGTAGAGGGAAGGGCAAAGAGGGAGAGTCTTCCTTCACAGGCCCCTGTTCTGTTCCTGTCCTAGGGTGTTTAGAAATGGGGACCTGCTTAGCCCACCTTTTAGCCTACATCTGTCCCTTACCTCCCATCAGGACTGGGGATCAGTGTTGAGGCAACTGACTGAGAAGGTCAAGTTGAATGTGAGCAGGTAGGTGCAGGGCCAGGCTGGGCTTTGGTGACTCTCATGGACTTGGTCCTGCCCCCTAGTGGCCAATAGAGAGATGGAAAGGTACAAATAAGGAAACTGGGGCCCCAAAAATTGAATTGTCCAAGATCACTAATGAACTAGAGACCAGTAGTTAGCTTTCCACACTTCTCTCATCACTGTACTTCCAGAGCTAGAAAGAAACTTTGAGTGATCAAATTAGTTCAACCTCCATTTACAAATGAGGAAATGAGATTTGAACTTGGGTCTCTGGTTCCAAATCCTAGGGAAGAAAGACCATGCAGTCCAGTGGAAGGGGCTCTGACTTTTGAGTCCAAGGACCTGGGTCCAAATCCTGGCTGGTGAGCAAGTCAGTAAATGCCAGGGGTTCTCTGTTGCCTTCAGAATCAAGTACAAAATTCTCTGGGATTCAAAGCTCTTCAAAACATAGCCCCTTCCTACCTTTCCAGCCTTCTTCCACCTGGCTCCCTAAAACGTACTCTTTAATCTAGCGACATTGGCCTCCTGGCTAATCCTTGAACTAAATACTCTTATCTCTGGTCTTTGGGCATTTTCTCTGGCTGTTCCCAGGGCTTGAATGCTCAGTGCCTGATCTCCCTGGCTTCCTTTAATGCCTAACTAAAATTCTCCATTTACAGAATGCCTTCTCCAACTACTTTGGATTCCAGTGCTTTGCTCATTCTTTATTTCCTACTTATCCCATATAAAGCTTGCTTTCTGTATTTTTTCCCATCATCTCCCTTACTAGATTATAAACTCTTTGAAGGCAGGTCTTTTACCTTTTTGTATCTCCTGCACTTGGCACAGTGCCTGGCACACAGTAGGCACTTAATAACTGCTCACTGATTGACTGACCTCTTGGGGGGTTGGAGTAGATGGTCTCTGAGGTCTGTTCCAGCTCTAAATCGGATTCTAATGGTATGATGAATGTTGGCTTGATCCTAATACCAGGACTTACACACCTCTAGGGAGCACATTTTCTCTGGCTGCCTTCTCAGCTTTGCCTCTGCAAGGGGTGACCCTTTCCTTTCTCTCCTACAGACTCTGCACACTGGAGGGGGTGCCAGTGTTGGGCAGAGAAGCCCTGATGAATGGTGGCTACTATGTGGCTGTATCAGAGGATGAGTATAAGGCCCTGCCCTACCTGGAGCTTCTGGTGCCAAGCTCCTCCCTGCCTGGTGGCTTCTGGTATGTTAAGGTCTGGGAGGTATAGCCATGAGGTGGGGATGGATGGGCAGTGAGGGGAGAGATCCTCATCTCAGGGTCCCAGTCTGTTACTTTTTCTAGTATCCTGCATCTAAGCATTCTGCTCAAATTCCCTTCTGTGTTACAGGCATCCACCAAGACTTGAACCCACAGCTTATAGGCAGAAGGTAGGTTAAGTAAGACAGCCAGGGAAGGGTAGAAAGAGGATGAGATTGATAAAGCAGAGAAATACCCTGGAAATTCCTAGAGCCAAATCACTTTCCATATTTTACATATGGGGAAACTGAGACTCAGAGCAAGTCACATACTACTGAGTAGTAGATACAGGTTGCAAGCTCATGTGTACTGAGCCCTAGCCCAAAAGCTGCCTTTAACATCATCCCTATGACTGAGGCCACCAATATGGCCATGTCCAAAGGCATTAGGAATCATATTGCAAAGATGCAAAACAGGACTTTGGGAATTGAGAGTTCTGACTGTGTCCCAGCCTGGTCACAGGAGATGTAGACCAACGTCTCCTTCTCCCCCAGGCAGATACCTTTAGGGCTCCAGTGGCCCAACTCTCACAGAAGGAATCATCTGTTTCCTTTGCCAGACCTAAGCTGGCCCGACCCCATCTGAGAAGGCGCTCCCTACTTCAGCCTGGTAAGCTGTCCCTCCATCCCTTGTGACAACCTCATGAGGTAGGTGCTAGAGAGAGTGAGGTCCATTTTACAAATAAGGAAACTGAGACTTGGAGAGAGGTCAGGTTACACAGCTAGTACAAGACCAAGATAGGATTCAAATCTAGGTCTTCCAGACTGTAAGTTCAGCACTTATAACACTTCCTGCATCCTGTTCTCCCCTTCACACACTTTCCCTTCCCTTCCCCATTAGGGTATCTCCAGAAATAGGCTGGTCTGCAGGGAAGCAGTTTGTGTCTGGGCCCCAGGCCCAGTGTAGTCTGATCTCCAGCATGGGCTGGCAAAGAATAGCTGGCACCGAGCTGTGTTCCAATGGGGAAAGTGCTGAACCTGAGGCTCAGGTTCTATTTTTGAAGCTACTCTGCAATTATCTTCCTTGAGGGGTGGTGAGAAAATGTGCTTTGTAAACCAAGATGTAAATATGAGGTATCCCAGCTGCTGCTTCTAATGCTGAGTGGGGCGGAAGATGCCAAATGGTGGTGGATATGACCAGTGACTTAGAAACCTTGTCTTATTTCTTAATCCCATGAAACTCTTTGGTGGCCAAAAACATAACTGAGGAAAGCAGTCAGTATGGGGAAGGAGACTAATTTAGAGAAAAAGGAAAGAGTCCTTGACCGTGGGCCAGAGATGAGGAGGGGAACCCAGTGGCTTGGAGACAAGGAGAGGGAATCCTGGCCACAGATGCTTTTCTATCTCCTGGATGGTCTCAATACAGCATCAACACGTACCCCCTTCCTCACAGGAGAAAGGAGTGTGTATGGTGCACCCCTCGCCAAGAGGGAATTGGCAGGTGCCCAAGAAGTAGAAGAGAATGGGACTACCTTGACAGAGGTCCCCTTGGATCAGGTATGAGGTCTATGCCTTAGAAGAGAATAGCTGAAGAGTGTGTAGAGTCCCACAGTCCATCCAAGGTGAAGCAAAGTGCTGAGAAGAAGGCATCAGAAGATCTGGGTTCTAACCCTGGCTCCACCACCACACTCCAATGGCTTGGGAGTTCCCTTCAGTGCTCCTCTGGTGAGACTATGGGTGTCTTCACA
Source organism: Bettongia penicillata ogilbyi (assembly GCA_023548195.1). NCBI lineage: Eukaryota > Metazoa > Chordata > Mammalia > Diprotodontia > Potoroidae > Bettongia > Bettongia penicillata. Next base: position 9,042,885 of record JAJHZJ010000128.1, read on the forward strand.
TAATTTCACCACTAGGGCTCCATTCTGCTAGAGGCCATTACGAGGGTTCCAGGAGAGCACCCTGTCTACCTTGAACAGCTATCATCTTTCCACAATGAATCAGTCCCTTCATCTGTACAAGGAATTCGTGAACCAGAGAGTCTCCAGGGGCCCTCTGCAGCTCTGCTAGGTTAAAGGGTCTCTGCTCTGGGACCTAAGTTGGCTCCCTTCTAGCTGACTGTTCTTTCTCTTCCAGAAGGCTGCAGAAATGGTTGAAGAAGCCTCTTTCTTGGAAAATGCTGCCTAGGGTAGGTGGTATGGAACTAAACTTGGATGCCATTCTGGAAAACCGAGAAGCCCTGCACAACCTCCTTCCCTCCCTCCCTTTTCCCAGCCCCCAGCCAGCATTCCATCAGCAGCCATGGCACAGGCTTTTATTGAACCGACCCACCCTCTTCTGCTGCGATTCCCCACCAACCTTTCTAGTTTGGCTGGCCCACAAACCTGCAGGTAGCCTGCCTAGAGAGGGGAAGGGAAGGGTTGCCTTTCACCACCCAGTTGGGTCTGACACAAGGTAGGGTAGGAAGGACACAGGGGCATACACTTTGGCCTAATAAAGAAAAATGTTTTTTCAGCTTCTGGGTTATCTGAGCTTTGTCTCTTACCCATGTCTCCAGACCATATCCCATTCTGAAGTCTGGACCAGGAAAAAGAGGAGCAAAAGCTGGTTGTGAAGCTAGCCTCTCAGCCCAGGGCACCAGGGCCCCTTAGACGGGGAGAGGAAGGAAGGTGTCTAACTGACTGTAGCACATGTGGGCTCTGACTCACCACCAGCCCCAGCCCACATCAGCTCCGAAGCTCAGAAGGCCCCTAAGTTTGAGCTTGATGGGTACTGTGCACCTAATATCCAGGGTGCTCTGCACAAACCACAGTACTGGCTGGAGGCCAAGGTCATGAGAGAGGTTGGGTCACACAACAAGAGGGGAGGGAGTTTCCAAGGCATGAAACTTCAGGTTCAAAGTGGTGAAGTCTTTGAGCCCCACTCCTCCCCATGAGGCCTCACTGAATCATAGAGGAAGAGGCTAGTGCCAAGGGGAAGTCAAAGACAGCCTTCTCAAGGAAAGCTCAAGCGTGGGTGGCTCAGGATCCCCCAGCCCAGGGTTCCCTGCTCCAATGCTCCGTCGTCTCTGGGTGGGGCTGGCCACAGGATCCTGTCGTTATTCTGTCTTGCCCACTGAACTTGCAATGCAGAGCATGATTCCGGAGACGGTGAGCACCATTCCCAGGGCAGGCCCTGGGTCAATCAATCAATCATTCGATCAATAGTAAGCACTTACTACGTGCCAGACAAGGCTAAGTGGTGGCTCAGAAAGGAAAAGGTCTTCTCATACTCCAAGGTTCCCTACCCTGACTGCAGGGAAAGAAGAGGCAAGTGTGCTAAAAGAGACACCAGAGACTAGATGCTCATCCCCCCAAAGACCATGGGTTTTTGAAATGCCCAGCTTGGGCACCTAAGAGCCTGGCAAGTGATTTCTCCCCAGGAGTGGTCTTACTTACATTTTCCACCAATGTCTTCCCCAAGGAACTTCCCGACAACCAGGGTGACAACAAGAGCCAGGGAGTTAGTGATGGGCACAGCCAGGGACAGATCTGGAGGGGAACATTTTGATGACATTCCCTGGGGTCCACTCTAAAGCAGGAAAGGTATTCCCTGCCCTCGCAAAGATCCTGGTCTAATAGGACGGCTGTGGGTATTTATCTAGGTTAGAAAGACCAAGTAATAGACTTGGAGTCAGGAAGACCCAGGCTAGGATTCCACGTCAGACACCCATTTCTCACGACAGGTCATTTGGATGAGTCACTTAAACCTCCTTAAACTGACATGGTTCACTGTCAATAAAACTGAGATAAGGACAGTACCTACCTAAAAGGGTGTTGTGAGGATCCGATGAGCTACTGTGTGTAAAGTGCATTGCAAACCTTGGAAAGCTACAGAAATGCCAGCCATTATCCTCGTTAAAAGACAGACACATATAGAGCTTTGCCAGTTAAACAAAAACGATGTAGAAAATCTAGTCAGGAGGAGTGCAGTTGAATCCAAGCCTAATTTCTCTTTTACTCCTGGGAGGGATCAAGTCCTTAAGAATACTAATGTTTTCAGCACTCTTGACCTTTCACACTAAACAATGAAGTCAAATGGTGCTCACAGTCTCTGAACTCAGATTCTGCAGGGCAAATTCAGTGATCTAGACATAGTAACAACAGACCTCACACCCCACTCCACCCCAAACTTGCTTCATCCCAAATGGAAACTAGAAAGACTTTAAAGTAAGCTGTGTAGAAAACCAGCTGAGCTAGGTCTATCACCATGGGGAATGGATGCAGCAACTCATAAAGGTAATCGCCTAAGTCCTGAAAGGAGTGTCTGCATCACATTAATGAAACGGATTTTTTAAAAGTAAGGAAATATACTTCAATCTTCTAGGGGTGGAGGAGTAATTTATGCCTTTTGGTTGACATCAAAGAATACAGAACAGAATAAAGAAAATGACAAGAATAAACAAAACATCGTTGTCAAAAAAGGACCTGAGTAGATGGTAATGTGAAGGTAATGTGAACGGGAAGCATTATTTGCTTGCATGTAAGTCAAATGGAAGGGTAGGAGATCTGTCCAAGAAGCAAAGAAGTCTTTAGTGGTGTCACCTTGCCCTCCAAATATTTAATGGATCTGTGGTTCCTTGGGGGCATTCTCTTCGATGATGCTGATGCAACTATGCCTGTCTATCCCATACAACCCATGAACCCATCCCCTCCCGCCCAATTGGTTTTTCATCCCTTTGGCTAAAGGACTATAGATTTAGAGGTGGAAGGGATATGAGAAAATAGGCCCAAAGACGTAATGTTTTGGCCAAGGTCACCACGGTAGCAGAAATAGGATTCCAACTCAGGTCCCTGAATGCCAAGTCCAAAATGGGGGAGGGGTACCAGGAAAATGTTATGTACCCCACCGATAAGACTGAATTGTCTCCTTCGGACCCCGATCCATCTCTCACACTCCCAATGCCTGTGACTTGCCAAGGTTACTAGAGTGGGAAGCCCCGTCCCAAAATGTGGCATAGCTATAGCTAAGGAGGCGGGGTGAAGAGAAGTTAGACTAAGTGAACCTCTCCGGCAGGTATCTCGGAGCCCCGCCGGGTGCCCACCGGCCACAGCCCACCCAGACCACCAGCCCTCAAAGCAGAGCCGCACCTACCTGTCGATGCCAGCGTGAGGTAGTAGATCAGGGAGCCACACTGGTTGAGGCAAAGGGGCACCAGATACTGGGTGGAGAGGGAGAGAAAGGCTGGGGTCAGCACAGGCCGGAGGCACGGGGCCGTCCGAGGGGCTGGCTTCCAGCCCGGGGAAACGTCTCGGCTCGACCCCGGCCTTCAAGGGCAGCCCTGCACGCGGCCCTACCTGGGAGTTGGAGAACAAGGCCTTCACCTCCCGCAGGAGCTGCTCCAGCCGGCTCCCCGCCCGCACCGGCTCCGCCGCGCCCGCGGCCCTCTTCAGCAGCGGGTTGGAGCCGCCCCACAGCACGGCCACCAGCACCAGGGCGCACGCCTGCCCTGGGAGGGGGAGGCCAGCCCGTCACTCACCCTCGGGGCTGGCCCCCGGAGCCCTCCCCCACCTCCCGGGGCGGGGATCGGAGCGACGGGGGGCGCTCCCGACCCTGGGCCTGCCGAGGATGGAGCGGTAACCGTTCCAAGGAGGCGTCACCCCAGGGCCCCCAGGGAACCCCTGCTGAAAGCGCGGTGCGCCGGCCGTCACTGCTATTACCGGGGAAGAAACTGAGGTACGAACGCAGGTGGGGGGAGGTGGGGGGAGGGGCTCGGAATTCCTCACCCAGAGTCGCCGCCATGACAACGCCGGAAAGGAAGGCTTCCACTTCCGGGGCCGGCCCGGCTCCGTGACCCGGAAGCTCAGCCCCTCTCTCTTCCGGTAAGTCCCTCACGCTGCTGCGCGGACCTGTGGCGCCGGTGCGGCTGAAGCGATGGTGAGTCCGGGTGGGGAGGGCGAAGCAAGGAGGGATGGGAGGCCGAGGGGGCAGAGCAGGGTGCCCTCTCCCAAGCCCGCGCCCTGACAGTGACCCCCTCTTTCCCCCGGCCGGGTGCCGTCCCCAGAAGCCGATCCTGCTCCAGGGCCACGAGCGGTCCATCACGCAGATCAAGTACAACCGCGAGGGAGACCTGCTCTTCACCGTGGCCAAGGACCCCGTGAGCATGCGCGGCCCGGAGCGGGGGCGGGGGGTGGGGGGAGGAGAGGACAGGGAATTCCGCTGGGAGGGGGGAGGGAAGCAGCTAGGACGGGGCTGCCTGGAGACTGGAGGAGTGGGGAAACTGAGGCAGGGCTCGTTTTCACGTGGCTGGCCTAGAGGCAGCTTGACGGCCCAGAGGATAGAGCGCTGCCAGGTTCAGATCCAGTCTCAGAACTTTATTAAGAGTTCTGTGACCCTGGGCGAGCCACCCGAACTGTGTCCTCCTCTGTAAAAGGGGGCAGTAATCTCACTTTATCTGACCAGGTGGTTGGTTGTGACGCTGGATGAGGACGAGGGTGGAAGGCATTTTGTAAACTCTAAGGAGCTTCTCCAACCGCTCATTATCATGATTAACCCCCTGCCCATTTTACACAGCAAGTCTGTGGGCCAGGTCTAGAGCCCTGGCCTCCTGATTTTGAGGTTCTTCCTGCTGTACAGACCTTCTCATTGCTACTGGGGTTATGCTGCCCTTCCATTTTGCCCACGAAGCAGTTACCACCATCATCACCCATCCCTGGCCCATCGCCTGAGGAGGATTTCTCATCCTTGGACATAGATGGTGGCTGACTTGGTTCAGCTTGTTTCCTAACCCCCTCTTGACTCAGGAGGGAGGGAGGGCTAGTGTGGTTGCTATCTGAGGAGGCTGCTGCCTCTGCAGAGATGGGGCCTTTTATGTCAGGGATCAGTCAGTGCTGAAGACTAGGGGATCAGACTGAAAATTCGCCTGCTGAGGTAGAATCAATATCAGGTTAAGGAAGTTGGCTACAAATTACCTTGAGGGAAGATGTGTGAATGGTTTGGAGGACCAGGGAGATAAATATGTAACTGAATAGCTATTGATATACGAAACATGTAATTTAGTAGCTATTAAAGCTTCAGAATATACTAAGACTTTTGGGGTACCCCATTCAAGACATAAATCTGTTCTCAAATCATTTGTTTGGGGCGTGCTACAGGACGCAATTTGATCTTAAAAACCCAGTCACATAGTCTTTCACAGGGGCTTGGTTAGGGAGTTTCCCTGGTAGGGAGGCAGGAGTTAGAGAGGGGAGGATAGAGTGGGAGAGGGGGAGGCAAAGGATGAGAGCCAGCAAGATAGAGGTTGCTGGCAGACTCCAGGGGAAGGGAAGGTTTTTTTTCCTGGTTCCTCCTCGGGGATGGGTGCAAACTAACTAATGTCTTTGCTTCATTAGATTGTCAACGTATGGTACTCGGTAAACGGAGAAAGGCTGGGCACCTACACGGGGCACACTGGAGCTGTGTGGTGTGTGGATGCTGATTGTATCCTCTAATGCTACTGTCTTAGAGAAAGAGCTAGTAATATTCTCTGTTGGTCAAATTTTGATCAAAAATTGATCAAATGCTGATCATCAAATGTTGATCAGATGCCTGACTGTGGGGGCTGTCTAGGGGGTTTAAAGACATTCAGACAGCTTCTCCTGCCTCCCTTTCTCCCTGCCAAACAGAAAGGGTGACAGATGAATTTGATAACATTCCCTAACGACTTGTCCAGGGGACACCAAACATGTCCTTACTGGCTCTGCCGACAACAGCTGCCGCCTCTGGGATTGTGAGACAGGTAATCAGATGATCTACTTCTGTTAGGGCCCCTGATTTACTGACTTGGCCTCCCAGGTCTGGTCATTGGGTGGAGTTGGTCATTTGGGAATGGGCTTGACTAGTGTTAATGGGATATTGGATATCAGGTAGACTCAGACAATGTCAAAATTGGAAAGGGACTTGGGGATTTTGTAGTCCAACTTCTGTCCTTTTATGAGGAGAAAACTGAGGCCCAGAGAGGGGGGAGTGACTTGGCCCAAGTCGCAAGGTTAGGAGCAGGGATAGGCCCAGAACCCAGTTCTTCTGGTTTCTTGCTCCTCCCCACACATAGTGCTGCCGTCTCCAGGCTGATGGATTTGATACCTCCTTTTTCATGGCTCCCAGCATCAGCTTAGAAGGCAATGCTCATTCTGGAGAGATATCTTCATAGATTAGTGGATCATTTTGCAAGGCTGAACCTTTTCTTAAGATGATTGGTGAGAAAGTTCAGCCTTTCTGTTCCTGGCATTCCCCTCCCAGACTGGGTGAAGCAGTTACCTAGTGTGTTCTCAGGATTCAGGGATGGACATCTGGTGTCCAGTTTGAAGGAAGCAGATTTTACCTCAGTTTAAGAATAAGCTTGTTAATGTAAAATGGCCTGCCTTAGGAAACTGGGAGGGCTTCAGCACAGGACAAATGGTCACTTGTCAGGGGTCTGGAAAGCATTGCTGGTCATGCATGATTTGGAGTTGGTGACGTCAGGAAGTCTTTGACTTGAGCCTGGAGAAGTCGGGGTGGGGTGCAGAATTCAGTGCTGCCTTATTTAATGTCTTGTTCTCTGACCTGAGCCCAGTCTTCTGAGGGGTCATTTTCACCATGAAACAGTAAAGCTTGGTAGAGATGGGGCTGGGGCCTATTGGAGGCTGAGGAATGGGAGGAGCAGTCAGCCATTCTGTACTTATTTCTAGGAAAGCAGCTGGCTCTGCTGAAGACCAACTCAGCTGTCCGTACATGTGGATTTGACTTTGGAGGCAACATCATCATGTTCTCCACGGACAAGCAGATGGGGTACCAGTGCTTTGTCAGTTTCTTTGATCTCCGGGACCCCAGCCAGATCGGTAATGGCATACGGATGGAGATCCAGGGACTCAGAGAGTGGAGGTGGGGTCTAATGTGGCCTGGAGCCAGTCTTCATCATCTAGCTACTCTGCCCCCCAAACAGATAGCAATGAACCATACATGAAGATCCCCTGTAATGCTGATGCTAAGATCACAAGTGCCGTGTGGGGACCCTTGGGAGAGTGCATCATTGCTGGCCATGAAAATGGGGAACTGAACCAGTACAGTGCTAAGGTGAGGTCGGGGGAGGGGTGGGTGTGGGAGGATCAGGATCTGGGGAGAGTGGTTGGGATCGCCTCCCACTCGTTCACCAGGGGGTGTAGCAGCTCTGGTCTCCTGGTGGTGAGAAGGGGATTTTTGTACCTTCCACCATGCCTTCTCCCAGTCAGGTGAAGTGATGGTGAATGTTAAGGAGCACTCGAGGCAGATCAACGATATCCAGACATCTCGAGACATGACAATGTTCGTCACCGCTTCTAAGGACAATACTGCCAAGGTGGGTGCTAGGCTCAAAGTGGGTCTGACTGCTTCAAATCAGGGGTCCTTCCCTTCTCTCATCTCTCTTTCCCCTTCTAATATGTGTTTTTAGCTCTTTGACTCCACAACCCTTGAGCACCAAAAAACATTCAGAACGGAGCGACCTGTCAACTCAGCTGCTCTTTCCCCCATCTACGATCACGTAAGGCAGCCCTGGCTCCTCTGCTCACCCCTAAGTCACAATAAAGGCTGACAGAGCACTTCAAAGGGAAGGGGCTAGGTGGTAGGCCTAGGGGAAGCTTTGAGGGAAAGACTTCCAAGTCTGATAAGGTAAGAGATTGGCAGTGTTTAGAGGTTGCAAAGATGCAGTGCCCTAAGGGAAAGACCTGACCTAAAAGCTCCATCTGGACCTCCTCCTTTCTGTAGGTCGTCCTGGGTGGTGGGCAGGAAGCCATGGATGTAACCACAACCTCCACCAGAATTGGCAAGTTTGAGGCCAGGTAAGTGGGGAACCCGGTTCCTGGAGGAGGGAGGTCATGGATAGTTTACCTAGGGGTGAAGTTTTGATGTCCACATATTTCCCATCCCCTAGGTTTTTCCACCTTGCCTTTGAAGAAGAGTTTGGAAGAGTCAAGGGTCACTTTGGCCCCATCAACAGTGTTGCTTTCCATCCTGATGGCAAGAGGTAAATACCCTTTGGGTTGGGGCTCAGACAAAGGGTGACCTGTCCACTTGCATCTGTTCTGTCGGTGAGGGGTCCTGCAGTATGTACACAGGCCTGTCTAACTGCTGTGCCCTCTCCTTGCAGCTACAGCAGTGGTGGGGAGGATGGCTATGTCCGAATTCACTATTTCGATCCACAATACTTCGAGTTTGAGTTTGAGGCGTAAGGAGTCAGAACTGGAGTCTCCTGAACCTCCCGCTCTCTGATTAATGAGTTTGTGGACACTAAAAAATAAACCAAATGGAATATGCCCGTGGTCTTCTTGTTCTTTGAAGAGCTTGAGCTGGGCAGAACTTATCGGTCAATAGGGACATGCCTAACCCCTTGTCCCACTGAGATTCCAGGAGACAAAGGATGCGCACAGGTCCGTTTATTGTCAGCATTTTCCTCTGCTTCGTGACCCTGGAAATGAAAGTTTGGAAGTACCTGCAACTGAAACTTGGAGCTGCTGGAATCCTTGCCTACCTAGCCTTTCATTGTTTTAGGCAGCCAGCCAGGGACCCTGGGGTCTGGCAGGCCGGAAGCAAAGACTGGATATGGGGATTTGGAGCAAAGTCCTCTCCTTAAGGCTGGAGACTTCATAGGGTGCCTGTCACCTCTTCCTCTGTCACTATTTTCCAAAGTTGTTGCCATGCTTCTTGGGCAGGCTCAGGTGGTCGAGTCCAGCGTAGGAAAAGACCTGGAATTGGGTTTGGGAAGGAAGCCAATCAGAGAGCTGAGCCATGGAGAAGAGGCTGTACTGAGTGATGGTAGGCGGAACAGGAGGGACACCTTACCTGCCCATAGCTGAAGGCTCTGGGGTTCCACCGAGGGCCACAAGACCAAGGGGTTGGGCGAGTAGACTGGGTTACAGAGGCTCTTTCGCTTCTGTGATTGATTCAGACTGGACCACAGGGAGTGGGTCTTGGTCTTCACGTCACACAGGTACCTGGTCAGGGAGCAGAGTAGATTAGAAAGGGCTTTCAGAGCTCTGTGGGGTTGAGACCAGCCCCTGCTTTTGAGGGGGCTCATGCACGGTCTTCTAGAGTGGAAATCATGTAATCGTCTAGAGCGGGCCATATGGGTAGGAGGTATGGGGGAGCCGGAGACTGAGTTAAAAAGGCACAGACAGCTAAGTGCAGTCACCACTTCACCCAGAAGTATCAGGGATCATTCAGCAGCACATGGTCCTCCAGCTCCTTCACCAGCATTTCAGGGACTGCTTTTATGGAATGCTGACAGGCAGTGTTTCCCAGCAGAGGAAGCCTTGAAAGGGAAGTCTGGGAAACCTGGACTCCCATGGAAGCTCCAGCACTTATCAGCTGTGAGACCTTAAACAGGTCATTTCCTTCCCTTATCTGGAAAGTGAGGCTGTGGCTGCCCTCTACCTACCTGGAACCCCCATAATTACAGTTCTTTGCCTTCCTTGCCTTTCTCCTGCCCCCCGTAGGAGATCCTCAAAGAGATCATAGAGTCACAGGCTCTAACCTGACTCCCTCATTTACAGATGAGGAAACAACCCCTTATCCCACAGTCACACAGAAAGTAGAACTGTGGGGTGCAAGTCAGTATTAACCTTGTATTTGTTGTATTGTATAGTTGTTTTTAGTCACGTCCAACTCTTTGTCACATCCAACTCATTTGGCATTTTCTTGGCAAAGATACCGTAGTGGTTTGTCATCTCCTTCTCCAGTTCATTTTACAGATGAGGAAACTGAGGCCAACAGGATTAAATGACTTACCCAGTGTCACCCAGCTAAGTCTCTGAGGCTGAATTTGAACTCAGGAAAAGGAGTCTTCTGACTCCACACCTGAATCTCTATGTACTGTGGTGCCACCTAGCGCCTTCATGTTACAATTGAGAGAATAGAATGGCTCACATTTACATACTGCTTTGAAGATTTGCAAAGATCTTTCCATAGGTACAATCTCTTTTAATTCTCACAACAACCTTGTGAAGTTGGTACTTGGTGATTGGAACCCAGGATTCTTTCCATTGCATCGCAATAACATCTCTGGAGTTCAAAGGGCCAGCTGCTGTCCTTTGGGCTAGAGCTGGGTCCTTCTTTGGGTACAGGGCAGCTTGGTTGCCCTCCGAAGCCCCTTCCTGCTCTTCTCCTGTGATGCTGTGATTTGTGGCCATTTGACCTTCAGCCTGTTTTCCTTAGGCTGTCACACCAAACTTGGCTTGGCAGGGATGGAGGAGAAAACAAGTTTTGGACAGAGGTCTCCTTGGCTCTTTATCAGGAGTTATCAGAGAGAGCTGCATTGGGCTTTAAAGAGGGAGAGCCTGCTCCTTGAGCAGAAGGGAGTTGGATGGAAGGGGCCCAGCCCAGCAGGGTCTCACCTCTCCTTCTCGCTGTTGCAGAGGAAGGTGCCGAAGGGTGAGGCATAAGCGTGCTCAAACAAGGCCAGCAGCATCCCTTCCCCAAACTCAAGGGATAGTGGGAACTGACGGCTCAGCTGCCACACACAGTCCAGGAAGAGCAGAAAGAGGGGTGCCTCGTGTTTGGGGCGGCCCTGGGCATAGGCTGAGTGGGCACAGCGCTGCTGAAAAGGGTGGCCAGCCTGGGGAAGAGGGCCAAGGCAGGGTAAGTAAGAGCCAGCCTTAGGGAAATGCCCCAACAGCACTGGTTCCCGCTGGGGCCTCTTACCTGGATCCATTCCCGTTCCAGCAGACTTTGGAAGCCACGCATTGTTCGGCACTTGGGATCCAGGATGAGTTGTGTCAGTGAGGTCACCAGGAGGGTGGTGTCTGTGCCCTCAGCCCCATGTACCAGGATACAGACCCCTTCCCTGTATGAACCCAAGAGACTCCAACATCAGCAGCCCCTGGCTTCCCTAGGGGTTGCTTCCTCATATCCAAACTTGACCAGTCAGGGTGTTCTATCTGAGAGTGATAAGGTATATATACCTCAAGAGGTTACACTCCAGTGTACAGTGCAGTGAACAGAGGCAAAAGTGCTCTGTGGACATTGGTGGAGGGACAGAGCCCCAAGGGAAAGCCTCATTATCCACAGTACCTCCACTGTCCTGGCTCAGTCCCTCCCCTCCCATCTGGACCATTGTACTGGCCTTGTCACTGCTCTCTGGCCTCCACAGTCATCACAAGCTGCCCAGAACAGGCTTTCTAAGGCATGCCTGACCAGCTCACTGCAGCTCTCTGGGGTCCCTTACCGGTCCTGACCTTAACTTCCCTTTCCAGATGGATTACACACTACACGTCTTCCTATGCTGTTCCTGTTTACTAGCATTACTGAAGGCTGGGCCTCCTATGTGGGAATGTTCCCTTATCATACTGGAGGCCATTGCCTGGGGGGTGGGATTCTCATCTAGTGTCTGTTATAGGATGCTAAGCCTAAGGCATCTCCTTTCTCTCCTTAGGACAGTCATGGTCCCCCTGCCCTCTGGGCCTTACCTATCCATGCCTTGGGCTGCCAGGCAGGCTGTGGTCAGTGCTTCCTTAACATGTGTCAACCACCGACAGCCATCTAGCCGACTGAGCCATCGATCCATGCTCAGTGAGGGGTCCGTACAGGCCTCTACCAGACGCACAAAACTGTCCTGCAGCGGCCGACCCCTGGGGGAAAAGGCAGATTAGTCAACCCCACCCCCAAAACTGAGAAGCCTGCTTCTCAGGGAACCCTAGCACATCTGCCTGCCTCCTCCATTCTGACAGTCCAGACTTACCATCTTAGGTGCTACTTCTTGAGCACTCATCCCTAATTTGATGACCCCTGACCTTCCCCAGGTCTGCTCCAACTCATCCATCCTTGAACTTTCCAATCAGCATTCCTTCCAATCTACTAGGAAATACGACACTCCATCCTTTGCAACCTTTTACACTGGTAGTAACTCCTATTTCCCCCGCAGAAATCTCCAGGCCAGGGGGAGGAATAAATTCCCTGTTCCCCACTGCAGTTTCCTTGGGACAGGTAGGTGGTATGGTGCATGGAGGGTCAAGTCTGGAATCAACGACCTCAGTTCAAATGTGGCCTCTGGGCAGCTAGGTTGTGCAATGGCTAAAATCCCAACCCTTTAGTCCGGAGAACCTAACTTCAAAATCCAGCCTTGGCCTCTTATTAATGTGATCTCTTCCAATTAGAATGTTTCTTGGGAACAGGCACTGGCTTGATAGTGTTTTTTCACTGCTTCATATTCTGACCTATCCAGCCTCTCGGGGAGACCTTTCTATTGTGTGATCTGTCCAGTCTGTTCTTTCTTCAAACCTCTGAGTGTTTTTCCAACTTTTCCGGTGAGTTTTATACCTGGTTTTTGGGGCCTTTAGGTGGTACAGTGGATAGAGCCATTCTTAAGTTGAAATGCGGACTCAGTGACTAGCAGTGTGACCCTGGGCAGGTCACTTAACCCTGTTTGCCTCAGTTTCCCCATCTGTAAAATGAGCCGGTGAATAAAATGGCAAACCCTTCCAGTATCTTGGCCAGGAAAACCCCAAATGGAGTCATAAAGAGTCAGAGGGGACTGAAAGAACAGAAATGACTCACTAATAGCAACAACCATCCTGGCTTGTGGTCTCCTCCATCCCGTCTCCTGAGATCATCTTCAGAGACCTCAGATCTAGCAGTGTAGCCAAACCCTCAGCCTACTCCATCCACCCTAGCAACCTGGCTGTCCATCTGACTGACGTGTTCTTTCTTTAGATCCCAGTGCCTTTCCTTTTAGAATGATGCCTCGTCAAAGATTGAGAAGTTTGAAATTCCACTCACCAATCACAAGTGGATGAGAGTGCATTCACTTTTCCCACACTAAACCTGTTAGGCCCCTCCCTATTGCCCGCCTCTCCCCAGTCTGATTTCATTTTCTCCCATGCTAGCTTCCACCTAGTGATGGCTGGTCATTTCCCTGCTGGCCTCCGTCCTGGCAGAGGAACCTTTTCATCCTGCTAGATCTTATCCGCCCTGGACTGTACACCTCATCAGTACCCTCTGATTGGAGGGTGGGGGGCCCCTCTGGGAAGCCCCATTTAAGAAGGGCTCCCTAGCAAAGCCATCTCTTCATTTTCCACCTGGCTGCATGTCCTTCCTCCACCTTTCAGCTTCCTCTTGTGCACTGTATCATCCCGGTGAGATTGTAAGCTGAGGACTGGACAGCAATGTTCATATTTGTGCTCTCAGCTCTTAGCACCAACCTTGGCACACTGCAGGTGCTTAATAAATATTTCTTGGCTTCTGGTAGTAGAACTATCACCTGGAATCCCTTGTCCCTGAGTCTCAAATTCATAAAGCCCCATCCAAGCGTAAAGCCCCATCATTCCCTAGCTTTGTTTCCTTAGCTGTTGAAGACCTGCTAAAGTCGAACGAGCTGGTCCGACTTGGCTGTTTACCTCTCCAGGGGCCGGTGCAGCCGCTTCCAGCGGGGGTAGGCGGCCTTGGCCTCCGTGCCGCCCCCGGTTATTCGGGCCTGCTTGACCGCCTGGGCTGAGCGGGTGTCCAGTACTAAGCCCCGGCCTCCGCCCAGCGCCAGGGCCGCCTGCAGCAGCTCCTCGTCCTCCGCACAGCGCCGCCGATTGGCCCCCTGCAGGGGCTGGCTGGAGCGGAGCATTACCTTGGAGTTGCATGAGTGAGTGGGTTTAGGGAGCGTGCCCTTTAAGGCCCAGGAGTAAGGCTGCCCAGTCTACCCAGAGTGGAGGTCAGGTAGGGCAGCGGCAGGGTTGGAGTCCATCTCGGGACCTGGAGGCTGAAGGTATGACTGGGAGAAGCCTAGGCTCTGCGCGGGTGGGTGAGGCAGGGATTCCACGCGGGAGTGGGGGCGTGAGTCGGGTGTCTGGGCGGAGCCCGGGGAGGAACCGAGTCGGGACAAGGTTGGGCTAGTTAGGACCGGGTGATGAGCAGGGTTTGGGGCTGGGAGCAGAGCGGGGGTCCGGAAGCCGTTTCCACACTCACTGTTCCGTTGATACTGTGATAGTAGCAGAGCACAGGGAAGCGGCCACCTTGCCGGAAGCGGGCGCTTCGTGCCAGGACCTCGTCCCCTATTCCTTGGGGCACCACCGAGACTGGCGGGTAGCTGGCACACACGGAGAAGTCCTTATTCACTGTGCTAAGGCGCCAGCCGTTTGTCTGAAGGAATGGAGTGGGGATGGGGGAGTCTCTCACAGGCTCACATCCCCAGAAGGCTCCCTCCCACCACAGCCAGGGGTACAAGCCCTTTCCCACATCCTCCCGGAGTTCCTCCTGCAGCTGCCCTCAACCCTCCATCACTGGCACCTACCTCCAGGGCCACCTGCTGATAGAAGTGGTCCGGCGGATGCAGGTATTCAGCGTCTCCCAGTCTCAGGCTCTGGGGCCTGTAGAAGAATGGATAGGAAGTGGTGACAGATTCCAGCGAGGATAAGGCCTTGAGGAGAAAGGCAAAAAGCATTTCTGGGGATCCCAGGCTCCACATGCAAAACCTGTGCTTGCTCTTGCTGACGTTCTCATTCTTGCCATCCTCAGCCCTCCTCCCTCCACTTTGGCAGTGCCCGGGGTGAATTTGCTGCCCGAATTCCTGTAAGCGCTGCCCACCTCGATGGAGCCTGCGATGTCCAGAGTCTGCTCCAAGCCTTCGATCTCCAGCTGGAGAACGTTCAGGTCCTTACATTTCAGGGTGATGGTGCCCGAGTTTCCTGCCACCCTGCGGAGGGTGGGGGGCAGGAGTCAGTGGGCTAAATGAACACGTGGGAATCAGCAGGGAGAGACACCGGCTTAGTATAGGACTCGGGTCAATGGAGGATCGCAAGGTGGGGGAGCTGGTATGGGAACGAGAGTGGCAAGACATGGAGGGCAGTATTGAACACTGGACAAGTAGGGCATAGGGGAATCAGTAAGGGAAGTGTACGCAGGAGTCAGTGGGGAAAGAGATCTGAGAGGTCTTTTGAGGAAGGACACACTGCAGGGTTCATTGAAGGGACACAGGACTCGGTGGGTTAGTGAGGGGAGAAGAGGAAAAGAAGACATGAGAGATCAGTGGAATAGAGTAAAGACGCAAAAAAGAGTTCAGCTCTCCTTGGATGGAGAACTGAGACCTGGCGAGCCATGTGTGCCTTCCCAGCCAACATTTTAACACGTCGGCTCTCCGGCTGGCTAGCGGCTGGCACGAGGCCCCACGTAAGTCCCAGCTAAGCAGTTCCCGATCTTCCGGGGATACGCCTCAGCGCTGCTAGCCTCTCCTGCCCCAGGAAGCGCGCACACACACACACACACACACACACACACACACACACACACACACACACACTCCGCACTCTCTTGATCCTAGTAGCCCTCTCCTCTCCCTTGCACCCGGCTAGAAAGCTGCACGGTCTCGAATCCTTCTCACCGCTTTTCCACAGCATCCACGTTGCGCAGCAGCAGCCACAGGTCGCTAGGGCTTCCGTGCCCAGCAGACAGCAGCAGGTGGTGGCTGGTGATACACAGGGTGCCCCGCACTGGCGTCTGCCCAGGACTGGACAGAAGGAGCGCCTCCGCCCGACCAGTACGGATCAGCTCCGAGAACTCCATCCTGGAAGTCCAGGGCTCGGGGCTTCTGTGGGTGCTGGGGGTCGCTAAAGAGAAGGGCGGGGCCCCAAAGGCTTTATAGCCCCAGGGCACAGGCAGTCCTCTCCACCCAGTGGGAGGACCGGGGCGGGAACCCGAGGATCCGAACGGGGGGTGGGGGGGGGAACAGGAACTGTCCCCAGAACGGATGAAATTTGCAAGATGAGGCTGGTTAAGGTGGCCCCATGAGGGAAGGATTCAGGATTTTTTGAGATCTAGGGGGCTTGTGCTCAGGTTCGCCCCTGTCCTCATGGTGGAGGGCAAGGACAGTTCAAACTTGGAGCCTAATTGGGAAGTCAGTTCTCGAAACCAGTGTACCCATCCCATCCACTCTCAAACAGAGATCTCACCTCGGCCTTGCTCGGTGAAATAATCTGCCAGGGAACTGTAATTCATTCTCCTCCATTCCCTGGTTCACATCAGTCCTCTGGCCTTGTAATCAGAAGCCTGGGTCAGAAGTCCTGCCACTAATTTTTAAATTAATGCACTTTTGGTATTACTTGTATTTCCACCACAATCATTTCCAGATACAGGCCTCTCCCTCCACCCTCAATGTACCTTCCCTTATAACGAAGAAATGCAGTTAAGCCAAAATCACATTCTTTACCATAGCAAGCAATGTTTATTTTGCCCATCTTTCCAAGGAAAGGGAGGAGAGGGAGAAATGTATTTCCCCTTCCCTTCACATAACCCTTTCTAAGGGGTCTTTTCCCTTACATTCAGAGTCAGTGTGTATGATCTTTCTCCAGCTTTACTTATTTCCCTTTGTATCAGTTCATACATGCCTTCTCAAGTTTCTTTTATTTCCTATTCCTTGTTTCTTATGGGGAGATAATGTTCTGTTACATTCATATACCACAATTTGTTCAATCATCCCCCAATCAGTGGGCATATCCAGTTTGTTTGTTTTATTACTAGCTCGTCCTAGGTTCTCAGGCAAGTCCCCTCCTCTCTCTGTTCCTCAAGCTGGTCTCTAAGGTCCTTCCCAGGACTTAAAATTTAGAACTCTTTGCTGGGTGCCCTCAGGGCCACCTTAAATGACTACTGTATCCGGCTTATCTGGTGGTCATCGGTTCAGGAGCGCCCCCTGGAGGCAGTTGGCTCTTCACTTGAGGGCCCTGGTCCTTGGTGCCTAGGGTACCACAGGGGAGCCCATTTCGACGCCTCTCTGAAAGCTTACTAAGGTTCAGTGCCTATCTCCTCCCAGAATTACATCTTAGATACCTACTCTGAATATCCCAACCCAGCTAGCATCTCCCACTGCCTCCCTCCATGATGGACCCCATACATTTATTTCCTCCCTCCTGGCTGGGACCCCATAGCCTTCACAGCCTTCTGTCCTTCTCTAGACTAGGAACTCACATTCTGCCTCCATCAAATCTGGGCTACTATCTCTGTGACCCCCCCCAGCCAGGTATCCCACACTCTCTACTCCCTCATTGGGATCCAACATCCTGCTACCCTCCAGGCTGGGACTCCTCATTCTGCCCCCTGATTTAGCTTGGGACTCCACACTCTGCCCTAGCATCAAGTTGAGTTTTAGAGATATCTCCCTCAGTGGCACCAGCTCAATCTGGTTGGGAGAGGTGGGAAGAGAAGTAGATAGATGCCAAAGGGCAGAGTCAATGTCCCCAGTGGCTCCCTGGCCCTGGAGAAGTTTCCTTTCAGAGAGAAGGGTGTCTCCTTTTGGGCAGAGACAATTAAATTTGACCCTGAGGCCAGAGAAACTGAGATCCTGCTTCCCCCCCACCCCCAACGCCCCATCCCTTTCCTCTGGGAGTCACGTGAGTTCCCATTATTACAGGATTCCAGGGAAATAAGCCACACACTCAACCTTACACACTTACCTCCTACTTTGGGATACTTATCGATCTGTCCCCCTCAAAAGAGGGACAGACAAATACATCACTCCTCTCTGGTCCTGCCAAAACAGCCATCACCATGTCTCTGGGGTCCCTGGCATTTGGGGCCCTGGATGAGGAGGAGGAGACCCTGGACAACTTGAAGGCACTCACTGCCAAATTAAAGCTACAGACCAGAAGGCCCTCATACCTCGAATGGACAGCCAGGGTCCAAAGCCAAGCCTGGCGCCGAGATCAGGCTAGGGCTGAACTGGGAGAACCAAACTCTGGAGCCATTTGTGGTTTTCACACTCTGGATGACGCCCTGCAGTGGCTAAGAGAGGAGCTGGTAAGTCTAGGGTGTGGGTAGTCTGGGTAGAAAAGAGTAGTTCACTGTCAGGGAGCCCCATCTAAGGTAGAGACACACAGAGGGAAGCCCCAGGCTGAGGAGGAGAATGCAACATTGCCCTTAGGGAGTCCCCAATTTCAGGATTTGGGGGTGGACACCCTTTTGGGACAGGCAGCCTGGGGCAGCATATGTGAAAAATATTGGCTTTTGAGCTAGAGATCTAGATCAACTAGATCTAGTTCAGATTTCTTCCCCTGACTGTGGCACCTTGGGCAAATCATTTCACCACCCTGGGCCTCAGTTTCCTTACCTGTCAAGTGAGGGACTGGATGCTCTCTAAGTATCTCTTGCCTCTCTTGGTCTATGATCCAAAGTTCCCTATGGACTTAGGGGAGGCTGAAGTCTGGGGTGCAGTGGAGGTAAGGAGAGAGAAGGCCTGATCCTGTCATGCAATATTCAATAAAAGAGTGGGGCTCCCCTTTCCCTAAGCTAATTCCTTGTATGTAGTAGGTGCTTGATAAATCTTTGTTGACAGACAGAGATGACTCCCTGAGTCTGTTCAAGAGGCTGGGACTGTTAGTTGGAAGACTTGGGTCCCAGTCCCAACCACTCCCCTCCCCTGACAGTCGCGAGGAAGTACTTTATAAATCCTCCAAGGCCATAGGATGGGAGTTATTATTATCTTTCCTGGAAGAAGAGAGGAGAGGGTGGTGCTGGGCTTGAGAGGAAGGAGGAGCCAGTAAGGGCTAAGCTGGACTGAGGGGATCAGGGTCATAGAATGTTGGCGTTTCAAGCTTCCGAGGCACAGGATAGAGATGGGGTGAGAGACACCTCTGCCCACAGCCCAAAATAAAGGGCAGGAAGCCAGGGCCCTGAATTCCCAGTCTCGATCATTTCCCCCCAGAAGCAGATGCGGGCCCAGGACCGGGAGCTGGCGGGGCAGCTATTGCGCCTCCGGTCCCGAATGCACCAGCTAAAGGTGGAACAGATCTGCAGGCAGCACCAGGAGCTGTTGGATGATGCTGAACTGGAGGCAGAAGCTGAGGGTCTAGGCTTCGGAGAGGCAGCGGAGCTCCTGAGCCCAGGCTCCCTCCGGCCCACTCGCCTCCTGGCACCCCCACTCAGGGACATCGGCCTCACCCGGATGAACATCAGTGCTCGTCGGTTCACCCTCTGCTGAGCAGGCGGGCCCTGCTGCACACAGCTGAGCATCCTTTGCTGTCCCACAGGGGTGTCCCACCCCAAACCTTGGTGCTCTGCTATCCCTGACCTGAGGGATGCAGTCACCCAGGGCACAGAGGGACCACAACTCACTGCCTAGAGAGGGGGAGAGAGCTGTTCAACCTTCCCAGAGTGAGCTCTCCAGCTACCTAGATCAGGAGCGGGGAACCTGCCTCTAGGTCCTTAGGTGTAGCCCTTTAACTGAATCCAAACTTCACAGGACAAATCCCCTTAATAAAAAGATTTGTTTGGTAAAACTTGGACTCAGTCAAAGGGCCACACCTAAGGACCTAGAGGACCACATGTAACCTCAAGGCCTCAGTTTCCCCACCCCTGACCTAGGTAAAGGAGTGCTCTCAGGGCTTGTATTAGGAACACTCACACTTTCTCAGGCCTTCCAATAAATATTGTCCCAGCCTGCAAACACGCTCCCTGGTGTGATCTAGTGCTCCATGTCACTGCAGGAGAGACCGAGGACACCAGGTGTGCATGTTTTTGAGGGAGGAAAACATATCTCTGACCCAGAAGTCCCCAACTTTTCTCTTTCATTTAGCTCTGTGTCTGTTCTTTCTCCTGTCATCTGGTTTTTGGCTTTTTTTTTCCTGTGTGTGTGTGGCTTTCTATTTCTTGGTCTCTGTTTCTCAGTGTATTTCCATCTCTGTGTCTCTCTCTGTCTCTGTCTCCCTCCTCCCTCCCTCTCTCTCTTTCTTTCTTCTCTCTTTTCTGTTTCCTCTTCCTCCTCTCCTTTCGGTCACTCTTCTATCTCTTAAACCTCTTCTTTCCCGCCTCTTTCTCTTTTCTCTCTCTTCTTTCTCCTCTTTCTTCCCTTCCCTTCCCTTCTCTCTCTCCCTCTTTTCCTCCCTCCCTCCCTTCCTCCCTCTCTCTCTCTCTTTCTCTCTCTCTCTCTCTCTGTCCCTCTGTAACTTTTGTTTCTGCTGTTCACATCTCTTTGTCTTACTTTCTGTCTTTGGCTTCCTTTCCCTCCCCCATTTCCTGCCCTCCTCACCCGCCTCAGTTGAGGTGAGCAGAACCAGCATCAATTTCCACCTTTCAAACCCCAACAATACATCTGTGGCATCCTCTTCTGCTGTCCCCATCCCCCTCCCCTTTCCTCACAGCTTGGCTCAAGGTGAAGGGGTGGGAGCTGTTTATGTCATAGGAATGGGTCACTCTAGTTTGGTTCAACCACGGCAGGGTTCATTGGGTCTAGCTGGGGCCCGGTTATCAGACTGTCCATCTCTGCCCCTTACGGAGCTGGTGCATGAGTTTGAATGCCCATCTTCTGTTGGCATTGAACCTAGATGGATATCTTTCCCACAACATTGTCAGGGTCCACTTGGTGTCACCAAAATAAAATGTTGAAAGGTCCTTAGGACCATCTAGTCTGAAGGAAGTAGGGTGAGACAGTGGAAAATGTGTGGATTTTGGAATCAGAGGAGCTGGGTTCAAATCCTAGCTCTGCCTCCGACTACGTGGACAATCTGAGACAATTCCTCTGGCTCTGTTAGATTGTAAATTCCCTGGAGGCAGGTGCTGTCTTTTGTTTCTTTTTACATCTGCAATGCTTAGCGTACTCTCTGGCACGTTGCAGGTGCTTAATAAATGTTTATTGATGGACTTGACTGTTTTCCTCATCTTTTAAAAACAAATGGTTGGAATTAGATGACCCATGTCGTCTTTCATCTCTAAATTTCTGATTTCTGTTTGCTTTATCTTGCAAAAACGGAAAAGGAAATTCTGAGACAAGATCACACATCAAGTCAATGGTAGATTAGTCTATGTGGAGGAGGGGGTGGGGATGGAGGGGGAGATTACTCCCCTTTGTGAGTCCTCCTTCACCTCCCACCCCTTCAGCCCATGGTCTCCCATGGCCTCTTCTTCACAGAACCCCAGACTTTTCATTCTGAAAAGATCCTTAGGAATCATCTTAGCCTGTGGTCACTAGACTACCATGGGATGGATACATGACTACATTTCCCAGGGGGAGGGGAGAAGGGGTCCATGAACTTGGATGGGAAAGAACCATCTTTATTTTTTACCACCCTCTAAGTGGAATTTATCATTTCCTTCAATGATGATTAAAAATGCAAATTCTGAGAATTTCCATAGGTTTTATCAGTCTTCCAAAGGGGTCCACGACACAAAAAATGCTAAGAAGCCCTGATCTAATCCAATCAGTTTATTTTATAGAAAGCCCCAGAGAGGGGAAGAGACTTACCCAAAGTCACACAGCTAACAAGTAATAGAGATAGGGAGGTAATCTGGGTCCTCTGACTCCGAATCCAGGGTGATTTCTGCTTCACCATCAAATGCTCTGTATGGTGTGTCCCCCTCTTTCCCCACCCACGGATACTAGGAATTCCCTGGGACCCCCTGTGACCACAGCTCCTTACTATCAGGCCCCTGGATGTTGGGAGGGGCGTGGCTGGCACTGTTGTTCTTGGCTTGTGGTTGAGGGAGGGCCTGACTGGGGTTGTGGGGTTGGCTGCCGCCTTCTTTCTCACTCATTCTCTCAAGAGGAGGCAGGAAGTTGGGGTTGGACGTGGGCTGGGTGCTGAGAAGGCAAATTGAGGCAGCGACAAGGAGCTGGGAGCCTCATCCATCCTCTGGGTGGTGATGGGGCCTCTGAACAAGAAGGACCATGTGAACCAGGCTCAGTGAACATATCAGGCAGGTAAGGAAAGAGTGCACGGGGCTTACGGGAGCTTCCAAAGGGAAAGGTCAGCAGCCCCTAAGGTTAGGGCAAGAAAGACCAGAGAAGGTCGTAAGAGAATTTCAGACTTCTGTCTATCTGACCATTGAGGAAAGCTAGTTTAATAAGACCTGTGACATTAATTGATGGGCACCCTGACAAGCTCTGCAGGTGTCACAGTACCACTTCGCCATGGGGCACATGGGGATTGGCCCTATGTACAGTCCCCACAGTGACCCTATCCTAATCCCACAGATCCCCACCTTGTCTCTGAGGACCTCCCTGACCTTGATGCCACCCCATGGGCACTCCAACAGCAGTCACACAGTCACTGTGATGCAACCCTTGGATATCCTGATGCCAGCTCCATACATAGATGCCCTGGGGGCAAAGGCTACCTCCTCAAAGAATGGTTTGGGGAAGTCCCTGAACATTGACTGGGTAGCAGGGGAGATGGATTTGGAGACAGAGGAGCTGGGTTCAAACCAAACAGGGACATTGTCACAAGGGGACCAGGAGCCAACTGATGGAGGGAAGGGAACCAGAAAGGTTCTTATTGTATCTAGTGTCTTGGAAGGGGAGTAGATAATAAGGTGGAACCTAAAATGAACCTTGTCTGGATCAAGTGAGACTAGATGCGATGAGGCCTTTGGGAATTCTCCAAGTGCCTTATTAATGAATATTTGTAGGCTCCTAGAACTTGGTGACCATCTAGTTCAGACTGATTCTCATTTGGTAGCATCTGAGACCCAGAAAAGAGCAAGGAGTTGCCACATGGCCAATCAGTGGCAAAAATGGGGTTACAACCCAGGCCTCCTCATTTTGTCCAATGCACTTCTCCCAATGTGGTAAAGGGAGAGAGGATTTAGAGAAGTTGGATTCAAGTATTGCCTCTGACATTCATTTCCTTATCTCCTAACTCTTCTGGGCTCCAGTTTCCTTAGCTGGAAAATAGGGATTTGTATCAGAAGGCCCCTAAGCTTTCTTAGTTCTCTGATTCGTCATCCCAGAGGCAAGAGGAAACCTTGGGGTTGGGTCATTTGGATGAATGGAGGAAAATACCATCAGGAAGCTTAAGTGAGGGACTTGATGGGGTCAGAATCCTGTAGGAAAGAGAATGAGTTACTCCAGTGACTTTTGCTGCCAGAATTCTCTGTGAGAGGGAAAGGTTTACCCGAGCTTCCTGGATGCACATGTCAAGGAAGATTTCTGACGTGGGATTGAGATTCTTCATGAAAAGATGGCCCCAAAGGGCCAGGCACGGGAAGGGAGGAAAGGAAGGAAGAAAAGCTATTTTAAATTGGGGTGGGGAAAGGATGAGGGGCATGATTGTCAGTGGGAGCTTGACCCTGGAGTTCCTATGGAAAGTTTCGTTCTCCACTGGATGCTGGCTAAGGAAGTCTTGGGACCAAACCTCCTAGGGCCTCAGAGGATTGAAATTATCTCATCTGGGCCTTCCAAGCTGTGTGCAATCCTTTTGATTTTCTATCACCTTCTCTTCGTGGCCTTTCGAAACCTTCCCCCTTCCCCAACCTCTTTACCCCACCAAGGACATCCTTAGCAGAAGCCACAGCCTGCTACCTTACTGAGAGTTTCATCATCTCTCTCCCCCGGGCGAGGCCTAACTTCAGAGAGGCTTGCTGTCTAGACCAGTTGGACATTGGCCCCACACCCATGATCATCATCGGTTTCCTAAGCAGAACCAAGAGAGAACTCTGGACAGGTCAGGAGACCTGGGTTCAGGTCTGTGGTGTAGAGGAAAGAGTATGAATCTGGAGTCAGAGGGCCTGAGTTCAAATTTCCAGTGTGCCACTAACTGCCTCGGATGAATCAGTCCTCATCTCTGGAGCTCAGTTTCCTTTTTTGAAAAATGAGGGAGGTTAGACCCAATGACCTCAGCGTTTTTTCCAGTATGAAAACCTAATCTGCAATCTGTGTTCCTAAACCTCACCTCTGTGACTACTCTGATCATGTTTGAACAATTCCCCCACCCTTTCCTAAGGCTGTTGTGATGGAAAAAAACCAAACACCTTCCAAGTCTTGAAGAAGCAAGATTAGAATATAAGTGATAGATGAAACTTCAGGGGATAGAGGGCAACAATTTGGGGTGCACGGGGAAGCCCCCTCTCTTACCCATTCTTCTGAAGTACCACCTGCCTTCGGGCGCTCCCTGCCTACTCTCCACCCCCACTGGAGTTTTCTTCAAAACACAATTTCCACAGAGATATAATATAATTTGGGGACCTGGAAACCTGAGTCTGGGTTCTGTTTCAGACCTTTAGCAGTCATCTAAACATCACTCCTCTGGGAGCCAGGCTGAATTTCTTCATTGATAAAATGGAGATGAGAGCCCTGGCATCAGAAAGTGGTCGCAGAGATGATGCTTTATAAACCATAGAAATATGGAGGGGACAGTGGTTTAATGGTACCATTACTATCGTCAATAGTATTCCTCTCCCAAGTTGGGGATAGGGGCAAAAATGACCTTGTATGGAATTTTTTGAAGTAATCTGTTCATGTGTGTTTGACATGTGCCTCTCTGGGGATCCATGATGGGAACAGCAGCAGAGTTGGAGGAACAGGGCCTGGCACCCAATCCAAGCTCAGCTGTCTTTAGTTTCTGGGAATCTTTAGGCAAAACCCTTCCCCTTTTAAGGGCTCTTTCCTTATCTGTAAAATAAGGAAATTGGACAAGGGGACCGTTAATTTCTCTCCTCATTCTAAGTCCAATAGTTGATGGTCCTGTAATATTCTATGTTCTACAATTTCTTCTGAGTCTGAGACAGTGGATTCTAAAGCCCCTCTCAGCCATCAGTAAGTCAGTCAGCAAGCATTTATTAAGTACCTACCATATACCAGGAATTGTGCTAAGTGCTGGGGGCACAAAGGAAAGCAAAGGTCAGCTAAGTGACTAGAGTGCTGGCCCTGGAGTCAGAAGGCCCTGAGTTCACATCTGGCCTCAGACACTTACTAGTTGTGTGACCCTGGGCAAGTCACTTAACCCTGATTGCCTCTCAAAACAATGACAAACAAAGAAAGAAAACAAAGAAAGGAAAAATAAAATTCCTGATTTCAGAGGGTCATAGTTTATCCTGGGAGACAAGATGCAAATAGCTATGTACGAACAGGCTACATGCAGGATACAGAGGAGATAATTAGCAGAGAGAAAGCCCTGGCATTAAGAAGGATTAGGAAAAGCTTCCTGCAGAAGGAAGGATGTCATCTGCTACTTGAAGGAAGCCAGGAGGTGGAGATGAGGAGACTGCCAGAGAAATGCCTGGAGTCTGGCTGTACTAAGGACTTTCCAGATTTTGCTCTCTCTGTTCTAGGTTCTGACATTCTATGTACTATGAATCCTATCAGATGGGGCAGGGGGCAAGGTGAGTTTTTAGTGATAGAGGTAGGGACTGGGGAGAAGAGTCTTCCAACTGTCATCCTCAATGTATTGAAGAGACTAAGTTGGGGGGGCAGTGGAACTTGCTTCTGTTAGGACCTCAGGCAGGACAGAGCAGGATAGGGTCATAGACTTTCCTCCCTACCTGACTGAAGCTTGGGCTTGAGTCCCCTGGAAAGGTGGGAGACCCAGTTCTCTGGGTGTTAGAGCAGCATGAGACATGGCTCTCAGAGAAGGTAGGTGGAACAGGAGTAGGGCCCTGATGCATAGAGAAGACTCTGCTCCCCATCTCCACCCCAACTAAGAGCAGGGCTTCTCTTCTCCCTCCCCCTTCACATGTACTGTTGCTAGAGGCCTTGCTTTGTACCTGAAGCTGCTTCCTGTGTATATTCTCTGAGAACACTCATCATCAGACTGGGAACCCTCCAAGATGAAAGCAGCTGAAGGCAAAGCCAGCCGCTCTCACCTAAGCAGCTCTCACCTTTTTACATAGGAGCACACACCCTAGAGTCACACACTCTCCTTCCCAAACACAGGCACACGGACTTACAAATATGTAATTGCCATATGCATAACATGTAATTTACCCATGTGTAATAACCATGCACAATCCAGATACCTCTAGTTACACATACTCATACATCTATATGTAGTCATAGACTCCATGTATGGTTCTCACACATATACAAACACAGACATGTAGCACTGTGTGCACAGAATCATACATGCAAACTACTACAGAGACACATAGAATTGGAACCACATTACATAGACTCAAGGAATTTCTATTCTGACATCGGTTGAACTAGACAGTCCTGGGGTCTTTCCCAACTTGAAGTGTCTAAGAAAATAAACACATTCCACACTCATCCCCACTAACAGTTCTACCTGTATGTAGGTGGACACAGACTCAACATGCTTGCACATACACAGATGCACATAAAGATATGCATGAAGTCAAATATGCCGTGTGATATTATACATAGAAAGACGCTCTCATCTGCATCATTACTCCCCTCCTCCACCGCATACACAAAGATGTCACCCAACTACTCATACAAATGTCCCCACACATGCCCACAGCCACATGTGTACATGCATCATGAATCATATGGCAATAACAGCGGGCTCTAGCGCTCCAACAAAACTTTAAAACCTTTCACCTTGTTCATCCTTCTCACTCAGACTGGGAGCTCCCAAGCACATATATACATTTTCTCCATTGTACAATTATGCAGCAACATGGGTATGCTCATACACGGCACAACACATCACATGGAGGCAAGTCACCTTTGGGCACGAATGATTTCCTACGTTCCACCAAGGTGATGGTTCCAGAAGCCCTTAACTTTTAGTCAGTTGCTGAGATGTTTCCCCAGATAGCTCTGTCCTACCACCATGCAAGGATCCACCTTGTGATCAGAGCTTGAACCTAGTTTCCTCCACTCACCCAGGTCCTTAGTACCAAGTCAGGTCAGAAGCATTAGAAACCTCAGGGTGCTTAAAAGCATTTTTATAAAATTCCAGCAATTTACATGAAATTTGACTTGCTGTCAAGGATATAAACTATAGGTGCTCAGTTTAGTTTTTTAAAAAATTCAGCTTGTCATGACTAAACATAAACATGGGGCTTTTCAGGTGCAAAGGGGCAGATAGGTAGCACAGTTGTAAGGATAAAAAGCTGAGCCTGAAGTTAGGAAGACCTGAGTTCAAATCTGACCTTGGATATTTAATTGCTCTGTGACCCTGGGTAAATCACCTAACTCTGTTTGCCTCAATTTCCTCATCTGTAAAATAAGTTGGAGAAGGAAGTGACAAACCACTCCAGAATCTTTGTCGAGAATTGACTCAAATGGGTTCACGAAGAAATCAGCCCTGACTGAGTAACAAAATTTAGATGTAAATGTTCCCCATTGTTCCAGGCTCTGTCTTTTAGCCCCAGTCTTAGGGTGGAGCCCTAGATATTTGCTCCCTGGATTTTGCTCCCATATCCTAGGATTCCTATGTTCTTAGACAACCTCAACCCAGATCTAGGACTTAAAGCTTTTTGGTTCCTTTTCAATCCTTCAGCAGCCCGAACTCCTTCAACTCGATCCAATCCTTTCTCCAGACTCCAGCCCTTCCTGTTGTTGGCTCAGTCCCCCTCTCCTTCCCCTGGCATTTTAGTGAGTTACAGATTCAAGCTCAGGTTTTATTAAATGGCTTAAGTGAACTAGTGTATAGAGTACTGGACCTGGAGTCAGGAAGACCTGAGTTCAAAATCCACCCTCAAACATTTACTAGCTGTATGGCCTTAGGCAAGTCATTTAACCTCTCTCAGTCCCAGTTTCCCCAGACATAAAATGGAGGGATAACAACACCTGCATCCTACATTGTTGTGAGGTTCAAATGAGATATTTGTTTTGATAATATTTTATTTTTTCCCCAATTACCTGTAAAGGCAATTTTTAATATTCATTTAAAAACAATTTGAGTTTCATCCACATCTAGAGAAAGAACTATGGAGTCTGAATGCAGATCGAAGCATATGATTTTCTCTCTCTTTTTTCTTTCTCGTGGTTTTTCCCTTTTATTCTGATTCTTCTTTCACAACATGACTAATGTGGAAGCATGTTTAATATGACTTTATATGTACAGACTATATCAGATTGCTTCCTGTCTTGAGATAAGGGGAGGGGAGAGAAGGAGGGAGAAAAAAATTTGGAACTCAAAATCTTGTAAAAGTGAATGTTGAAATCTATCTTTACATGTAATTGGAAAAAAATAAAATACTATTAAGTAGGGAAAAAAAATTTTTAAATTGAATTTGAAATTATCTCTCCCTCTTTCACCTTCTCCTTCCCTGAGATGGCAAGAAATTTGATATATGTTGTATATGTGCAATCATGCAAAACATATTTCCATATTGTGTGTGTTCGTCCTTCGTTGCCGAAGAAGACCATGCCATCAGAGAAATAATGACATGTCTTGCACTTGACTTTGTTTTGAGGGAGGGAGGGCTGTCCAGGTCACCAGCCTCACTTCTCCTCTAGAGTTATCTGAATCCAGTGACCAGATATTCATAAGGATGACTGGAGATGGAGGAGGCAATTGGGGTTAAGTGACTTGTCCAAGGTCACACAGCTAGTGAGTGTCAAGTGTCTGAGGTGACATTTGAACTCAGGTCCTACTGACTCCTGCACTGGTGCTGTATCCACTGCACCACCTAGCTGCCCAATATTAGTAATATTGTGAAAGAAGATACAGACCAAAAGATAGAAAAGAAAACATGAAAAAAATAAAATGAAAATAGTATGTTTCAGTCAGTCTGCATTCTCACTATATCAATTCTTTCTCTGGAGGTGGATAGCATTTTTCATCAAGTCATTTAGAATTGTCTTGGATCACTATATTGCTGAGAATAACTAAGTCATTTGTAGTTCTTCATCGAACAATATTGCCGCTATTGTGTATGATGTTTTCCTTGTTCCACTCACTTCACTTTGCATCTGTTCCTGTAGGTCTTTCCAGGTTTTTCTGAAAACATCCTGTGCATCATTTCTTTTAGTGCAGTAATATTCCATTACATTCATATACCATTACTTGTACAGTCATTCCCTAATTGATGGGCATCCCCTCAATTTCCAATTCTTTACCACCACAAAAAAAGCTGCTATAAATATTTTTGTACAAATACATCCTCTCCAACTTTGTTGATCCAATAAGTGGACCCTACATAAATGTTCATTCCCTTCCCCTAATGTGAAAGGGCATACAAGAAAAGTCTGTGTCATCTTACGCAGCATTAAGAAAAGTAAAGAGTCTACATTGAGTGTAGGGTGGCTGTGGTATCTCCTACCCTGGTCTGATTTCCCCTAGAGGTACCAGTTCATTTATGGGTGATACTTTTAAGATTTGGGTGACTCTAATTGGGAGAGGTTCAAAGGCCAAATCATAGAAGGTTCAGTTGAAAAATGGGATGAAGGGGCACCTAGGTGGAATAGTGGATAGAACACTGGATAGAACTGGAGTCAGGAGGACCTGAGTTCAAATCAGACACTAGTTGTGTGACCCTGGGCAAGTCACCTAACCCTGAATGCCTCTCAAAACAGAACAAAAAATGAAAGAAAGAATGAAAGAAAGGAAGGAAGGAAGAAAAAAAGAGAGGGATGGTTAGCCTGTAGAAGAGACTGTGTGTGTGTGTGTGTGTGTGTGTGTGTGTGTGTGTGTGTGTGTGTGTGTGTGTTTGCAGAAAAGAGTAGGGGGAATGGTGCTGAGGAGGACTGACTGATTGTCCTCAAGTGTCTGAAGACTTGCCATAGAGAAGAGAGGTCAGTTGGTTCTGTTTAACCTTGGAGGGCAGAACAATTTCAGGAAGACAGATTGAACTTCCTTCTCAGAAAAAATTGACTGATAACTAGAGCTTTCCCAAACTGGGATAGGCTAGTAAATGAAGTAGTGAGCTCCCAGTCACTGGCAGTCTTGCAGTGGGAGGCTGGATGACTAATTGTCTGGGATGGTTTGGGTTTTTTTTTTTCATTTAATTTTATTTTATTTTCTCAATTACATAAACAAACAGCATTTTTTTTTTAAATTTTGAGTTCTACAATCTCTTCCTCCCTCTGTCCCCTAATTTCTCCTTGAGAAGGCAAGCAATTTGATCTAGATTATACACGTGCAGTTGTGAAAAACATTTCTGTATTAGCCATGTAGCAAAAGAAAACAAAGATCAAAAATGAGCATAATAAAGAAAATTTTAAAAGTACATTTTAGTCTGCATTTAGATTTCCATCAGTTCTTTCTCTGGAGATGGAGAGCATTTTTTATCATAAGTCCTTCAGAATTGCTTTGGATGATTGTACTGCTGAGAACAGCTGTCATTCATAGTTGATCATGGTAGAATGATCAACTGTTCCTCTTTGCATTGTTTTCCTGATTCTCATGTGAGTCTTCTCAAGTTTCTCTGGAAAAAACTTGTTTGTCACTTCTTATGGCACTATAGTATGCCATCACTATCATATGCCACAACTTGCTCAGCCATTCCCCAATTATGGGCATTCCCTCAATTTCCAACTCTTTGCCACCACAAAAAGAGCTGCTATAAACATTTTTGTACATATAGGTCCTTTTCCTTTTTCTTTGATCTCTTTGGAGTATAGACCTAATAGTGGTATTTCTGGGTCAAAGGGTCTGCATGGTTTTATAGTCCTGTAGGCATAGTTCCAAATTGCTCTTCAGAATGGTTGGATCAGTTCAGAATTCCACTAACATTGCATTAGTATTCTAATTTTCCCACATCCCTTCAACATTTGTCATTTTCCTTTTCTGTCATATTAGCCAATGTGATAGATGTAAGGTATAAACCTCAGAGTGGTTTAATTTGCATATCTCTTTTGAATAGTGACTTAAAGCAGTTTTATATGGTGATAAATAGCTTTATCTTCTGAAAAGTGCCTGTTCTTACCTTTTAACCATTTATCAAATGGGGAATGACTCATATTCTTAAAATTTGATTCAGTTCCCTATATATTTGAAAAATAAGACCTTTATCAGAGAAACTTGCTGTAAAATCTCCCCCTCCCCCAGTTTCCTGCTTTCTCCTGATCTTGGCTGCATTGATTTTGTTTGTGCAAAACCTTTTCAATTTAATGTAATCAAAGTTATCCATTTTACATCTCATGATTCTATCTCTTGTTTGATCATAAATTCTTCTCTTATCTATACATATCACAGATAAAATTTTCCATACTCCTCTAATTTACTTATGATATCCCTCTTTTATGTCTAAATCATGTACCTATTTTGACCTAATCTTGGAATATGGTGTGAGATGTTGCTCTATAGCTAGTTTCTGCCAAGCTGCTTTCCAGTTTTCCCAGCAATTTTTGTTGAGTGATGAGTTCTTGTGCCAAAAGCTTGGATCTTTGAGTTTGTCAAACACTAGATTATTACGATCATTCACTACTGTGTATTGCATACCTGAACTATTCCACTGATGCACGAGTCTATTTCTTAGCAGATTGTTTTGATGATTACTGCTTTATAATATAGTTTGAGATCTGGTCCTGCTGAGCTGCCTTCCTTCACTTTTTTTCAATAATTGCCTTAATATTATTGGCCTTTTGTTCTTCCAGCTCTATAAAATAATTTTTCTAGCTCTATAAAATAATTTTTTTGGTAGTTTGATTGGTATGGCATTGAATAAATAAATTAACTGAGGTAGGGTTGTCATTTTTATTATATTGGTTCAGCCTACTCATGAACAATGGATATTTTCCCAATCGTTTAGATCTGATTTTATTTGCATGAAATGTTTTGTAATTGTGTTTGTGTAGTTCCTGGGTTTATCTTTACAGGTAGGCTCTCAAGTATTTTTTATTGCCTACGTTGATTTAAAATGGAATTTCTCTTTCTATCTTTTGCTGCTGAACTTTATTGGTAATATATACAAATAGTGATGATTTGTGTGATTTTATTTTATATCCTGCAACTTTGCAGAATTTATTCTTTCAATTAGCTTTCAGTTGATTTCCAGGTATAACATATCATATGCAAAGAGGGATCGCTTTGTTTCCTCGTATATTCTAATTCCTTCACTTTCTTGTCTTATTGCTGTAGCTAGCATTTCTAGAATGCTGAATTCTCATGGTGATAATGGGCATCCTTGCTTCCTCTCCATCTAATTGGGAAGGTTTCTGGCTTATCCCCATTACAGATAATGATTGGTGATGGTTTTGGATAGATGCTGCTTATCATTTTAAGGAAAGTTCTGGTTATTCCTTCTGGGATGTTCTAAAGAGGAAATTCTTAATCTGTACAAGTTGGTCTAGATACTTTGGGAGGGACTTCAGAGGTCTGAGATTTTGTGGTTTTGTGATGCTTCTGCTTTTCCTTCCTTGGCCTCAGGCAGGCTCCCACTCTTCTCTGGTTTCAGGATCAATGAGTTTCCTCTGCCTTGACTGTAAAATTAGTCACCTAGTATGACTTTTTAGACCCACTACCCTCAGTAATTACAAGAACTCATATTTCCATAGTGTTTTAAAGTTTTAAGAATCTCCTTCCTCATAACTACTCTAAAAAGCATAAATGAAAGTATTATTAGCTTCATTTCACAGATGAGAAAACAAGTTCAGAGAGTAGTGACTTGCTTAGGGTCGGTT
The DNA here is from genome assembly GCA_023548195.1 of Bettongia penicillata ogilbyi. Lineage (NCBI taxonomy): Eukaryota > Metazoa > Chordata > Mammalia > Diprotodontia > Potoroidae > Bettongia > Bettongia penicillata. The sequence goes on from JAJHZJ010000128.1 coordinate 9,075,167, forward strand.
GTTGTCTTTTATCTTCAAAGAGGACCAAAACGACATCACCATGATTAAGTGAAATTTCAGTGTGTCTGACTGTGACTGATCAGACCAGTACAAGGTTGGGCACAGATAGATCATGTGAATATTTGGGATGGATATCTCAAATTTGCACATCCTGCGTTTACTTTCTGCTGTCTCAATTTTGCTTTGCTCAAAGAGTACAGCACCCTTTCTCATGTGGGCATGGCATGCTGAGCAGTCCTGTGCCAGAGTCTCCCATGTTGCACAGTCAAATCTAAAGTTCTTGAGAGAGACCTTGAGAGTGTCTTTGTATAGCTTCTTCTGGCCACCATGTGATCGCCTGCCCCATGCAAGTTCTCCATAAAATAGTCTTTTTGGCAAGTGTACATTTTACATTCGAACAACGTGGCCAGTCCATTGGAGTTTTGCTCTCTGAAGCATAGTTTAAATACTTGGCAGTTCAGCTTGAGCAAGGACTTCAGTGTTTGGTACCTTATCCTGTCAGGTGATCCTCAGAATCTTCCTAAGACAGTTCAAATGGAAGCAATTCAATTTTCTGATATGGTGCTGGTAAACTGTAGACCTTCAGTTTAGTAGTCAGTCTAATACCTCTTCTCTCCCAAACTTTTCTTTGGAGTCTCCCAAACACAGAGCTAGCTCTGACAATGTGTGCCTCAACCTTATTGTCAATGTGTACATCCCTGGAAAGTACACTACCAAGGTAAGTGAACTTATCCACAGCATTCAAAACTTCTCCATTTGTTGTAACTGATGGTTCCACGTATGGATGGTATGGTGGTGGCTGGTGGAGTACCTGTTTTTCTTGGTGTTAATTATTAGGCCAAAATTAGCATAGGCAGCAGAGAATTGATCCATACTTTGCTGAATTTCAGCTTCAGAGGCTGCATTGAGTGCACAATTATCTGCAAACAGAAAATCATGCACCAACACTCCCTCCACTTTGGTCTTGGCTTGTAGCCTTTTCAAATTGAAGAGCTTACCATCAGTGCGGTGTTCTTCCTCATTGAAAACATTTGTCAACATGGCTGAAAACATCGTGCTAAAAAGAGCAAGCACGTAGCTTTGTTTCATTCCATTGGTGACTGGGAAGGCACAAGAGCATTGCCCATTATCCAGACCCCAGGAAAATATGCTGTCATGAAACTGACATACAATACTGATGTCAACCAACTTTTGACATAATTTTCCATAAGCCCTCACAACTAACAGTGTCTAAGGCCTTGGTTAGGTCTACAAATATTGTGTAGAGACCTCTGTTTTGCTCCTGGCATTTCTCCTGGAGTTATCAAGCAGCAAACACCGCATCGACTCTTCCTTGGCCCTTTCTGAAGCCACACTGGCTCTCAGGTATATGACCATCTTCCAGGTGAAGGATCAGTCTATTAAGGAGGACTCTAGCAAGAACTTTGCCAGAAATGACTAAGACAGAGATCCCCCTGTGATTGTGGCAGGACAATCTATTCTCTAAAAAGCATAAATGAAAGTATTATTAGCCCCATTTTACAGATGAGATGAAGTCCAGAGAGCAGTGACTTGCTTAGGGTCACAAACCTAGTAGAAGGCAGAGCTGGGACTTATACCCAAGTTGACTCTGATCTTAGGACTGTTTGTATCATTCTCTTCCCTTCTGCTCTCCACCCTCTGCCTGACTTAAGAGGCAAGGCCACCTGTACAGGAAGGAGGCTTCCTACCTCTATTTTCTACCCTATAGACAAGATTCCTCTCCCCCAGATGAACCCTCCAGGGTTCATCTGAAGGGGTGACTGGCCCCTTGGACTCTTCTGTAAGAGGGGGGCTCCCATGGCTTGGATCCCTCTTCTGCTGGGAGTCAGGGGAGAGGATCTTGGGAGTTCAAGACCTGGGGACTTGGGGGAGGGGAAGGAGGATGGCAGGAAGCAAGAGAATGACAGAAGTATTGATGGCAGTTTGCTGGTGCCAGGTGGGAGGGTGGAGCCTGGGCAAGGCGAGGGTGGGGATGAGGAGGAGCGATCTGATATAAAAATGAAATAGGTCAGGGGGCCCCAGGGAACTACTTGGCTTTGCCAGTATTTGTACTGAAGCTGGGCAATGTTTAATGGTGAATTGAAAATATGACCTATTCTCCTTTCTCTTCCACCTCTCCCTTCCCCTCTCCCCTTTACTCCCATAGGGACCATGGGATGCTCCTGCAGCTCCAGCCTCGATGAGGACTGGATGGAAAATATTGACGTGTGTGAACGATGCCATTACCCTATTGTACCACTGGATGCCAAGGGCACGGTGAGGGTCCTAAGCCTGCAGGAAGCTCAGGGGAGAACATGAAATCCCCCTGAAACTTGAAGTCACCTCAGAAATCAGCTGGTTCCTCATTCTCTAGAGAAAGACCTGGAAGCTTAGAAAAGGGCCAGAATTTTCCCAAGATTTCACAGGGGCAGAGATTCCCAGTTTGGGCTGCCTTTCAAAGGAAGGGGAGGCTGGGTGGGGAGGCAGGGACTAGGCGATGGGAATCTTTGCCCCACTCCGCCACCCATAAGTGTTACCTGCCTGGTTGTCTGTTTCTCAGCTCCCAATGAGGAATGGCTCTGACGTGAGAGATCCCTTGGTCACCTATGAGGGTTTAAACCCCCCTGCATCTCCATTACAAGGTACATTTCATCATAGCTGGGGCTCTTGGGTGTGTATGGAGGGAGAAGGATCAGGAGAGGGGACATAGGTAACCCAGATACTTTTAGCTCATTCAGAGACACACTGTATACCCTCTCAGCTCACCTGGTCTGCTCTCTCCAGGTCTTGGTTCATTTAAGAGGATACCTCTTTTTCTACCTCTTTTCTCTCAGGGGTTTCTAGTGTCCCTTAATCTGGCTTTGACTATCACCTACTATCTAATTTAGGGCCCATCCCTGTCCCTGTTCCTAACCTATGGATCTGACCTTCACAGACAACCTGGTCATCGCCCTGCATAGTTATAAACCCTCCCATGATGGGGACCTGGGCTTTGAGCAAGGGGAGCAACTGAGGATCCTGGAGCAGTAAGTCTTTCCTAGCCCTCTCCAGCCAGAGGGAGGGCAGAGGCCTGGATCTCCATCCACCCAGGGGCCAGGCTGGCAGTGAAGTCAGATCTTGGTACACAGTGCTTGGCACAGTCTGTAAAAATTGATTGTGCCCCTTCCATCTGCAGGAATGGAGAATGGTGGAAGGCACAGTCCCTGACCACTGGCCAGGAGGGCTATATTCCCTTCAACTTTGTGGCCAAAGCCAACAGCCTGGAGCCTGAGCCGTGAGTACCAGGTGGGGAGGGATGGGGAAGAAATGGGATCACGTAGGGAGAATGGAGGGAAACAGAAACTTCCAAGCATCCATAACCCTGGGCATTGAGTCTCTGCCAGTCCACCCTGGTTCCTAAGGGCACTTCTCAGACCTTAGCTTTACAGGGCTTTCCCTTTTCTAAACCTTCCCTGATCCCAGAGCCCCTAATCCAGATCACTAAGCCCTGTGACTGTCCTGGCCCCTGATCTTTCTTGCCTACCTGGATCACAGAACTGGAAGGGCTTTTAAAGGTCTTCTAATCCAACCCTTTCTTTTTACAGCAAAGTAGACCGAGGCCCAGAGTGATTAAATGACTTGTTCACAGTAATATAAGTCATGCTGGAGGGTGGAATTTGAACCCAGAACCTCTAATCCCAATTCCAGTGTTCTTCTCAAATCCCAACTGCCTTCTTCTGCCTGTCCCACAATGGCTGAATAACTAAATCTAGCTCTACCCTCTCTGCCCTTTCTCTCTTCTGACCAGACCATTAAAAAATAAACAGAAATAACTAGAACAGGCCTCCTAGATACCCAGAGTAGAGGTAACAAAAAACTCTTGGAAATCAAGAGATGGCACAGAACCTCAAAACTTCTAATTTAATTCAATTCAGTAAACATTTATTAAAGACCTACTTTGTGCCAGAAACTGTTCGAGATCCTAAGAATTCAAAGAAAAACAAAATGGTTCCTGCTCTCAAGACCCTTAAATTCTACTTAGAATGAGTGCAGGATTTAGATTCAGATTCTAGCTGTCACTTTACCAACTAGATAACTTTTTTATTTAATATTTTATTCCTAATTACATTTAAAAACAATTTTAACATTTTTTTCTTCAAATCTTGAGTTCCAAATTCTCTCCCTCCTTCCTTCCCCTTTCCCCCAATAGAAAAGGTAAACAATTTGACTTAGATTATACATGTATGAACTAGATGACTTTGAACAAGTCCCTTCTTGTTTGTGTTTACCTTCTCTTTTCTGTAAACCAAGTGGGTTGGATTAGATGATCTCTGAGGCTAGAGGTAAAGTCCGATCTTGGGTACACAGCCTGGACCTTCCAGCTGCAACAGTCCAGCAAACTTGGCCTTTTCTGGAGGGGCTACCAGAACTCCCAGCTTGGCCCTCCAACCCTGGATTTCAGCAGGCTGGAGGTGACCCTGCACTGTTTTCTACCCTAACTCCCATCTCATTCCCAAAGTTTGCCAGAGGATGAAATTTTCTGGTCATTAAAAAGGGAGAAACATGGGGAGATCCTACTGTGGGAGGGGACACTCTTGAGAACTATGGGGGAGAGACTTGACTGGGCTTTGGTACAGTTGGTTTTTCAAGGACTTGAGTCGGAAGGATGCTGAGAGACAACTTTTGGCCCCTGGGAACACTCATGGATCCTTCCTGATCAGAGAGAGTGAGACCACTGCAGGTGAGGGGGTTAGGGGACCTTAGCAGAAGAGGAGAAGGGAAATTATATAGGATAGGGAAAGTATGGTAGGGTTCAGATCTGAATCACAGGATCCCAACATCTCAAAATTATAAGAGTCCTCAGTGGACATCTTAATCAGTCCATACCAGGAAAGGAATCCTCCCTCTAATATTCCCAATGATAATATACTTGCTCTAATATACTCAGTATGTCCAAAGGTCCTTCAGTCTATGTTTGAAGACTTCCAAAGAGGGTGAACCCACCACCTGCAGAGATAGAGCACATTGCACTGTTGTCATTAAGTCATTTTTCAGTCCTGTCCAACTCTCCATGACCCCATTTGGGCTTTTCTTGACAGAGATACTGGAGTGGTTTGCCATTTACTCCTCCAGCCCATTTTACAGATGAGGAAACTGAGGCAAATAGTTTAAGCAACTTGCCCAGGGTCACACAACTAATAAATGTCTGAGTCTAGATTTGAACTCAGGAAGAGGAGTCTTCCTGACTCCAGGCCCAGCGCTCTATCCACTGCTCATTTCACTTTGGGACAGCTTAATTATCAGGAAGGTTTTCCTAAATTTCCTAAACTTTCACCCATTGCTCCTGGTTCTGCCTTCTGAAGCCAAACAGAACACATCTAATCCCTTCCTCAAATGACAGTCCTTTGTGAACATGAACATAGCTGTCATGTCCCTTCTGCATCTTCTCTAGGCTAAATATGTTGAATTCCTTCATCCAAGTTATATCATGGACTCAAGCCCCTTCACTACCCTGATTGGTCACCCTCCAAACTTTTAACATCCTCCCTAAAATGTGGTGTCCAGAACTAAACATAGTACCTTAGATATGGACTGACAAAGGAAGAGTACAGAAAAAAAGAAACCCTTATTCTCTAAATGTAGCCCAAGATCATATTAGCTTTTTCAACTTCCATGTCGTACTGTTGACTTATTGAACTTGTGTTCCACTAAAACCCCCAGATTTTTTTCAGACAAAATGTTATTTAATCATGTCTCCTCCATCTTGTACTTATGAAATTGATTTTTTGGACCCAAGTGTAAGACTTTACATTTATCTCTGTTGAATTTCATCTAATTCGATTTAGCCCAATTCTCCAACCTGTGAAGATCTTTTTGGACCATGACTCTGTGATCTAGTTTTTAGTCATCCTTTACAGCTTTGTGCTATCTGCTTGGGGTTGGGAGGGGGAGGAGGGATGTGAATATCTTCTGATCTCAACTATCCCCATTCTTTACAGGCTCCTTCTCTCTGTCTGTGCGAGACTTTGACCAGAACCAGGGGGAGGTGGTGAAACATTACAAGATCCGCAACCTGGATAATGGGGGCTTCTACATTTCCCCCCGAATCACCTTTCCTAATCTGCATGAACTGGTCCAGCATTACTCCAGTGAGCCCTAGCCTCAGGCCCAAATTCCCTGGTCCCCAACCCATTTAGATCTTTAGCCTCAAATCTCCAGTCCCAGCCTACGGGATCCCTCAGTTCTGCACTCCCAACTCATCCTGAGCCCCTTCCCCAAATTCATATCCTTCAGTTTCAAATCTCCAATGCATCTTTGACTTCTCTAAACTCACCAAGTCAGGGTCCTCAGTCCCAAGTCCTTAATTACAGTGCCCCCATCAAATGTCTACCACCTGGCTGCTCTAAATACCATACTCACCTCTATCCCCAACCTTTTAGTTTCTGTCAAATCTCATCCTCAAATCCTTAGACCTACAGCTCTGTCTCAGGGGCCCAAACCAATCTCCCACTCCAAACTGCCCTCCATTTAACCCCTCTTGGAGTCACTAATCCGTGACAAATACAAAGACAGAGTTTTTCCACAGTCCCCACCCCTATTCCCCATCCCACTGGGGAGGAGGAAGTATTGTATGTCCAAGGCTTCCCCTCACCCAAGCACCCTTTTGGGCCCACAGAAGTCTCAGATGGGCTATGCACTCGACTGAGTCGGCCCTGCCAGACCCAAAAGCCACAGAAGCCCTGGTGGGAAGATGAGTGGGAGGTTCCTCGAGAGACGCTGAAGCTGGTGGAAAAGCTGGGAGCTGGCCAGTTTGGGGAGGTCTGGATGGGTAAGTGAGGGCTGGCCTCATGGAATAGGGCCCAAAGAGAGAGGTCTGGGAGGAGGCTACTGTCCTGTCCCTTGAGTCCTGCAATTCCAAGGGCTCCTGCCTCAGTTTCTTCGAGTAAGCAAATGCATGTAAAGAATCTGCAGAGTATTTGAAGTACAGATAAGTGCCAACTGTAATTACTAAGGAACAGAGTGGAGGTCTAGGTTTGTGCATTCCCCAACAAATGCACTGGGGTGCCTGGGAATCACTTCTCCCCCACCACAGGGTACTACAATGGGCATACCAAGGTAGCGGTGAAAAGCCTGAAAGCGGGCAGTATGTCTCCTGATGCCTTCCTGGCTGAAGCTAACCTGATGAAACAGCTGCAGCACCAGCGACTGGTACGCCTTTATGCGGTGGTCACACAGGAACCCATCTACATCATCACTGAATACATGGAGAATGGTGGGTGCCATGGTGGTACTTGTCACCCCTTCACCAACACACTCTGGAGCTGTCCCTTCTTGCCCAGGGTCACACCTCCTAGAGTTCCCAGGGTCCCATCAACAACATGCCCCGGAGCCCTCAGCCTCCCCTACCCAAGGGACAGGAAGCAATCTCAAATCCCCACAACCTTCACGTTTAGACTCTCCAAGGCAGAAGGGACTCCCAAGGGTATCTAGCCTAACCTAAAACTAACCTGGAATCTTCTCTGCATCATCCTTGGAAAGGAGTCATCCTTGCTTAGCTTGTTGATTACCTCTGGTACTGAGGAACCGAGGAACCCACAAAAGTCCTTTGGTAGTAAGAATGGCCAAACAGCTAGAGCAGACCAGAGCCTACAAAGAAATAGTGGAGAGACAGGAAGCAGGGACAAACCATTCTTTCAGGACATGCAGTGAGAGCTTCTCCAAAGGGTCTTTTACTCTACAAAAATGTAGAAAGGGAGGAGGTCACAGAGCATGGGTTACAGACCTAAACGTAGCCACAGACTCTTGGTCAGCAGCACCAAGCTTGGGCCTCAGGCCCCACTCAGGCCTTGGCTCAGACCCAAAGAGTTCTCTTCCTGCCCTTGGGTAATTTCCCTTTCCAATGAGAGGAGTAGGTACATCCTGCCCTTTCCTCTACCCAGTAACTGGCAAAATAATCTGAACTGGAAAAAGAAAATGTGACCCTTGGAGCCAAGGCTGGGATCCTAATTGTAGGCTAGTAAAGGTGTACCATGAGATAGTAGAAAGAGCCATGGGGTTGGTCAAGGGACCTGAGTCTTAGTTTTGGTTTAGTTACTGAAGCCCTGTTTGGCAATGGGCAAGTCAGCACTTTAAGATCCTTTCTGATCTGAAGATTTCCCTACCTGCAAAGTGAGTTAATTAGCCTAGATATTCTCTAAGGTTCTTCCTAGCTCTGACATCCTATATTCCAAGGTCCCTCTAACTCCAACATTCTATATTTCAAGGGCTCTCACTACTCTGATAGTCTATGTTCTGTAAGCTAAGATCTTTTTCAATTCTGACATTCTGTGTTCTGTGTTCTAAGGTCCCTCCCATTTCCAACAGTGTAAAATTCTGTCTAGCTCTGACATCTTTTATATTCCAAGGTCTACCCTTAGTTCTGATATTATAGGTTGTCGTTCAATCACGTTCAGTGACCCTATTTGGAGTTTTCTTGGCAAAGATACTGGAGTGGTTTGCCATTTCCTTCTCCATATCATTTTACAGATGAGGAAACTTAGGCAAACAAGGTTAAGTGACTTGCTCAGGGTCACACAGCTAGTAAGTGTCTGAGGCTGGATTTGAACTCAGGAAGATGAGTCTTTCTGACTCCATACCTGGCTCTCTATGCACTATGGTGCTGCCTAGCTGTCCTTGATATTATTATATGTTCTGAAACTATTTCCAGCTTTGATATTCTATATTCCAAAGTCTTTCCCAACTGTGATATTTTCTGTCCTTTGTTCAAAGGTTTCCCTCCCAGCTCTGATATTCTGAGTGCTAAAGATCCTTCTAGCTTTGACATCTATTTTCTAAGTTCCTTCCCAGTTCTAGGATTCTATCTGCTATTTTCTATGACCTTTTCCACCTTTGATATTGATTTTATACCCTTTTTAATTTGGACATTCTGTGTTCCAAGATCCTTGCTTCCAGGACCTCTCTAGCTCTGACATTCTGTAGTCTCTATGTTCTAAGGTATCTTCCAAAGCTGATATTCTATGTTCTGAAGTCTTTTCTAGCTCTAGTCATCTGTATCCTAAGTCCCACCCTTCAGCTTTGAGATTCTGATTCTGAAGGGTGGCACTAGGGTAGAGGTGCCCATGCTTACAGTGGCCCAAATACGCTGCTCCCACCCACCCACCCAACACAGAACCTGAATGTGGTTCCTCTGGACTCTAAATCTCCCTATCATCTCTGTCTCTCTTTTTCTGAGTTCTTCCTCTTCAATCCTTAAGCTTCTGAGACCCAGTTTAGACACCAGACTTCATATGAGGGTAATTCGGTGTTTTTCTGCTGGGATGGAGGAAATTGTGGGGAATTTCAGGGTAGAGGAGTTGGTGGTGGGTCAGAATTCTGATAGAGACTGAAATTCCTTCCCCTCAAAGGGTTTCCCCCATAAGTTAGGGTCTATTCTATTCTCAGCTGAGTACTCTGACCCACAGGGAGCTTGGTAGACTTCCTTAAAACCACAACAGGAGTCAAACTAACCATCCACAAACTGCTGGATATGGCTGCACAGGTGAGGTTGGGACAGGGTCTGTGCCGGGTAGAGGAGAGGGGCGAGGATGTCAAGTGGCTTGGGAATGGACCTTGGGAAAGGGACAGGGAAGGAAGGGACCCCAGACTGTTGATCTTTCCCCTTCTTCACTGAGTCTTCAGATTGCAGAGGGCATGGCCTTCATTGAAGAGCGGAATTATATCCACCGGGACCTTAGAGCAGCCAACATCTTGGTGTCAGACACATTGAACTGTAAGATTGCTGACTTTGGATTGGCCCGGCTGATAGAGGACAATGAGTACACAGCTAGAGAAGGTGAGTGTATGTGTGGTGGGAGGGAGGTGTGACTAGGAGTATGGCATGAGATGGAAAACAAGAGGGCCCAATAACTGGAGAACACAGTTCAAGGGGCCAAGGGACCTTGTGATGGGAGGAGAATCACAGGGGATATGGACCAAAGAAAGGGGATCACAAAACTAGCTCATAACTGGAATTGGGATAAGGGGGACCATATCTGGGGAGGACATAGCTCTGAGAGGGGTGTCACATCTCAATGTAGCTGAAGGATATACAGTCAGAGGGCCCATGACTGGAGAAGGGATATGGGGAAACAGCTAATGGGAGACAATTTTGCAGGCAAGGGAACATACAACTTGTAAGTGAACCATAGCTAGTGATAGATAAGGCTCAGTAGGGATGGGTGTGGGGCACAGAAATGTAAGAAAGTCACAGCTAAGGAACCTCAACCCTGGATAAGTAATAGGACCCCTCCATTCCAGTGAAGGAGTAGGGAAGGAAATCTGTGGGATTCCATGGACCCAGGTAATTCTTTTATTTCAGGAGCAAAATTTCCCATCAAGTGGACAGCTCCTGAGGCCATCAACTATGGGACATTTACCATCAAGTCAGATGTCTGGTCTTTTGGCATCCTGCTCACAGAGATCGTCACCTATGGGAGGATCCCCTACCCAGGTCAGAGTCAGGATCCAATAGAGACCTGGGGGGAGGAAATAACATGAATGAGGATCCTTTATACTCATGAAAAGGAGGCTTGAACCCTTAAAGTTGGCTTATAGGTGAGACCCTTGGGGTGGTAGGGGAGGTGACCTTACCCAGGATCCCCACTGGCTCCAGCACCATGGTAAGAATTAAGGTAGTGTAGAGAAGGACAAGGAGCAAAGCATTAGGCTGGGGACTGCAAGAAAAGCAATGTAGCATAGTGAGCCTAAGACTCAACTCTACCACTTGACAGTTGTGTGAATTTGGGGTAGTTGAACTCCCTAAAAGGAAAGGGAATAAACATCTATTAAGCACCTACTATGTGTTAGTTCTCATAAAGCTAAACTCCATAAATATCTCATTTGACCCTGATAACAACCTTGAGAGGTAAGCATTATTATGATCCCCATTCTATAGTTGAGGAAAGTGAGGCAGACAGCAGTGATGTGTGACCAGAATCAACAGCTAGTAAATGTCTGGGGCCAAATTTGAACTCAGATCTTCCAGATATGTCCAGCACTTAGCATGGTGCCTGGAACACAGTAGGCTCTTAATAAATGCTTACTGATTGGTTAATTCCAGGTTGAGCCACCTGGTTGCCTAGTCCTGTTTGGACAGAGCATAGAGTGTATGAATGGGAATTATAGGAAATAAGACTTAGAGAGGCACAGTTAGGTGGTACAGTGGTTAGAGAACTGATCCTGGAATGATTGAAGGACCTGAATTCAAATCTGACCTCAAACACTTACTAGTGGTATGACCCTGGACAAGTCACTTACCCCCATTGCTGCCACGCCTCCCCCCCAAAAAAGCACGTAAGGCCGGAAGTTATAGAGAGAGCTAGATTGTGGAGGGTCTTAAATGAGTCTGAAATGCGAGATTAAGGTTGCATTTTAGGAACTACAGAAGGACTTTGGTAGAGTAACACCACCAACATTGTGCCTTAGGAAGATGATTTTAATAGCTATGTGAAGGATGGATAGACAAGGAAAGAGATTGACCAGTTAAGAGTCTATGGCAAATGACTGAGGTGCAGGAGGCAATGGAAGCCTGAACACTGTGTAAATGGAATCAGTCTGCAAGTATTTATTAAAAATTCTCCCAGGCACTGGGATACAAATACAAAAATGAGACAGTGCCTGTCCTCAATAAACTTACATTCTACTGAGGGGATGGAATAAGTTCACATGCAAATACATATACAGGGCATACTTAAAATAAATAAAAAGGGTCTGGGTCTGGGTCTAAAGCCTGCGACCATGAGGAAAAGCTCTGGTCAGTGATGAGAGGAGAACCTTGAAGAGAGTCTTGGACTATAATAAAAGGTGGGGGGAAGAGGAAGAGGATTTCAGGCCTGGGGGACAGTCTGCGTAAAGTTGTAAGGCCGGAGATGGGATGTAGGCTACGGAGCAGTGTAGGTAGGCTAATCTGGCCGGAGCCTAGATTGTTTGAGGGGAATTCATGGGCAATCATCCTAGAAGGGTAGGCTATGTCATGAAGAATTTTAATTGTCCAACAGAGGCATTTATACTTTATCCTAGTAGCGATAGGCAGTCATTGACGCTTCTTAAGCAGGAGGAATGATTTGTGCTTTAAAATATCATTTGGCATGTGTGGAGGTTGGGGTGAAGGAGAGGGGAGTTTTCTTCTCCTTCGGGGTTTTCTCTAGTCCAGATGAATTCAAACTGTGGGGGAAACCCCAGGTAAGTTAGCCCTCCCCACAAGAACTCCCCAACTCCCTCATGAATCATCCAGTCCTCATCTCCACATCTCTGGCCTCAGATACTAAAGGCAGGGAGACCAGTTAGGAGGTTATTGTAATAATTCAGGCAAGGGGTGACATAAGTCTGAACGGAATTGGTTGTGGTGTGAATGGAGAAAAGGGGATGGAAATAACAGATATTTTGGAGATTAAAAATAAGATTTGGCAACTGACTAGATATGGGGGAGGGAAGGGTGAGTGAGTGAGAAGCGTTAAAGACCCCCTAGGTTGTGACTCTGGGTGATTAGAAAGATGGCAGTGTCCTCTACGCCTCTCACTTAGACCATTGCAATAGACTGCTAACTGGTCTCCCTGTTGCCAGTGTCTTGCTGCTCTAACCCATCCCCTTTTTGTCAAATCTTTTTTCAGTCATGTCCAAGTCTCCCTGATCCCATGTGGGGGGGGGGGACGACGACGTTCTTGGCAGAGACACTGGAGTGGTTTGTCATTCCCTTCTCCAGCTCATTTTACAGATAAGGAAACTGAAGCAAACAGAGTTAAGTGACTTGCCTAGGATCACACGACTAGGACGTATCTGAGGCCAGATTTGAACTGATGAAGCTGAGTCTTCCTGATTCCAAGCCCAGTGCTCTATATCCACTGTTCCACCTAGCTGCCCATAATCCATCCTCTGCACAATCACAAAAGTGGTTTTCCTAAAGCAAAGCTTAGGAATGACCATACCAACCATATCATACCCACCCATCTCAACAAACACACTGTTACTTCTAAGATCATATATGAACTACTCTGCTTGATATTTAAATTTTTTCACAGCCTGGCTTGGTCCCCCCTTTCCAGCCCTCTAACATATCACCTCCTTCCATACATTCTTCTCCATGTAGCCATAGGGATTTGCTGTAACACACACACACACACACACACACACACACACTGTTGCATCTCTCATCCTTTGCATCCACCTGAAACTGTTCTCTCCAAAGTTACCATTGATCTCTTAGTTGGCAGATCCAATGGCCTTTTCTCAATCCTCCTTCTCCTTAACCTCTCTCCAGTTTTTGACGCTGTTGATTACTAAAGGCTTTACTCATCCTCTCCTCCTTGGTATTTTCATTTCTCCAGGTTTGTGGGACACTGTTCTCTCCTAGCTCTTCTCCTACTTATCTGACTGCTTCTTCTCCATCTCCTTTGCTTGGTGACTATAGATGTCCCTCAAGGTTCTGTCTTGCACCTTTTAGTCTCCATCTAACCTATTTCACTTGGTGATTTCATCAACTCCTATAGATTCAATTATCCTCAGTATGTTGAGGATTCTCATGTCCTCTTATCCAGCTCTAATCTTTCTGCTGACCTCTAGTCTCACATCTCCAACTACCTACAAGACATCTTGAATTGGGTGTCCGCTAGACATTTTAAACCCAACATGCCCTAAACTTTATCTTTCCTCCTAAATCTTCTCTACACGCCCAACTTTCCTAATACTGCTGTAGAAGGAAACATCATCCTCCCAGTCTCCCAACCTAATGTCAATCCTCCTCTGCTCATTATCCTCGCCCACCTCCCTGCCCCAATTTGCCAATGTCTATTGATTTCACCTTTCAACATCTTTTGAATATTCCCTCTTCTCCTTAGGTACTGCCACTATCCCAGAACGAGCTCTCATCTCCTCATCCTTAGACTCTTACAATAGCCAACTGGTGGGTTTGCCTGCCATAAGTCCCTCCCCACTCCAGTCTGTCCTTCATTCAACAGACAAAGTAATTTTCCTTGATAAAGCTCAGTTCTGACCACATCACCCTTCTACTCAATAAACTCCAGTGGTCATTTATCACCATCAGGATCAAATGTGAAATCCTATTTGGTATTCAAAGCCCTTCATAACCTATCCTTCCTGTCTTTCCAGTCTTCTTATTATACCACCCCCAAATTCCCTTCAATCCAGTGATACTGGCTTCCTTGATGTTCCAGGAACAAGACACTCCATCCTGGGGCTCCATGAATTTTCTCTCTCTGTCACCCATGCTTGGACTGGTCCCCCCTTCATCTCTGTCTCTTGACTTCCTTTAAGTCCCAACTAAAATCTCACCTTCTATAGGAAGCCTTTCCCAACCTTTCTTACTTGTTTGCTATGGATCCTGTAGATGGCTTGTTTATACATAGTTGTTACCTCTTATCTCTTCATGAGACTGAATTCTTTTTATCAACATAGATTAGCACTGTCTAGTACTTACTAGGCACTTAGTGACTGACTACCTTTGCAATGACTCTCCCCAGTACTAGGATACACTTTCCTCTCCCCTAGCCTCTACCTCTGGGCATTTTTGGTTTCCTTCAAGACTCAGCTCAAGCACCAACCTCTACAGGAAGCCTTCCTTGATTCCTGCCACCCACCCCTCCCCCCCAAAATACTAGTGTCCTCCCTCCCATAGCTACCTTATATACTTTGCATATGCTTGTAAATATATACTTTGCATATACTTATTAGAATGTAAACTCCTCAAGAGCAGGGAGTGTTTTAATCAATAAGCATTTATTAAGTGCCTACTAAGTGCTAGGCACTGTGCTAAGGGCTGAGGATACAAAAATAATAATAATAATAATAAAAGGCAAAAGATAGCCCCTGAACTGAGGAGCTCAAAATCTAATGGGGGTGAGATAATAAGCAAATATATGTAAACAAACTAGGTGCTGGATAAATAGGAAGTAATTAACAGAGGGAAGGTACTAGAATTAAGGAGGTTTGGAGAGGCTTCCTGTAGGAGATGGGATTTTAGTTGACACTTCAGGGAAGCCAGGAGGTGGAGATAAGGAGGAAGAGAATTCTATGAACCGGGAACAACCAGAAATAATGCCGAGTTCAGAGATAGAGTGTCTTGTTGCTGGAAAAACCAGGAGGCTAGTGTTACTGGATCAAAAAGTCTATGTTGGGGAGTAAGGTGTGTTCCTCCCTCATTGCCAAAGAAGACCGTGCTATCAGAGAAATAATGACATGACTTGCACTTGACTTTAGTGACTGAATGGAGAAATTGGGGTGGGGAGAATCTTCAGGCAGGAAAACCCACCAGCAGGTTTTTGCAATAATTGAGGCATGAGGTAATGAGGGCTTGAACTAGAGCAAGGCAGCGTAAATGAATTAGTAAGTAAGTAAGAAAGAAGAAGGGGTGTGTTCAAGAGATGTTGTGAAGGTGAATACAACGGGCCGTGGCAACAGATTGGCTGTGGGAGGTGAGAGATACTACTACTAGTTAACTACTAGTTTGGGAAAATAAGAGGCTGTGTAGTCCTCTACAGTAGTAGGGAAGGGGGTGGGGTGGGGAGAGAAAAAGATGAGTTCCACTTGGACAGTTTCAGTTTGAGATGTCTAATGGACCTCCAGTTTGAGATGTCTAATAGGCTGTTGGAGATATGAAACTGGAGCCCAGGAGAGAAGCTGAAGCAGGATAGCTAGATAGACACGTGAATCATCGGCATAGAGATGATAATTAAATCTATGCCAGCTGACGAAT
Source organism: Bettongia penicillata ogilbyi (assembly GCA_023548195.1). Taxonomy (NCBI): domain Eukaryota; kingdom Metazoa; phylum Chordata; class Mammalia; order Diprotodontia; family Potoroidae; genus Bettongia; species Bettongia penicillata. The sequence goes on from JAJHZJ010000128.1 coordinate 9,090,891, forward strand.
TCACCAAGTGAAATGATGTAGGGAGGATGAGGTCCCAAGACAGAGGCACTCCTATGGGCATTAGAGGGTGTAATTTGGAAGAGGATTTGGCAAAGGAGACAGAGGAGTAGTCAGAGATAAGTCAGAGGAGAACCAGGAGTTTGTGATGTCCAGAAAACCCAGAGACAAGAGAATATCAAGGAGGAAAGAGTGATCAGCAATGTCCAAGTCTGCAGAGGTGTCAAGGAGAATGAGGACTCAGGAAAGGTCATTGGATTTGGCCACTAAGAGCTTATTAGTAACTTTGGAGAGAGCAGTGTCAGTGGAATAACAAGGTCAGAAGCTGGATTATATGGGTTAAGAAGAGAGTGAAAAGAGAAAGTAGGATACTTAGCATATGGCCTTTTGGAGGAATTTGGTGAGGCTATGAGAGATGTCTTGAGACATCTGAGGGGCCAAAGCTTATCACAAGGAAGGGGAAGAAAATAAGTATTTCTATAGTACAAAGGACAGAAGAGATAGTGGGGATGTGGGGATAGATAGATGGACATAGTGGGAGGAAAGAATCAAGTGAGGGTTTTTTGAAGATTTTTAAAATTTGTATACCCAGATGTTAGCACAACATCTGGCACTTTGTAAGCACTTAATAAATACTTGTTGATGGAGAGGGAAGTTAGTAGGCAGAATTGGTTTAAGGGGGGAAGATAATGAGCTCTGTTTTTGGACAGTTGAGTTTAAGATACCTATGGTACTCTAGATGTAAAGGTCTAGCAAGCAGCTCAGGAAAGAGATGAGATTGGATATTGAGATTTGTGAGTCTTATGCAAAGAGGCGACAGAAAGTGTCAGACAGCGAGGGGATCACAGAGAAGAATGAATGAAAATGAATGTGTCAGAAAGTATGCAGCCCTGCCCTCTACTGGGAGAGGAGGGTAGGGATGGAAAGGAAGAGAGAAAAGTGGATCAAGACTGAGAAAGGGATTTGGAAAATATTGACAGGTTGCATAATGAGGATGGGTTGAAGGAAAAGATAGAATCAATATTATTTTGGAGTTTCAAGTCTTTCTGACTGAGAAGATTGGAAATGTAGACCAGATAGAGGGAAGTTAAGAGGAAAGATGAGTATGGAGGGCATGCTATGAATTCCTTTAGGTCCAGGTGGGGCCAAGTAGAACAGTTTAATTTCTCTTTCCTCTTCAAGGCAGCTAGATGGCTCAGTGGCTAGAGCTTGGAGTCAGGAAGACCATCTAGCCTCAAGTATTTGGGCAACTCACTTAACCTCTGTATACCTGTTTCTTCTACTGTAAAACAGGGATAATAATACCTACCTTGAAGAATTATTGTTGCCAGGACCAAATGAGAAAATATTTGTAAATTACTTAACATGGTACCTAGCACACAGTAGGTTCTATAGAAATGATTATTCCCTTCCACTTCCTTGTGATCAGCCTTTGACCCCTTGGATACCTCAAGACATCTATCATACCCTCTTCAAGTGTTCTCCAGGCTAAATATTCTTACTCTCTTCAGATGTTGGGGCAAAGACTGGGAAAAACTCCATCTCATTGTGAGTGGAACTTTGTGAATTGTAGTCACCACTAGTCATGTCCACTAGGGGGTCACTTTTATGCTCCCAAAGGAGTGCTTGTGTCCTTAAAACTTTTAATCAGGAGATGAAACCAGGACTCCCCACTCCACTGGACCTTCACCTTTGGGGTCCACTATGGTGCAGAGTAGGTGTTATATAAATTCTTATTCCTTTCCTTTCCCCCTTCTAAACCAGTTAAATCTGAAATTAAACTGGGAGAAACTCTAGGGAAGTCAGCCCTGGGCATTAGAGCTCTCCAACTCCCTGCAGGATCATCCAGTCCTCATCTCTGTACTCTGAGAGGCAGCTAGGTGGCACAGACAATTGAATTCAGGACTTGGGGTCAGGAAGATCTCAGTTTAGATTCTGCCAGACATTTAATAGTCGCAGACCCCTAGTTAAGTCCCTTAATTTTGAAGAGGCTTTGCTTTGTTTATCCTTAAAATAAATGGTCTTGACTTGATTGTCTCTAAGGTCTTGTTGATCCCCGAGCCCCCCCACCCCTCCGCTGTGCTTCTCCCCACTTCAGCTCAAAGGATTGAGCCCATCCTTCCCCACCCCAGGGTGTCTGACCTTCCTCTCCCTCCCTTTGTCCCCTCCCAGAGCCACACCAAAAATCTCTCTCCTCACTCACTCTAAGTTAATCAGCCCAGCTGCTGCTGAAATTTTGTAGCTTCACTGACTCTCTAATCTAGATCTGTGCAACATTCAGCCTGCCAAAGGATTTCTGGAGGCTCCTTGAAAAATGTAGAGGAGGTAACTAAGGCTCAGGTCACGCTCAGGCTCCAAGGCTGTGATTGGATAGAGCTAATAAGTCTGGCTGGCCTTTTAAGAAGTGATTCAGAGGTCTAATACCCATGGGCAGGCCTGTACAACATAATGCCCAGCTTTGATGGGCTCAAGCAGCGGCAGGCCATAGGATGAGGAGGCCTACTCTAATCCGTCATTTCAGTTTTCCGAATGGGGGTTCAGGAAGTCAAAGGCTAGATCCTCCAGGCTAGATCCCAGGTTTGCCTTTATTTTCCGCGGTCACACCTCTCTCCAGGTTTAGGGGTGGGGTCCAGAAAGAAAACATTTTACAAGCTCAGAACTACTTCTTAGAGCCATTTTATCAGAATTAAGGCCATACTTTAAGCTAATCCAGTTAGAGTGGAGGGACAAAGGTCTCTTTCAATTCTGGGGTGTTCCTGGGGACGGGTGAGGGAATTGGGGTGAGGGAAGGGAAAGTAATCAGAATGGTGATGGATGAGTACTTCTTGGTGACATTGTAGAGGATGATGATGAGAAAGCTGTGATGTATTCTAGATGGCCCCTGAATCTTTAGGCCTTGGAGAGGAATGGGTTAGATCATCTCTAAGGTCCTTGGAAACTCTGATCTCCTAAACCCTCCTTCTATAAACTATCCAGCCCCCTCAGCCCTGACCTGACCACTTATTTTCTGCCCCCAAATGACTAGGAATGACCAACCCTGAGGTGATTCAGAACCTGGAGCAAGGCTATCGGATGGTGAGGCCTGACAACTGCCCAGAAGAGCTATACAAACTGATGATGCTGTGTTGGAAGGAGAGGCCTGAGGATCGGCCCACCTTTGATTACCTGAGGAGTGTCTTAGAGGACTTCTTCACTGCCACAGAGGGCCAGTACCAGCCCCAGCCATGACCTTCCTATTTTGGTCTCTCCCATCCCAGTCCCTGGCCTACCTCCCCAGCTTTACTCTTGCCTCCTAAATGACCCCACTCAGACTGAGGCAGGGAAGAATCTGGCAGAAGACAGGGGGCATCAGAATGGAGGCATGGGGCACTAACATCTCAGCCATCACACTTGTGACTCCCTTACCTGCCAAGGAAGGAAGACAGCAGAAGACTTGGCATTGGGCTTGTCCTTTGTGTGCCCCACCCGCAACATGTGATCACCCATACTGACTCCCCACCTCTGTCCTCTCCCTGATTTCTCAGGGCCAGAGGAGAAGCCTGGACTTTGCCCCAGCCCTTTGACTCTTTTGTCTATGTGTCCACCCAGACTGGATTCACTATCTCAGTTTCCATAAAATTCATATTCTTAGCAGCCTTTTGAGAGCAGGGATTGTTCTACATTTCTGCATCTTTCTCAGACCCTCTCCGGAACATAAAGGATATCCAATAAATGTTACCTAAGAATGGTGACTTTCTCCACCCACCACCACTCCACCCCAAGATAGGCCCTCAGCTCTCATCCCTGGGCTGTGAGGGAAGGAGGTATAGAAAAGGGTGATAGGATAGAGTGGAGTATTGAGATGGCACGGTTGGATAGAGCATGGGGCCTAGACTCAGGAGGATGACCTGAGTTCAAATCCAGCCTCAGACATACTTTCTGTCTCTGTGACCCTAGGCAAGTCACTTAACTCAGTTTTCTCATCTGTAAAAGGAACTGAAGAAGGAAATTCAAACCACTTCAGTTTCTTTGTCAAGAAAACCACCACAAATGGGGGCACAGAGTCAGACATGACTAAAATTATGAGTAGGATAGAGGGAAGGATAGGAATAGGATCTTGAGAATTTCTGGGGTTGCATCCCTGCACTGAGAAACTTTCCTCTCTCTGAGTCTCACTTTCCTCATCTTTAAAAAACCCCTCAAATGTTTGAATTGGAGAAAGTGATTTAAGAGCTTTAGAGTGCTATGGAAGGTTCAGGTATGTTTGTGCATGTTCCACCAAAATGTGTTTGCCCTTTGAGAGCCCATGATAACCCCTAGGAGGCAAGATCAGGAGCCTGGACAGGAGAGTCCCCACTACAGACAAGTCTCTTGGACTCTTCTCCCAAGCAAATATTCCATCCTGAACCCCTGATCTCATCCTGGGATAATAATGATAGCTTATTTTAAGGTCTCAGAACAATGATAATAATAGCTAAATTTATATATTGATTTTTAAGATTTGTAAAATAATTAACATGTGCTATCTAAGTCAATCTTGACAGTTTTACAGATGAGGAAACTGAGGCTGAGAGGGGTAAATGAGTCAGGATTTGAATTTATGTGTTCCTGGCTGCAGGTCCAGCACTCTATCCACTGTGCCACCTAGCTACCTTTAAAAACAACAATAAACCTTTAGACTTTGAATGTCACAGACAATTTCTTCTCAATACTAGGCTCCCTGTAGTTGTTGCTGTGGTTTGTCCATTCTTGAAGAGGATCATGACATCAGGGAGGCGATGTCATGACATGCTAGGGAACTGGATTTAAGTGAGGCAGGGCTGTGCAAAGTCACCAGCCTCACTTTCCCCTCCGGAGCCATGTGGGTCCAGTGGCCAGATATGGATCAGGATGACTGGCAAATACTTGGAATCCTTGTTAATGGGGGGGAAAAAACCCTGAGATTTCCGGCTTGCTTTTGAGCAAGAGTTCTGAGCTGTAGTCTGTTAATATCAGTTGGGTGTCCATATTAAGTCCAGCACCAATTTAGTGAGCCCCTGAGAGTCAGGAGGCTTAGCTTGCTAGGTGGCTCAGTGGATGGAGCCTGCAATCAGCAAACTGAGTTCAAAGGTGACCTCAGACATTTACTAGCTGTTTAACCCAGGGCAAGTCACTTAAAGGCTGTCTGCTTGAATTTCCTTAACTATAAAATGGAGATAATCATAGTACCTACTTTCCATGGTTGTAGAGAGGATCAAGTGGGATAATATTTGTACAGTGTTTAGCACAACGCCTGGCACATAGTAGGTACTTAGTAAATGCCTATTCTTTTCTCTGCCTCTCTCTTCCCCTCTTCTGAATCTTAATTTCCTCATTTATAAAATAGGGACCTCAAAGACCATTTAATCCAAGCACTTCATTTTACAGATAAGGAAGCTGAGACTTAAGACGATTGTGAGAGTCTTGCCTAAGTAAGTAAAACAGTTTGAATTTGAACCTTGGTTCTCTGACTTCAGAGCCAGGACTTTTCCATTGTATCATTATATGAGACTCAAGTGAGATTGTTTTGGTAAAAATACTTTGGGAACTTTAAAACCCTACATGTCAGTTATTATGAATACTGCTATTATCTAGTCCAGACCCCTAATTTTTCAGATAGGAAAACTGAGACCTAGAGAGGGATAATAACTTCCCCAAGGTCAATTGCTAAGTCATTAATACAGTTAGGATTTGAATACAGGGACCTTAACTGAGTTCAGCAGCTGGACATAGTAGGTGCTTAAATTGAATGAAATTAGACCCACATATAATAATCTGTTGCTGGGCTAGTCAATTAACCTTTTAGTGTCCCCTCAGACTGATCTTTCCCCTGTCCTTCCAGACTTCTCTTTCCCAGGCAATTCTCTGACTATAATTTGGTAGAAGGAGTTATCTTACTGGGCATTCCTTACTTAGATGAGATCACCCCCACAGTCTAAGGATAAACAAGAAAGAAAAAAAGGAAGCAAGAAATGTCACAAGGAAGTCATAGACAAGAGAATCTCAGCATACATCAAAATACTTAAAGTAGCATATTTGGGGGTAGCAAAGAACAGGAAACAAAGTAGATGCCTATTTATTGGAGAATGGCTGGTTAGTCTTTACTTTAAAATATTTTTTTCCAATTACATGTAAAAACAAATTTCAACATTCATTTTTTAAAAATTTTGAGTTCCAAATTCTCTCCTTTCTCTTTCCTCTTTAAGAAGGCAAGCAATTTGATATCTGTTATACACACACAGTCATGCAAAACATATCCTTATTAGTCATGTTGTGAAAGAATTGGTCTTTGAAAGTAAGGTAATATATTCTTGTGCTCCAAGAAAGAACCAATGTTATGAATACAGAGAAACACTAAAAGACTTACATGAACTGGAGCAGAGTGAAATAAACAGAGCCAAGAAAAACAATTTACACAATGACAGTAACAATGTAACCAGAAAGAATAGCCACAAGACAATCCAAAGTAACTGTTGCAGAATTACAAAGAACAAAACTGCCTCTAAAAGAAGACTGGAGAAGACATCCTGTTCCGCTCCTCTCCAGAGAGGTAGAAAGTCTATAGTGTTGAATTAGATATTTTCAAATATTTTCCCCCATGCATTGATTGATTTTGCTGACTTCCTCACTTTTTTTCCCTTTAAAAATATTATTTTCTCTTTTTAGCAAGGGAATGGGATGGAACTCTAGGAGAAATTTAAGTGACATAAAAACAAATGATGTCAATACAATTTTTATTTTGTAAAAAAAGCAGCTCCATGAGACAAATAGTGAGGCATTATACTCATTTTACAGATGAGATAAAGAAAATTGAGGCCCAAGGAGAGAAAGTGACTTTTCTCGTCATAGGATTTGGTGCTGGAAGGCGGGGTGTCTTTACTCCGCTCCCATTTTATAGAGGAGAAAACTGAGGCTCAGAGATTTTCTCAAGATCAGAAAATACGCAAGTAGTCTATAGACAGGATTCGAACCTTCCATCTACCAACTCAAAGTGAGGACTTCCTTCCACTAAACGACAAAGCCCTCTTCAAATTCACCCCTCCCCCCAGTGAGTGCAGCAGCCCTCCCGCCTCCCCTCCACCTTGAACCCAGGTCTCCAGACATTCAAAGCACATTTAAAGAAAGGGCCAATGCTAGATTGCCCCTCCGCGGCCCCCCAGTTTCAATGCGTTGTGGTACAGTCTGTGGCCAGAGGGCGCCCCCCAGCTTTCACACGTGGTACCACCGGAGAGTGTCCGGGCCGGCTTCTTTCCCAGCCTCCTAGCCCGGAGCCAACTTCCGGGGTGGGGATGCTGAAGTGTGATTGGTTGTCGTTTAGTCAAGTCTGGCAGGACATTGGTAGACGAGCGGGGAGGGGGCGGGCGGAATGAAGGGGACCGCGCCCCCTCCCTCAGGTTGGACGTAGTGCGGCGCCGCGGGCTGGCGCGAGGGTGCGAGGCAAGATGGCGCTGACTCAGGGCACGAAGCGGAAAGTCTGTTACTACTACGACGGTGAGGGCGGCCGGCCAGGGCTGGGGGGCTTGAGGGGACCAGACTGGGGGGATGGGAACCCGAGGGGATAGACCTGGGAGGAGGGGACTCTGAGAGAACAGGACTTGGGGGAAGGGAGCCTGGGAAACTGGAGGGAGGAGAAGGGACCAAGGAGACGGGGCGGTGGGTGGGGGAGAGGAGACTAAAGCGAGGCAGGATGGGGAAAGACCCCAAGGTGGGGCAGGAGACTGAGGGAGGAAGACTAGGGGGGAGAGGAGACTAAGAGGGGGAGTGGAGAGTGAGGGGGGCAGGACTGGGGGGAAAACCTTAAGGGGGGAAGGGGGACTGAAGGGGGAGCAGGATTGGGGGGGAGAGAAGAGTAAGGGGGGCAGGAGGGGGGAGGACCCAAAGAGGGAGGGGAGACTAAGGGGGGCAGGACTAGGGGGAAGAGGAGACCAAGTGGGGCAGGACTGAGGGGAGGACGCTAAGTCGGGGAGAGGGGACTGAGGCGGGAGGGGAGGCGAAGGATTTGGGGGGAGAGGAGCCTGGCGGGGAGGAGATACGCGGAGGGGCAGGACTTTGCGGGGGAGGGAAGACTAAGGGGGGGAGGGGAGCTGAGGTGGAGAGGAAACTGGGGGGGGGGGCAGGACCAAGGAGAGGAAACGGGGTCAAGACGGAGAGGGAGAGGAGTCTTGCGGGGAAAGTAGGGTGGTGGAAGGGGGACCGGACTGCTGGGTAGGGTAGCCTGAGGGAGAAAGAAAGGGGGAGGCAGGGCTAAGGGGGTGGCGAGCCTGGAGGGAAAAGGAGGCTGAGATGGGCAATTCTATGGAGGGAGAGGAGCAGGAGTGGGGAGTTTGAGAAGGACTTAAGAACCAGATGGGGGGGAGGGGACTGAAGAAAGGACTAGGGGGAGGGAACAGGAATGGGGGGAGGGGACTCTTGAGAATTGGACTGGGGGGAGGGGAGCCTTCCAGGAGGCTAGGACCGGGATGGATGGGAGGAGGGAAGCTGGAGGGCACTGGAGTAGGGAGGGGAGGTGGGGGGAAAGATTCAAGGAGCCGAAACTCCCAGGCAGGAAGCGGGGGGTGTCTGGTCGGGAGCAGTATCCTAGAAGTGGAAGGGGAGATGTCTAAGTTACAGATTTGGAAAAGAAATTAGGCTGGAGAAAAGACATAATTGGGGGCTGGTGTGATATGGAGCCGTTGATCTCTCTAGCCTAGCTGAAGACATGAGGCTTCTGTAGAATGGGGGGGGGGGGGGAAGGAGAGAAAACCCCAAAAGTACATTCCATACTTCTATTCACAAATTAATACCCCTCCTGTTTATGGAAAATATTGCTTTGTGTTTCAAAGGAGCAGCTATCAAATTCTTCTTAACTGGGTTGATTCCTTCCTTTGGAAGCCTAGAGACATTGTGAGTGACTGGTCAGGGCTGTTCAACACTTTGTTACCTCTCAGCCCTTTTGTGATGAGACCCCAACGATCTGTCTCCCCCATGGCAGGCACTGGACTTGGCTAGTGGCACCTGTTGCAGAGAGATAGTTCTGAGGGATGGGAGTGGTTATGTGTTGATTTACAAGCCTGAATTATCCTTGGGAGCTCTTAAGACTTGACTTCCTAAAACATATCTAGAGGTTGGTACAGTGAAAGAACACTGGACAAGGAGCCTCAATCTCTACTAACTTAAATGTGTGAGCACGGTAGATACATCACAGTTTCTTTGGATCTCAGTTTCCTGGTCTTTAAAATGAGTATAATAATGCCTGCCTACCTCACTGGATTGCTGTGAGAATGAACCGATATAAAAGCTTTGAAGAGGTAAAGAACAAGAACAGAAAACCCCAACTCTCTAAAAGGATGGTGATCATTATTTTTCAAGTGTATGTAGCACTTTTAGTAAGCTCATAATGAATGCTTGTTAACTTTCATATTGTGGAGATGAAATTGGGAGGGCTTAATGATAGCTCACTTTAATTTTACTTTAATTTCTGACAGTTCTGCTTTTCACCCGGTCTTGAGTCAATAAGTAGCCCAGTGCCTCTAAATCAGTTCAAATCCCCATTCCCTTTACTCTCCCATCCTTCTTATCTCAGTGCTTCTCCCTTTCCAGCTTTGGAATTATAATCAAAATGAACTTTTTTTGCTCTCAGATGGGGTGTGGCAGTCTTGTTTGCCTCTGGACCCTCTCAAACTTCTTGGCCTCCTGTGTAACCTGTCTTGTATCAGAATGTAAACTCCTTGAGAGTGGGGAGTGTGTGCATGTTGTGTGCTTTTGTATTTGTATCCTCTCACTTTGCACTCGATTCTTTTTTTTTTTTTTTAAAGAAAGTCTTAGGAGAGGGAAGTTAGTTGTCCCTGGTAACACCATTGTTAAATGGAAGTGCTGGGCTATAAATCCTAATATCTTGACATCTTTTTCTCTTGTCCTGAAAGGAATACTCCCTGACTCTACATAACAATAATAATAGTATTTATGTACCACCAGGCACTTGCTAAGCATTTTACAATTATTATCTCATTTGATTTTTACTGTAATTCTTCCAGGCAGGATTATTTACCCCCATTTTACAGTTGAGGAAACTGAGAGGTTAAGTGACTTGCCCCACACAGCTAGTATGGAATTGAGAGGGAGATTTGAACTCAGTTCATCCTTGACTCTATCCATTGTGCCACATACTTCCCAATTACTTTCAGAAGAACTCCTTATTCAAAAATGGAGTTTACTGGAAGCTTGGTTCAGTCTTATGCCTGAGATAGAAGAGCTAGGGGCAAGTAGGCATATTTTATTTAAATTCAGCAAGTATTTATTAGGCTTGATATTTTACAAGCCCTGTACTAGACTGACAGTGTGGACAGGAACAAATGAAAAAAATGAAAGTTTACTTAAAAGGATTACTTTGGGGGTTGGGGGAAATCCCATGTACATAAAAGTAAATTAAAAAATACAAAGTAAAAGGATAGGACAATGACAACTGGAGAACTGAGAAGGGCCTCTAAAGAGGCAATGCCTAAGCTGGACTTTGAGGGAAACTTGCCTCTCTAAGGAATGCTGGTGGGAAGAGAAAACATTATAGTCACAGGATAACCTGCGAAAGGCACAGAGGTGGGAGATTCTGTGGTGCTGGATGTTCAGAGAACAGCAGTTCTGCCAATTTGATGGTAACAAGAGTGACTACAGGGAGAGATTAGACTTGTAATTTCACTAGTATGGGGTAGATTTCTCTCTAGTGAGAACATGAGTGGTCAATCTGAAAAGATAGATTGGAGCCAAGTAGGGAGTGGCTTTGAATGCCAAAGGACTTTGCATTTTTATCCTAAAGACAAGAGGGAGCCAGTGAACCTTCTTGAACAGAGGTATTATTAGACCTGTGCTTTAGGAATATCAGTTTAGCAACTGTGTGGAAAATAAGTTAGAAAGGGAAAATACTAGAATCCAGAGAACCAGTTAGAAAGCCTGCAACAGTCAGGGAAGAAACTGAACTAGGTAGGATGATTGTGTAATGAATGACTAGGCAGCTGATTATGATTTCCCCCTTTTGAGGATGGTGGTATCTTCCACAGAAATGGGGAAATTTGGAGGTTTGTGTTAGGGGAAGGGTGAGATTAATAAAGATAAGTAAGTTGTGTTTTGGATATGGTGAATTTGAGCTGCTTAAGAGACATCCAGATGGAGGGAGATGTCCAGCAGGCAGTTGGTAGTGTGAGATTGGAGTTCAGGAGAGATGGGTGCTGTATATGTAGACTGAGATGTTATCTGCATTGATACAATAGTTTGAACCAGGCTTTAGAGGCAACTAGGTAGCTCAGTGGATACAGCCCTAAACCCAGAGTTTAGCAAATCATTTCACCTCTATTTTCCTTTGTTTCCTTATCTGTAAAATGAGAATTAATAATAGCACCTCCTTCACAGGTTTGTTTTGAGGATCAGATAAGAAGATACTAGCAAATCCCCAGCCTTGCAGCACATAGGTGCTTAAATAAGGGCCTGTGCCCTGGACTTGGAGGAACTGAAAAGATGACTGAGAGAAGAGGGCCTAGTCCTGATCCTTGGGATACACCCACACATAGGAGCAGAACATGCATGAGAATAATGTACTTAAGAGTGTGAATAGGGCCAGTCAGACCTGAGGGAGAAACATGAGACAGTTGTGTTATTGTGTTATAAAAGCTCACACAGGGTATTCAGGAGAGAGGACTGGCATCGGGGACTGAAACTGCAAAGAGATCAAAAAGTGTTGTTTGAATTGAATGTTGAGATCAGAGGCCAATCCCAAGGAATCAGAATCATAGATTTAGAGCAACCTCTTCATTTTACAGTTGAGGCCAGGAGAAGTTGTGATTTGCTCAAGGTTACATAGCTAGTAAGTGACTGAGGCAAGATTTGAGCCCAAGTTCTCTGACTTCAAAGCTAATGCTCTTTCTACTCTACAGTGGATGAGGTGAAAAAGTGTGGATAAAGACTTCTCTTCATAGGAGTTTGGCTGGGAGAGGAAGGAGATTTAAGGCTGTATGGAGACTTTGTGAAGCTTTTTTGTGGATGAGGAGACCTGGCCATGTTTTTGGTCAGCAGGGAATGATTCAGTGTTTAAGCAGGCACAAGGTTCTGGAGGAGAGGGTAGGAAATGGATCAAGAACACTTGCATGGAAAAGAATGATAAGATTAATTGTAGAATTCAGAAGAGGAAGCTGAGGATGGATGGGGTCAGTAAAAGTTTGAGATCCTCTTGAAAGAGTTGAATGTAGATGGCTTAAGGAGAAAGTGTAGGTTTGGAATATGCTTTGTCAAGAGTATAGTAAAAGTGATTATAGCTAGCTGGGAGCTATTGTAGTTTATAATATAATATAAACTAGCATTATATAGTGCTTTAAGGTTTGTAAAGTGCTTTACACTTTTGAGGCCAGCAACTTATATGATTTAACCAGGGTTACATAGCTAGTAAATATCTGAGGCTGAATTTGAATTCAGGTCTTCTGACTCCAGATCCAATATTCTATTCATTATATCAACTATACTTTTATAATAGTTATAAGGGAAGAGAACAACTGTGATGGTCTATTGGAAATAAGATAATATATTTATAGTTGTCCCAGCACAGCTGAGACTTCTTCCAGCAGTATTCAGAACTACTCAAATATATGTGGATAGAGGGAGTAATTTTGGGTTTGGGGTTTGAAAAGGGTGAGAGGAAAGAAATTCAAAGGTAAAGGACCACAGAAGTTGAGCTGGTTAACTAGAAAGTCAAACTCTCAAGAGGGGGAAAGTGTAAGTGTTGAACTGTGAGAGGTAGAGTAAGGGGTGCTGGTGAGATCATAAAATAGGTTTGGTGGGGGAGAGATTGAAGAAGTTCCTTTAGAAGGAATTTCAGAATTCAGGGTTTTGGGAGAAGGAAAGATGAGATCACGGTGATTTACTGGACTTCTGGGTGTTTGAGGAGATTCTGCATGTAAAGCCAGGGCTAGAGTTGGGAGTACTGGACCCAGATGCTGAACTACTCTAGAGGAAGAAAAACTTAGAATTATGCAGAGTGGAGTGAACAGAGTCCAGTTTCTGCCCTCTATAAAGGAAGGCCTGGGAGGAGTTTGGTGCTCCGTCCCTCTAAGAGAGATAGAATAGTTTCGGTGATGAGATTAGAAGCGATGAGCTTATCCTGGGAGTGGCATTTTAGAGTTGAAAGGAGCTGGGCAGCACATATGGAGTGGGATCAAATGTAAAGTGCTTCCCATTCTGTGTGGAGTAGAGTTTGGCCTCCTAAGTACCATAGATTGTCAAGGCCTTCCCAGCGGCTATGATTCAGGCCTCGGTCCTTAGTTCCCTTGGTACCTGTACCGTGCAACTGTCTCAACCCTTGCCCTTCCACCTCTATAACCTGTCTCTGGGATTTGCATCAGAATTATTCCCCCAGACCAGGTCTTCAATTCCTTTGTTCAGGAATGTCCCAGAAACCCCTGAGTACCACCTTTTGATATTTGAGCTCTATGGCTGAAAGATAATGTTCTTGTGATCTAAGTCTTACAAAAGATCAGCATCCTACTGTTGACTCTAAGAAGCTATAGCCATATGAGACAGGGTTTTAGGTAAATACACTGTATTTGGGGGGCTGTAAGAAGTGACAGGATAATGCAGACACTCTTAGCTTTCATAAAAAGTATAGGGTCGAAGACTTGGAATCATAAACACAAAGGACCATCTCTACTCCCATTAAAGTATCCTGTATCTTTGGCATTGTCTGTGTCAAATAAAATTGTGCTTGCCATCTGCGGTCATTCAGAAGAGTGGTCCAGGCAGAATTTATATTACTTTTCTGCACAATTTACTGTTCTTTTAAGTTTCCGGTGAGGTCTGGAAACCTAGGACTGGGATAGTCTCACTAAGGTCCTGGGCATCCTGATTTCCCAGCGTAAGGCTGCTATTGATTGGAACAGGTCCCTAGAGGAGCTTTGCAAGGACCCTGATCCTTCATAGAGGGAATCTGCTGTCTTTGGAAATGCACTATATGAGCTGGCATCTGTAACTTTTGGTAGCTACAGAGCTTAGTTTATTGTTGCAAAACAATTTTATGAATTGAAAGGACCCCTTCAGATTCTGCAGGCAGATTCTGGCCTTTTCCTTAGCTGTAAAATGATGGGGTTTGGATTAAATGCTTTGTCAAGTACCTCCCAGCTCCAAATTTTTCTTTGATACTGTAAGCTTAACTCCACAGCAGGGACTTCTTTAATTCTGCCTGGACTGGAAAAATAATAAATGTCTTATCCTTCTGTCACTGAAATCATGACTTTTTCTTCCTCAGGGGATGTTGGAAATTACTACTATGGGCAGGGCCACCCAATGAAACCCCATCGAATCCGAATGACTCACAACTTGCTCCTAAACTATGGGCTCTACCGGAAGATGGAAATCTATGTAAGTTTAGGGGAGGTTGTTTTATCTAAGTCCTAGTTCTCTTTGAAAACTGCTGCTGAGAGTAGAGGATTCATAGGCCCAAGGGAGTATATTTTCCTGAGACAAAAAAATAGATTGACCACCTAGTTTGAACTGTCTCTGTTGTTCCTGTCCTTCTGGCCCCCTAAAAAGCTGGGCACTTAATGGTCTGAGCACTGAAGTTTCAGTGTGGATTGTTTGGGATGTGAATTTACATACCTTCTGGGTTTGATCCAACCCTAGCATTAGCCTGCTCAGGTCATTCAGGTTTCTGGTGCTATGGAAAACCCTCAGCCCAAGATTCCAAATAAGTAATCCAGTTAATAAAAACATTCAAATACCTCAAGTCACAGTGGTCCCCAAGGGATTAAAAAGCAGTTCACCAGAAGATGAAAGGTGAAGGATTTAACCATCTAGAAGGTTAGAAGAAATGAGCTGGGAAGTAACTGTTCTGAGATTTTTCTCTCCTTGGCCCAAATTCTAGAGCTGATTATATCTTCCTTGCCCAGAGGACTCACAACTGGGGCTCATGTCTATCCCCCTGGGGCAGAATTAACTCAGTCTGCTCCATATCTTCTTTGTTCACAATAGGTACCTCCTGGTATTGTGTGTGTTGGGGGGGAGAAGGGAGAGAATGGTTCAACTTCAGCCTCCCAGGTTCTATCAGTAATTTGGCTCAGCAGAAGTAGAGGAGACCATGCCCATTCTGAGGAATTGCTGATGGGTCTTTGCGGGGAGGATGGTAGAGAATTAGGCAAGGGCCTAGAGATCCTCGTCCTGGAAAGCTTTAGCCCACCAGAGAAAAGATGGCTCAAATAGGTTAGGCGGGAGGAATTGTAGCAGTGAAAGAGTTTGGGGAGAGTGGGGAGCAGAGGGGCCTTGAGTTTAAACTTCAGATAAAGAGTCATCATGTGGAAATATTAGGGAAGGAGAGGTTCATCGGAGAATGCTAAGACTTCTAATGACTCCTTCTGTCCTACCAAATGAAACTTAGATTTTTCAGCATCTCATTCAAGGGCTTGCCTCTTGAGTCTTCTCTCCCTCCAGTCACGTCCATTTGCCCCCTTTCTCCCCTGATACACACAGCAAACTCATTTAGCTTAGCACTTTACAAGTTTCTGGTAGACAAAAAAGATGAAGTAAGATGCTTACCTATTGGAGTTTATAATCTAGTAAAGGATGGACAGGGGTACCATACTTTCATAAATAACTTAAGCACCTAAGTGTCTTGTGAGAAGGTGGAATCCCTGTAACTAGAGATACTGAGACACTTCCTTGAGGTGGCACTTTTTTTAATGAGGGAAAAGGGGAGGGCGATATTCTGGGCATAGGGAACAATGTGGGGGGGAAAAAACCCTTGGCAGGACAGTATAGACTAGACCAGGTTAGCTTAGCTAAGCTAACTTTGGCTTTTGAGGGTTTCTGTGGCTTGGAATGTCTTAGAGGAAACTGAGTACCCCTGTCAATCTTGCCTGACTATCTAGGTCCACCTCTTCCAGCTGTTACTTCAGAACTGCTGCAGCACAAGTTTCATCACTTACTGCTGATCTCCTAGATCATTGCTTGTATGTTATTTTCATCTGTGCAAACAGACTGAGCTCCATAGAAGCTTTGGATTCTATTGCCCGTCTTTATATTCTTACCCTTGTACATAAGCATAAGTGCTCAGAGAGCTGAAGGAAAGGGAGACTGATGACAGTAATTCCCCCTTTCTCGTTTGGTCTTTCCAGCGGCCCCACAAAGCCCACGCGGATGAGATGACCAAGTACCACAGCGATGACTACATCAAGTTTTTACGGTCTATTCGTCCTGATAATATGTCGGAGTACAGCAAGCAGATGCAGAGATGTGAGTCTGCGCACCCAGCTGGCTTCCTAGAGGGCTGCATTAGATTCTGCCAAACTATTTTTCCCACCAAAGGAACAGGTCACAGGGCCTAGGTCTCTTTTGTTAGCATGGGGAGCTCCTGGGTGATTTATCAAGAACTGTGATTCAGTGACTTGCCCAGAGCCATAGAATGTCACAGGTGAGACATGACCCAAGGCCCTTCTGGCTTGGAGGTCTTCTCTTGTGTCCACTGTGTCATGCTGTGTCTCTTTCCCCACCATGTGCTGAGTTACTTCTCTGATTTGTAAATAGCAGTTTATAATGTACCTGTTCTTGCTCTCAGTACTATTTTAGGGTAGGAGAAAAAGGTTCTATTCCCAGCTCTGATCTTGGGCCATTACATTTAACCTCTTAAGGCTTCAGTTTTCTTATGATCTCTAAGTCTCATTCTAGCTAAATGATTTTTAAAGTTCTGTAGCTGATATTAGTGTCATTGGAAAACCAGTGGTCCGGTCTCAGAAGCTACTTCTCACCAGTAGAGAGTCACTTTACATCAGTTCGGGTGAGGGGGGATTGCCCATATTTTAGCAGATACCTCATCTGAGGTATCCTTAGAGGTATCCCTTTCATATCTAAAGACTTGGTATGTAATGTAATCAGTAACTCACATTTCTGTAAATATTTAAGGTTTATAAAGCACTTTGCTCATAATAGCCCCATGTCCCCATTTTATTACCTGAGGTGATTTGCCAGTGGTCTGTAGTTCATTGAATGGCAGAGCCAAGATTATAACACAGATCTCCTAACTCCCAAGTACACTATCTCAATAAATCCAGTTTTTAGGCTGTTTGGTTTAATTTCACACTAAGGACCAGGCAATGTAGCAGAAAAGGTGTGGATGACTTAAGACTTTGGTTCCTGTCCCAGCTTCTCTGCTTACTGTTTGCCCTGGGCCGCTTCTCTGAGTCTCAGTTTCTTCGTCTCTGATTAGGAAGACTAATGTTTGTATTGACTACTTAGTGTTGCTGTGAGAAAACTACTTAAATTACATTTGTAACATTTTTTAGTTTACTATTTTCTTGACCTAGTGGCATTATAGGGAAGGGTGCTGTGTTTGGAAACAGGAGACCTGGGTTCAAATCCCAATTCTGAATCTCAGCTGCCCGAAAAAGAAAAGGTAATAATACCCTGCCTACTTCATAGGGTGATGCTGAAGAAAGCGTTCTGTAAGACTTTAACATTCTATAAAAGTGTGAATTATTATTGATATTATTTTGTACTTAATGCTAATAATTTGTGATCACTTGTGGAGCACTAGGAAACCTGCTATATCACCTTTACAGCAAGACTGATGGCCCTTTAAGGCCTGGATCAGATGGAGGGTCTCAGGCAGAGTGCTACTAATGACACATGGAGAGCTGTGAAAGCTCTTTAGTTGTCAGGGTCTGTTGCCGTAGGGGAGAGCTGGATTCACTAAACTTATGGTAGGCACAGAGCTGAAGCTGGAGCAGACACAGCTTCTGTACAAGTCATCCTCATTGTCTCTGTATATCTTCCACTGGTTCTTAATCATTTAGGAAATTCTAACCATGTGCCTTTCTCAGCTTCCCTTTTGGCTCCACCAGTCTACTTACTGGGCATGTGCCACTCCAGGAGATGCTGATCTCTGCTGAGATGTTGTTTGAGAATGTTTGATGGAACAGATGCCTCCCTTACTAACTGGTGGCAGCCTTTCCTTCACCTGTCTCTCTGGGTGGGGCTTTAAAAGTACTACTAGTAAGTAACAGACAACCTGTGGCATATTAGGCTGCTCCTGTCAGTGCAGGCTTTACTGTTTGTAAAGTATTTTCCATAGATAGTTCTATAGTGCTTAGAGTGGGGTGGATACCTTGAGGTCCCTCGTTTTCCAAGCAGATCTTCCTTACCTTAGCATAGTGACCTAACTGAGCACTTAGAAAGGCAGCATTGCTGGGTGGCTAGAGTGCCCTTGGTTCAAACCCTGCCCTGGCAAGTCACCTAATGTCTGACCCTCTGTTTCCTTATTTTTATTTATTTATTTATTTATTTATTTATTTTATTTATTTATTTAACTTTTTACATTCATTTTCACAAAATTTTGGGTTCCAAATTTTCTCCCCTTTTATCCCCTCCCCACACCCCAATGCCTCAAGCAATCTAATTTTCCCTATCTCCAATCTGCCCTCTCTTCTGTCATCCCTCCCTTCTCTTGTCTCCATCTTCTCTTTTCTCCTGTAGGGCCAGATGACTTTCTATTCCTCATTAACTGTATGTCTTCTTTCCTAGTAGCAACAACAATACTAAACAGTTGTTCCTAAAACTTTGAGTTCCAAATTCTCCCCATCCCTCCCTCCCCACCCATTCCCTTTGGGACAGCAGGCAATTCAATATAGGCCATATCTGTGTAATTTTGCAAATGACTTCCCTGATAGTCGTGTTGTGTAAGACTAACTGAATTACCCTCCATCCTACCCTGCCCCTCATTGTTTCTATTCTGTCTTTTGATCCTGTCCCTCCCCAAGTGTTGACTTTAAATTGCTCCCTCCTCCCTTTGCCCTCCCTTCCATCATCCCCCCCCTTGCTTATCTCCTTCTCCCCCACTTTCCTATACTGTAAGATAGGTTTTCATACCAAAATGAGTGTGCATTTTATTCCTTCCTTTAGTCAAATGTGATGAGGGTAAACGTCTTGGTTTTTTTTTTTCCTCAGCTCTCCACTTTATCCCTCCACTAAAAAGTCTCCTACTTGCCTCTTAAATGACATATAATTACCCCATTCCATTTCACCTTCTTTCCTCCCACTACATTTCTCTCTCACCATTTGCCTTAATTTCTTTTAAGCTATGGTCCCATCCTATTCAATTCACTCTGTGCTCTCTGTCTCTGTATGTGTGTATGTGTGTGTTCGTGCATGTGTGTACATGTGTGTGTGTGGTCCCAACTACCCAGATACTGAAAAGTTTTAAGACTTACAAATATTGTCTTTCCCTGTAGGAATGTAAACAGTTCACTTATGGTAAGTCTCTTAAGACTTCTCTTTGCTGTTTACTTTTTCATGCTTCTTCTCATTCTTGTGTTTGGAAGTCAAATTTTCTTTTCAGCTCTGGTCTTTTCATCAAGAATGATTGAAAGTCCCCTGTTTCATTGAAAGACCATATTTTCCCCTGAAGTATTATACTCAGTTTAGCTGGGTAGGTGATTCTTGGTTTGAGTCCTAGTTCCTTTGACTTCTGGAATATCCTATTCCACGCCCTTCAATCCCTTAATGTAGAAGCTGCTAGATCTTGTGTTATCCTGATTTTATTTCCACAATACTGGAATTGTTTCTTTCTAGCTGCTTGTAAGATTTTCTCCTTGACCTGGGAGTTCTGGAATTTGGCCACAATGTTCCTAGGAGTTTCTCTTTTTGGATCTCTTTCAGGTGGTGATCGATGGATTCTTTCAATACTTATTTTGCCCTCTGGTTCTAGAATGTCAGGGCAGTTTTCCTTGATGATTTCATGGAAGATGATATCTAGGCTCTTTTTTTGATCATGACTTTCAGGTAGTCCCATAATTTTTAAATTGTCTCTCCTGGATCTATTTTCCAGGTCAGTTGTTTTTCCCCTGAGATATTTCACATTCTCTTCCATTTTTTCATTCTTTTGGTTTTGTTTGGTGATTTCTTGGTTTCTCGTAAAGTCATTAGACTCCATCTGTTCCATTCTAATTTTGAGAGAACTATTAAATTCAGTGAGCTTTTGAACCTCTTTTTCCATTTAGCTAATTCTGCTTTTGAAAGCATTCTTCTCATTGGCTTTTTGAACCTCTTTTGCCAATTGAGTGAGCCTATTCTTCAAGGTGTTATTTTCTTCAGCATTTTTTTGGGTCTCCTTAACCAAGGTATTGACCCGTTTTTCATACTTTTCTTGCATCTCTCTCATTTCTCTTCCCAGTTTTTCCTCCACCTGTCTAACTTGCTTTCCAAAATCCTTTTTGAACTCTTCCAAGGCCTGAGCCCACCCGACATCCCCCTGGGATGTCTGGGGTACTGAGGCCCCGCTCTTCACATCTTTCCCTGATGGCAAGAATACATCCTCGTCAGATCCGAAGGTCGGGATCATTTGCATTTGTTGGAAAAAACTCTCTATAGTCTTATTTTTCTTCCCTTTTCTAGGCATTTTCCCAGCCAGTTACTTGACTTCTGAGATTCCTGTCCACCCCCGCCTAGAACCACCCAGCTAATGCTTGGGGTCTGAGATTCAAATGGGCTTTCCACGCCGCCCGCCTGCTGATCAATGTGAGCTTTAGTTCTGGTGCTGGAGTGGGGGCAGGGCCTCCTCCCAGGCTCAGCTCCCTCAGGTTGTTTATGCAGAGACTTTCAGTAATGAAGATCCTGCCTGCTGCTCTGCCGCCGCCCCTGCCTCTGCAGCCGCCGCTTCCTCCTGAGGGGGCCCGAGTCATGGAGACACCCCGCTCCCCTCCAGCCAGCCGTCTCTCTCACTGACCTGTAGCTTCTGTGGGCGGAGGGACTTTCCTGGCTGCCAGAGCTTCCGTCCCTGAAGCCTGCTCGGGTCAGCTTCTCTGGGGCTGCGGCCAGGGCAGCGCTGGGGTGGGGTCCGCTTTCCGGGGCGCGACGGACCCTGGGGACGGGTCTCCAGGGCTCTCTGGAACGGAAATCTCTTCCACTCTGTTTCTGTACACCTTTCAGTGGTCCAGAAGTTATGGGGATCTCTTTTTACATTAATTCTATGGGCTGTAGTTTCGGAGCTCATAAACATGTGTCCTTCTATACCGCCATCTTGGCTCCGCCCCCCCGTTTCCTTATTTTTAAAATGGGCACAGTTCTTTTCTGTTATGGATCTCTTTGGCACTTTGGAAAAACCTATGAACCTCTCCTCAGAATTTTAAAAAATATAATTAAGGAAATGCTGCATTTCAGTTAGAAGTTAGTGAAAATAAAGATGTAATTTTTCCCCCATCCAAGTTTACGGACTCCCTGAAATCTCTGGAGGTCCACTGAGCCTAGGTTAAGAACCTCACGTCTGAAGACATGAGCTGTCTTCGTTGTGAAGCCCTCTGTAGATTCCGTGTGAATACTTTATTGCACTATACAAGTGCCCGAAATGCTGATGAGAGTGCAAGTGAACTCCCTTTTCCTTTCCCAGAGCACTAGCAGTGGAGGCTGCAGTGGGGGAGCATTCACTGCTGGTGTAAGAGGTGAGTTCCAGTGCCAGCCTTGCCATCGACTCTCCTCGTGATGCCTTTTCCTACCTGTAACTCGAGGTTTGACTAGATGGTCCATCCCTAAGGACTTTTCTAGTTCTAAAATTCTATGATGCTGGCTTGTGTTATTTGTTTTGTTTTGTTTTTTAATGAATGTTGGATTAGGAGAAAAGTCTTAATTTCCTTTGCCTGTTCCCTGAACTCTTTATTGCTGGTGCTTTGAGTCTGAGCAGTAGGTATATTCTTACAACACTTGAACCTTATTTGGCCAGCCCCCTGAAGGAGGAAGTAGAAAGGAGTTAGCTGCCTTTGTGTAAATAACCTGGGCTGTGAGAGAACAAAGTTCATACTGATACAACCTAGTAGTGTTTGCTCCAGGGTGTAGGGGAAAGCTACCAGTCTTCTCAGTCCCCTCAGAGATGCTGCCCCTCTTTGGAATACCTCTGGTAAGGATAATTTCCAAGGGTAGTGTGTGGTTGAGGTCAGTGCATCTTTTAGTTAACTCATCTTACCCCAAAGCTTATTTGATTCAGAGAAGGCTGGTAACCCTTTTCCATTTCAGAGGCTAGCTTGATATACCAAGTGAGTTGTTGGTGACTAATGTGCTTCCTCTCTCCACTCCCTTTTTGTTCCATATGTATATAATATAATTCATACATTTCATCAGTTTTGTACAATTTTTTACTCATATCTGAAGGTAAAACTTACTCTGGTTATTTGTAGAGAAGACAACATATAGTGTATTGGTGGGAGCATTGAATTTTAATCAGGAGTCCTGAGTTTGAATCTCACCTCATACATAAGCTGAATGACCATGAGCAAGTCCCTAAAAGCCCAGTGCTTTAGTTTCCTCACCTGTAAAATTGGAATAGTAGCACTTGAACTCTCTGCATCATAGAAGTGTGCTAAGGAAGTTCCAAACAAATGTAATTATTACCTCCTGCAGTGAGTGGCGATAATCTCTCCTCTGCCCATCTCCTAGGTCGGGAGAATCACATGAGGTAGTATGTATGAAAGTACTTTGTAAAAAAACAAAGTAATTCCCCAGAGCCCAAGGAAGAGGTGTGTGGGACAGAAAAGGGTATGGTATTCCCTGTTCTATAAAGTAAACATGGTGTATTATTTGTTGTTTCTCAGAATTCATTTAAAGAGACCTGAATCCTTTACCTCAAGGATTCCTTTCTTTTTGCTTAGTCTTGAAAAGATTGTGCTTCAGAGATTGTCCTGTTGCATCGGAGGCCCAGAACTGGCTCTTCTCAAAGGCATAGAAGTGGAGAACCTAGTCATGGACCAAAACCTGAGATTTTCTCAATGTTAGAGAATTCAGATCTCTTAATGAAAAGTCAAGGGAAGGTCTTAAGGAATAACTTTGTCCCTTATTCTCTTTCAAGTTAACGTTGGTGAAGACTGCCCAGTGTTTGATGGCTTATTTGAGTTCTGTCAGTTATCCACTGGTGGATCTGTAGGTAAGGAGCCTCTGTCCTTCCTTTCAGTGGCTTGGCTGTGATAGAGCAGAAATGGCTGGAGTTTCTACTAAACAAACAGTTGACCTCTTAGACTCTGGCCATTGTAGTGTCTAGGCTTCATCAGTGCTTATGTTAGAATATCCACAATGTTGTTCAGGCCCCACCATCATTTGGAGACAGCTATGTCTCCCTCAGACTTCTCTGAGCCATGAGATACATTTTAGGGAGAATCTGATAATTGTCTTCAATGGATATTAGAACTCAAAGGATGTTATTATAATTCTTATCTGGAATTGATTTGTATATGGGGCCTAGAGCAGTGACAAGTAGTTTACTTCTGGCTGTATCCTAAAACTATAGTGAGATTGGGGTGGAGCTCTTGCTAGTTGGGAGTTGAATCATATGATACAATGATAGCTTTGACTTCCTGGTGTGTTGGGAGGTGGGATGGGGAGAGAGGAGGATAGTCAGAGAGTTCCTTACCTGACAAGGATTTTTCCCTCCCTGCAGCAAGTGCGGTGAAGCTTAATAAGCAGCAGACGGACATTGCTGTGAACTGGGCTGGGGGCCTGCACCACGCTAAGAAGTCTGAAGCTTCTGGCTTCTGTTATGTCAACGATATTGTGTTGGCCATCCTGGAACTGTTAAAGTACGTCCCCCTCATGTCCATGGGTGCGGGAGCACCTTGGTTCAGCCCTCCGTCCTGCTGTGCTGAACTCCTTCGTACTTCTCCTTAGAGTACATTGACAGGGAAGGTGTTGATGAAAGTCAGTCACTCATCAGAGTAGTGTGAGTCTAGAAAGAGACTCAGGGGATGACTCAGAAGAACTTCTCACACCCCAGATTTGGAAATTCCCAGCGTGGCGTGGCCTGACCTGATCCTACTGGATCAGATGTTGGCTCACTCCCTCTCTTGGCCTGTTCCAGTCTCTCGACACTACCAGCTGCTCTTCTCCCTTCCTCTCTCATCCTCACCATTTAATCCTTGCAATTAGAGGTCCTTGAGGGAGGCCACCAACCTGGGACATAGTGCCCTGTGCTTGGGGCACCTCATTTCCCCATGTGCCCTAGGCCCCCTGACCTGCTTCTGATCCTAGGTACCACCAGAGGGTGCTGTACATTGACATTGACATTCACCATGGCGATGGCGTGGAAGAAGCTTTCTACACCACAGATCGGGTCATGACAGTGTCCTTTCATAAGTATGGAGAGTACTTCCCAGGAACGGGTGACCTACGGGTGAGAGCTCCCTCCTGGCAAGAGCCAGCTCTCTTCCAGCTCTAATTCTCATGCCTCGTACTACTAAAAACCACTTCCTTTCTCTTCCACTGTTTAGAGCTGAGCACTTCAGCTCAGCCTGGTGCTCCCATTACCAGCTGTAGTTCTGTGGGGGGGTGGAGGAGGATGCTCCAGTCTGTCAGCTGGCATGCAGCATGTCAGCAAAGGCTGGTTTGGGGCTGGAATTGACATTTCCAGATGTCCTGTGAGTCTCAGGTTTTGGTGGCAGTGTCCAGGCACTGCCAGGAATGAGCTGTCTGCTTACCTTACAGTCCTGCAAGTATGAAAATGAATGGAAATAAAAAGACCACATTTGCTGTCTTCCCTTGCCCTAAGCAGTAAGGTGCCACCTATAGCTACTTCATTCACTGGCACCACAGCTGTTTACTGCAGTCAATATGAGACAACAGACATCTGTTTCCTAGAGTATAAAACCATCTAAAATTGTGGAGCTCTTTGGAAGATGGCACCAACCCCTTTTCTCTCTTCTCTCCTTCCTTTCCTCTCTTCCCCCTAGTTCATCAGGAGATAATCCTTAGAAGGGGAAGCAGGTGTGGATTAGTAGAAGCGCACTGGATTTGAATTCTGACAATGCTACTTTACCACCTGTGTGACCCTGTACCAATCACTTCTGAGCTGAAGTTTCCTAATCTATAAAATGAGTGGGTTGAACTGAATGATTACCTAAGGATCCTTCTAGCTCTAAATCCCATGAGCCCACACAGTAAGGGGCACTCTGTTGAGAATGATCAGGTAGGCCCTAGAAATTGTTGCCTGGTACCTAGTCCTAAGAGATAATTGTCATGATAACTTTCCCATAATTAGCTGGGGCGGGACATGATGTGCTGGCTGTCTCAGTGGATGACTGATCACATGGATCTGTGTCCCATCCCAGAGTTGTGGCAGTTCTATCTGTAGTGGCCTTGTGCCTGCCCAAGAGCAGATGTTTTGCTGATATGGTCATTGTGAAGTGATGAAAAGGTTTGCTAGTGACATTTGGGCAAGGGTTCAGAGAGACCATGCTTTTTGAGGGCTGTGGGGGAGGGGGAGTCCTTTTATACCAATTCTGTTCCTTTATACTACTTTGTTGATCTCAACAACTCTGGTTAATCTTGTTCTTTCTTTCCAAAGTTCTATTTCTCTTTTTTCTCTTGAGCCCTTGGCTTCTCTCTTCACCTCATTTTGCTTTGATATCCCTTTTAAACCAGGATATTGGAGCTGGCAAAGGCAAATACTACGCTGTCAACTATCCACTTCGAGATGGGATTGATGATGAATCTTATGAGGCCATTTTCAAACCAGTGAGTGTCACGCCCCTACCCAGTCTAGCCCCTTGAGACCAAGACTAGAGGAAGACTTCCCACAATGTGGCTCTGAGAGCCCATTTTACTATTGTGGGTTGGCTGGAAGAGGAGGACCTGGTACATATTAATTCTACGGGCAGACTAGGAGATACTGATGATTAATTAATAGATTATCAAGCACCTGCCATATGCCAGTCCTCTTCTCATTGTTGTCAGGGAATAGAAAGATATGTAGCATTTGACCACTGCCCTCAGTGGTGGACTGTTGATAAATGTCCACTGAGTTGTATAAAATAGTACTATAAGTGGTAGGGTGGTTCAGAGGAAGGATATCTTAATGGGGAGGCTTCCTAGTCCAGGAAAGTCTTCTTGGAAGAACTGGGCCTGAGTTCTGAGTCATGAGTCTTTGGGTAGGCCTGGCAGGATAGGGAGATACAGTGTGAAATCAGGGTAGACTACATTGCATTTCAGCGAACATTCATTAAATTCTTACTAAGTGCAATGCATTGTGCTAGCTACTACTTCTTCACATTCAGAGATAAATGTGATATGGACCCTATTCAAGTGTGTCATTTAATGTCAGTAAACTAGCATTTATTAAGCACCTACTGTGTTCTAGGTTCTGAGTGTACAAAAAGACCACCCCAGGTCCTGCTTTTGAGGAGCTCACAGCCTGATAGAGGAGACAGTATGGAAATAATATATGAAAAGATGTGTACCAGACACATGGGGGTGATCTCAGAGGGAAGGAACTTAGACTGAGGAACTAAGGAATTAAGCTTTATTATTGAAGATAGGACAGTAATTGAGACATTGAAGATGAGGAGGGTTCCAGGCATGAAGTGAAAGCACTTGGTCAGGAGGAAATGTTCCGTTTGAGGGAGAGGCTGGAAGCCAGCATCGCTGCATTGAAGAGTACAGGGAAGAGGTTAAGGTGGGTTAAGGTGTAAGAAGATGGCAAAGGTAGGTTATGAAAGACTTGGAAGGCCAAACAGATTGCTTTCTTGTTTGACCTTGGAGGTCATAGGGAGCTCATGGAGTATATTAAGGGAATGACATGGTCAGCTGTGCATTTTAGGAAGATGGGATGGATTGGAATGAGGGGAGAGATGTGAGGTCAGGAGACCAGCCAGCAGGCTAGCTGTCTTACTGCGGGGTGATCAGGGCCTTCATCCGGTTGGGTCCAAGTGTTAGAGAAATGGCAGGGAGCAGTGTTTTAAAGAATTTGAAGATAGCTACAACAGGATTTGACAACTGTGGGAATGAGACTGAGAGTGAGGAGTCGAGTGTGGTACCTAGGCTGTGAGTCTGAGTGACTGAGAGCATGGTGCTGTCTTCAGCAGTAACAGGGAGCTTGGGAAGCGGGGAGAAAAAGAGTTAGGAGTTTACAGTTGTCTGTAGGACATCCAGTTTTAACATGTCCTGTAGGTAATTGGAGATGTGAGACTGGAGGTCATCAGAGAGATTAAGGCTTGAGCTATAAACCTGAAAATTATTTGTATGGAGATGATAATTGAATTTGTGGGAGATGAAATAGCACAGAGGAAGAAGAGGAACCAGGACACAGCCTTGGAGAGAGGAATCCCTCCAGCGGGTAATTAGATGTGCAGATTAGAGATCCAGGAAAACACAAGAGGAGAGCAAGAGAAAGCAATGCCATCAAAGGTAGAGAAAAGAGAATATTGTTGGCAATGTCTACAGAGAGGTCAAGATGGGTGTGAGTATTGAGAAAGGGCTGCTAGATTTGGCCTTAAGATTTTATTAGACTGGATAATGAGCTTGTTAAGTCATTTTGGAGAGAGCAGCTTCAGTTCAATGATGAGGTTAGGTAGCTGGCTACAGAGAGTTGAGAGAAAGAGGAAAGTAAGTGGAGACACCTTTTCTTGGAGTTCAGCTATAAAAAAAGGAAAGATACAGAACAGTTGCTCTCAGGGATAGATAGATTGAGTATTTAAGGATGGGGGAGACATGGGCATGTTTGCAAGCGGCAGGGAAACATCTAGTAGACAGGGAAAGATTGAAGAGAAGTGAGGGTAAGGATGGTAGAGGAGCAATCAGACTGCTGGAGAAGATGGGATGAAATGGGGTCACTTGTGCATGACAAGAAGGTAGGTGCACCCCTTTATGTAAGGCAAGCTTAAGAAGATAGTGGCAGTGGGCATCCCAGTGATGAAAGAAAGAAAGGAAGAGCTCTCAGCAAATAAATGGCCTGACTTTTTTTCAGGGAGATATGAAGCAAGGTTCTCACCTGAAAGGGAGAGGGGAGAACCATGGGAATTTTGAGGAGGAATAAAAAAGTTTGGAAAAGCTGTTATGGTAAATGGGATAGTGAATTAAGTTTCAGAGGTTGTCTTGTAGCAGTGAGGGTCCTGATGAGATAACGGAAGTTTTTTGTAGTGTACCCAGTCAACATGGTTTTGTGAGTTTTCTCCAGTTTTGTTCAGCATGTGAATAGGAATAAAGGTAGCACAGATGGTGAGAATAATCCAAGGCTGGCCTTTGACAGGGCAAGATCTTTGAAAAGATTAGGTTACGGTGTCAAGTTGAAGTGGTTCACCGGGGGGCAAGATGGGAAAGGGAGGAAGGAGAGTCATCATCGTAGGGGTGACGACCTAGGAAAGAATGAAGGCTTGGAGGATTTGGAGGTCATGATGAGAAGGAGGGTCCTGGAGGTCTGCAGACAACAGATGCCAGAATCTTGATTGGGTGAGAAATCTGGATTAAATGAATCTCACAGGAGGAAAGGTCACCGAGTGAAGGAAAACCCAGAAATGGCATAGAGCATTCCATCTCCCAGCACAATTGCCGAGTGGGGAATCTGAGTGAGAGAAACTAGTGCTGGAAAGAGTGGTCAGGAGGGAAGCAGGTCTTGGTGAGTGCACAGAGATGAAGGGAGCGAGACGGGAAAAGCTAGTTCCTTACTTCCAGAGCAGGCATTCTTGGGAGAAGAGGAGAAGGGTTGGGTAGCTTCAGAATAGAGGAAGTTGGATCGAGGGAGATGGGAAGACAAAAGCAACACAAGGGGAAGACAAGACAAACAACTGATAGAAGGAAGACTGGAAGGAGAGAGCTCCAAGGAGAGGTTTGGGTGAAGGGTCCTGAGAAGGTTTTGTGGGAGGGGGTGGAATCTTGAGTTGGCAGTGGAAGGAAAGAACTTGACTAGCCTGGGAGAGGAATCGGCTCTAACTGAGCATGGAGCACAGGGACAGAGGAGGGCAAAGGCAGGACAACAAAAGATGGAGAGAGTTCGTAAAGACAGGTTACGTGTGAGGGGTAGAAAGGTAGAGAGGGAGGGAAGCAAGATTTTGTGTGTGTGTGTGGGAGCAGACTGGTGAAATGGAAGGTGAAGGATCTGCCTTGGGGAAGAATGGAGAGCTAAGCAGCCTGCCTGCTTTGGATGGCCTGCCAAACATGGCTTAAGGAAAAATAGTACTGCATTTGGAGTCAGAGCACCTGGGTTTGAATCCTGCTGATTCGTAGGACTTACTGACTTTGGCCAAGCCATCTCTAACCTCCAGGCCTCTGTTTCTCAGAAACTGCTAAATAAGAGAGTTGGATTAGGGACGGTGATCTTTCAGCTCTAAATCCTGTCCTTGACCACAGTGTGGTTATCTCAGCACAGCGCTGATCCAGGCATATCTTTTCAGGTTATGTCCAAGGTGATGGAGACCTTTCAGCCCAGTGCGGTGGTCTTGCAATGTGGTTCTGACTCTCTGTCTGGAGACCGATTAGGTTGTTTCAACCTCACCATTAAAGGTAAATAGAAGGGGAGAGGTCAGTGCAGAGTCCTACCAATGCTGCCTAATCCATTCCCCATGCTTGGAACGCACTTCTTCAACACAGCTTCTACAAATTCCCGGTTTCTTTCAAAAGTTCCCATCAAACACCACCTGAAGCCTGTCCTGACTCCTTTTAGATACTAAGGCTGTCAAAAACCTCACTGCATCTTGTATTTATCCTATGTCTATTTTGTATATACTTAATGATTTTGTTTTGTCTTCCTTGTTAGGATATAAGCACCTTGAGGGCAGTCTGTTTCATTTTTTGTATTTAATATCTCCAATCCTAGCACTTGCACAGGCACTTGATAAATGTTTGTTGATTTAAACACCCTTCCTTTTGCTCTGCCTAGGTCATGCCAAGTGTGTGGAGTTTGTCAAGAGCTTCAATCTGCCCATGCTGATGCTGGGAGGGGGTGGCTACACCATCCGCAATGTAGCCAGGTGCTGGACATACGAAACAGCTGTGGCCTTGGACACAGAGATCCCCAATGGTAAAGTTGAAGTTGGGCTGATGAGATGGAACCTGGGAGGACAGGTCTGGTGCATAGTTTCCCTCTGCAGCCAATTAACCTCCTGTGGATTTTTATACATCTAGGACTGTTCCAAAAAGTTTCACAACCTTTATTCCTAACTTCATTTGATGACAAGAGTGGCAGAGCTGGGTTCGAATCTCAGCTGGGATCTTGCTATGTATATGACCCTGGGTGTGGTAGCACAGAAAGTGCCCTGCGTTTAGAATCATTTGGCTTCTTAGTCACTTTACCTTTGTGACTTTGAGAAAGCTACGTAAACCTCTGTAAGTCCTTGCCTACTAACAAAAGGGAGGTTTTGATCAGATAATTCCTAATTTGTAGCTCAGCTCTGTATACCATAATCATTCAGCCTCTGAGCCCCAGATTTCTCATCTATAAAATAGGGACAATAAATACCAGTACTGTTTATCTCTCATGCTTGTTGTAAGGAGAAAAGCATTTTAAATCTTGGAAGCAGCATATACATGTGAATATTATCATTATTTTTTCTCTTTTCTCTTTCTCCCCCCATTTTGTAGAAGAGAAAAACCTGAGACCTGAAGTGGGAAGCTAACTAACCTAAATCACATAGTGAGTTAATTAAGGCCTTTGGCCTTCAATGCAATTAGTCTCCCATCACTGATCCTATGACCTGTGACCAGTGATTCCCAGCTTTTTTTTGTTCTTTGAACCACCCTTTCAGCAACAAAAATGTATTGTGAATCCCCAAGGTAACTTAACATACTGCTCATAATAGTCATAAACAATTATTTAATGCCAAGGAACCATCTTAAACCTGTGGTGTCAGACTCCTTAAATAGAAATGGATTCCTGTAGGCATATGTTAACTTAGAAAACTATAAATTAACATTATCTTGTATTTTTATTTATTTTGTAAAAACATTTCCCAGGTACTTTTTACTCAGCCATGCTGGCCAAGTGTGATAGCCCTACCTTAGACCATCATCTCAGATCACTAAATGACCAGTCACCCATTTGACAGATAAGCAGGAAGTACTGACTGGGTATGGGGAATTGTTGATCAGAAATGTTTTTTAATATCTAACATTAGAAATTTTCAGAAGTGGGTGACCTGAACCACATATAAGACAGTCTTAAAAGTCAGGGACAAAGAGAAGTGTCTAATATGGCAGCGTGATGCCGTTCACTGAGTGCTAGAGTTCAGTTAGGATCTCAGCTCTGTTACTTTCTACTTTTCTGACCCTGGACAATTCACTTAACTTTCTTGGGCCATAATTTCCTTATCTACAAAATGAGGCGTTGACTCTCTGACTCCAAATCTTAGAATCTTATTTGGCTATGGTGTGGTCTCTTTTTGGGCATTTGCATTGAAAGCTGGAACATCCTGAGACCCACCACCTACCCCAGTCATCTCCTCATTCATACTTTGTTCTGATTTGCTTAATTTCATGGGAACAATCCACATCTTTTGATTCCTGTGGCCGCTGTCCTTTCTCTCAAAAACTTTCAACAGAACTTCCCTACAACGATTACTTTGAATACTTTGGACCAGATTTCAAACTTCATATCAGCCCATCTAACATGACAAACCAGAATACCAATGAGTACTTGGAGAAGATCAAGTGAGTGCTTCCAACCTACAGTTTTACCCAAACCCTTTATTTGCGCCATCCCTCCCCCAACTTTCTGACAAAGGATTTTGCTTGCTTTTCTTGGGCCTTCAGGCAGAGGTTGTTTGAGAACCTCCGGATGTTGCCACATGCCCCTGGTGTCCAGATGCAGCCCATTCCTGAGGATGGGATACAGGAGGACAGTGGAGATGAGGATGAGGAAGATCCTGACAAGCGCATTTCAAGTAGGTTTCTGGAGGAAGGAGAGTGCTGTCTGGGAATGAGGGAGGAGGGAGCCAGCCTGGTGACATAGGGGAAAGTACATTGGATTTGGAAGCAGAAGGGCCTACCAATAGGGTTATTCTAAGGACAAGTCCATACTCCTTTTAATTAAAATTTTTAAAGTTCCTTTCAGTTCTTATTGTATGTGATTTTGTGGATAACTATTTTTACACTTCACCTAAATGATTCCGTGTGGGACGCAGGGATCTATTCTGTTGTCCAGCTTGTGTGACCACAGGTTGAGGAGTCACTTCCTCTACTACCTCCCCCTCCCCAGTAGTCTGAAATCTCCTTCACTTGAGGAGAGGAATTGAGTTGGGCATTGGATGTGTGTTAGGCTCTCTTGCACCAGAGATGCTGCATAACTTCATACCTGTGGTCTCTGCTTTCTCCTCTCAGTATGCTCCTCAGACAAGAGAATTGCTTGTGAGGAAGAGTTTTCAGACTCAGATGAGGAAGGCGAAGGTGGTCGAAAGAACTCATCCAACTTCAAGAAAGCCAAGAGGGTCAAAATGGAAGAGGAGAAAGATCGAGAGCCAGAGGAGAAAAAAGGTGGGTAGGTCTTTGGGTAGAACTTCCAGTGCCTGAGCTCAGGGGAGAGAGCTAGGGTAGATGGGAGGCCTCAAACCTATCAGTGCCCGAGGGCCTCTTTAGAGCTGCAGTGTCAGGGCCCACAAAAGAACAAGAGCTGACTTGTAATCCAGCTGGACTGACTCAGATCCCATCAACCCCCCCCCACCCCCCAGCCTGTTGATATGACCCATCTCCCCACAGCCAATAGTGACTCTTACATACCAACCAAGCCCTTTCCCTACCACCTCATACCTCCCAGAGGGGCCAGCTCCTCTCAGCTGCCCAGAAAACTAGTCAGACCGGTTTGTTCTTGGGTCTGGTCCCTCTAGCACTGGGCAGCAGCCTGTGGAGCTTGGGGGAATACTCATCCTTTGGGCTGACCCAGCTGTGTCCCACTGGGAAGTGGCCATAGAGCTCTGTCTGGGATATGTAGGAACTAATAATATTTTCCCCAATCTGGTCTAGTTCTAGTACTGGGCAGGTGATGGTGGGTGGGCTAGGAGAGTACCAAGTCAGAGGAAATAGGACAGTGGGACTGTCATTCGTCATTCCTGAAATCATCTGTTTCAGAAGCAAAAGAGGAGGAGAAGACAAAGGAAGAGAAACCTGAAGCCAAAGGGTGAGTGAAGAGTTGGGCTGGGGGTGGAGAGAACATGTCCTGTTTCCAAAAAAGTCCTGGCCCTCCTTTATCCATCTGCCTACCTTTGACACATAATGAAGGAGAACTTCCATCATGATTGACAAGAAGGTCCTTTAATGGATTACAGACAGGTTCTTGCTTTATGCCAATTCAACTTTACATAAAGAATTCTGAAAGAAATCCACATTCCCCTCCAAAATTACAAAAATGCCTTAATGAAAAACAGGTGTGGGCAATGTGAACTGTGGTGGGAAGCTGAGAAGCATCTCTAAGTCAGTTCCCACCTGTCTGCAGACATTGAGTGATAGTCATGCCTCTCTGTGATGAGTACTGAGCCTCTGTTTTCACCATGACTGGTGGCAGACTTATTCTCGAGGGGAAAAGCAGGCTGTCCCCTAAGCATAAGTTTAGGACTTGGAAAATAAAATGAAAATAATTCAAAAATGTGAGGGGCCAAACATTGTCATGGATAGCATGTGAATTTAGTTTTGTGGTGTCAGCTTGTGAACACCCATAGTGAAGGATGAGACAGTGCCTGCATGAAGTCAGCTACTGGAGGTCCTGTGCTAGAGATGAGAATAGACCAGATTCAGATGAATATTCCTTTAAGCTTGATGACAATTCAAACCAAGGCTCTGAAGATTTAAAAGTAAAGTACCCTGAAGGAACTCAGGTATTTACAGCAAGCAGTGGTTGGTTTGCCCAATTTAAAAAGTCGTTTGAGTGTCAGGAAAGGCTGCTGATGTAGATACTGAAGCAGCAAAAAGTAATAGATGAAGGTCCCTGCTTGCTGGAATGAACCTTTAAGGTAGATGAAACCAGACTATTTTATCCAAGAATGCCATCTTGAACCTACATCTCTGTGGAGGAAAAAACGGAGCATAAAGCTTGGGAAAAAGTTACTCTTCTGCTTGGAGAGAATGCATCTGGAATTGCAAATTAAAACCTGTTCTTTGTGCACCACTCAGAAAATCCTAGAGCAGGGATGGGGAACCTATGGCCTTCTAAATCCTTCAGCGTAGCCTTTTTGACTGAATCCATCTCCAAACAAGGATATGTTCTGTAAAATTTGAATTCAGTCAAAAGGCCATACTTAAGGACCTAGAAAGCCACAGGTTCTCCACCCCTGTGAGTACTGAAAGGAATCAGTAAAGCAACATTGGCTGTGCATTATTTCACTAACCCAAAGGCATAGATAACAGTTATCATCATTAAACAATGGTGTACGCATTGTTTTGAGGTCCAGAAGTTTTGGCATACCTTATCTGTTTTGTTATTCTCCCTATCTTGGATGATTTTAATGAAAATGTAGCAGTGGTCTGTCTACTTGTAACACTACCTCATTATTACAATCTTAGGGTAAGGGAGTGATTGGTCATTTCAAGGCATATTATTTATGCACTGCATTTGCCCAGGCAGTTGCAGCTTTGGATGTAGATAATGATTTGACACAGACTTCTGGAAGTTCTATGATATTTATCTTGCAATCTGGAATATTGCTAAGGCATGGGAAGATGTAACAGAAACATGTTTTAAGAGAGTTCGGAAAAAAGTGCCCACAGTTCCCTCCCCAATTTCTCGTGAATTTGACATGGATGAAATGTTTGAAGAAGGGAGTAACAGGATTGTAAAATTAGCACAGTTGGATGAGAATGATGTGGAGGAGGTGATTGAGGCTCCCGGAGAGGAGCTGTTGCATGGGGGTCTGATTGAGCTGCTAGCTGGAAGGGCAGACCAAAAAAGGGCCACAGCCCAACAGTTGGCAGAAGCATTTCATCATTTGAGTGAATTTTTTTTCTTGTATTGAAAAGATGGATCTAAATACGCCAAGATTTCTAAAAGTTCAAAGACTAGTCAAGGTTAAGATTGCTTGCTGTTCTCAGATATATAAGGGAAAAAAAGAGAGCCCACCCACTGTCCGAACATCTGGATAGCTTGGGGGGGGGGCAAGGAGAGGATGCAGAACCAGCATCGATTAAGGTTAGGTGCTGTGGCTGGAGAGGGCCCAGTGTACTTACTGCACATGGTAACCTGTGTTGACAATTCTATTTGTTATCATGGTGCATGCTGTATTTAATCTCTGTGTTTTATTTAGTACATTGTGTGACTTGTGTAAACGTATTTTGTGTATGCCTTTGTTATATATGGACTGAGTGGGTCGGCAGGGCAGATTGGCATAACTCCTTCTGTAGAGGTCTTTGGAATGGTCCCAAAGTAAGAACTGTCATGAAATAAGCAAGTCTGCCTCACCACTCTCTAGCAGCATCTATCCCTCTGTGCCACCTGGGGATTTCATGGGCTTAGTATAAAGTATTTTCTAACCCTGGTTCTATTCCTATTCACAGGGTGAAGGAGGAGACCAAGACTGCCTGAGCTCTCCAGCTTTCCTTGGGGCCTGCTGCCCATACCTCCTTCCAGTTTCCCTGCCCCAACATCCTCAGAGTTTATATTTTCTATGTCTCTCTATTTATATATAATTATATGATAGGACTGTCCCCAGAACACAGGAACTAGGAGTTTTGCTATTGGCTGCCAATCCAGTGCCTTTGTTGCCTTGTACACCTGAGTCCCAGACAGGTGAATCCATTTCTTCCCTTCCTGTATTGTTTTAAACACAACCCCTTAACTGACTTGCTGTTTAGGGCCTGGGAGCATTTTTCTGGGTGGATTATTTTAAGATGGCATAGGACACATTACCCTGGGTGGCTGGGTGGGGTAGCCTTCACAGCCCCCTTTTCTCCCTCTGTGGGCCTTTTTTATTCTTCTAAATCAAATTTGAAACTCAGTGAAGTTTTTGCAAGGATGACAGGTGATATGTGTCTGTCCAGCTTCCTCTGGTGGTTCCTGTGTAGGTCCAGGTACTTAGCCAGCCACCTTCCCTGTCCTGAGGTGAAGTAAGTTAGCAGCTGCTGATAGGTGCTATACCTGGTTCCCACAGTCTGTGGGCATGTGACAGGGATGTGCCTTCTTGTAAGGGCACCTTGTGCTCCCATACCTCAGCAGACTCTAGGCTAAGGGCTCTTGGCTGCCCTTTCAAATAGTCCCCTTATCCCTGGCTAGGAACCCACCAATGTTGACTGGGTTTGTGTGAGAGTGATCTGGGTTGGGATCTGTGGTGTGGTTTCCATTTTGAAATTATTTTGTTTTTTTTTGAAGAACCTTTGTAATAAAACTGGTACATTTTTAATGTCTTTGTGAATTGGCCAGCTCTTCTTGACATCAAGGAGTTAGGATTCTGGAGATGAGGCCTCTTTCTGTGAGTTAAATACAATCAAGGGTGGCATTTTATATGAGGACTGCTTGGAATTTAGAAATGAGAAAGAAATTAAGGCGTAGCCTACCTGAGAGTAAGCCCCAACAGCAATGCTGGTGACTTCCAGAGGTTAGGTTTTGTGGACAGGTGGCCACCAGGTCCAGGGAGATTGTCAAGAAACCACTTAGATCTAGGCCTTCCTACTAGCTAGGTACCAAAAAGTACCTACACTGGAGTAAACCCCATCCAAATACATACTCATGAAGTCATCACAATAGGGCCTGACATTTATTCCTTTTCCAAATGTTACAGTTAAAACCCAGATGGGAGGTTGGTTTTAGCAGTTAGAAAAAGTCACAAGTTTAGTTTTGGCCATTAGAAATTATTTACAAATGAAGAAAAATGAGACAAAACAAGTTGCTTCACATTATACAGATCCCCCTCCCCCCAGAACCCTTCAGCTCCCCTACAAAGTCAAAAGGAACACACAGCAGGCGCACAAAGCTGGAGTTTGAAACTGATCAAGACATTTATAAAAACCCAAGCAGGTTGGCTTCCCTCCCAGGCCGGGCCGGCAGGGTCCAGCACCAAACCCTCCGAGCGAGGCTGGGCCCGGAGGAGGAGGCCAGGCTGCCTGCCCGAGCCCCGGCCGCCGAGAAGAGGAGGGCAAGCCTGGTGGGGAAAAAGATGGGGCAGGAGCAGGGCCTGGAGCTGAGGCTGCTCGGAGCATCTCACTCCACTAAGCTAACGGGGAACTGCAGAGGGGCGGGAAGGCCGAGGGGAGGAGGCAGTCCACAGGGGGCCTGGGTGGGGGAGAACAGCTCTGCCTGGAGAGGTCTGGCTGCCGGGGCTACACTGACCCAGCCCGGGTGGGGGGAGCACAGTCTTTGAACTCGGGAGATGCCCACCTGCCCCTCCCCGCCCCGGGGGGGGGGGCTACTCCTTGTGCTCGCCGTCGGGGACCGGCGTGGGGCTCTGCTCCGGGGCCGGGGCCCCCTCGGCGGCCTGGGGGGCCGGCTCCTCCAACTTTCTGTCGTCGGCCGGGGCGGCCTCCTCCGCGGCCCCGGGCAGGGGCCCCTGGCCGCCCGGCGCCTCGGCCTCGGGCGCCCCTTCCTCGGTGGGCGACGAGCTCGCCGAGTCGCCCCCCGCCTCCTTCCGGTTCCGTTTGAAGGACAGGCCGCTGAGCTTAAAGGGCTTCTTGAAGGAGAATTTCTTCTTCTTCTTGGGCGTCTCCCTGGGCGGCCCCTCGGCCTTGGCCTCGCCGCCTGCGCTCGGCGCCGCGGGACTCGTGGGCTCGATGGCGTCGCCGCCCGCCCCGGCAGGCTCGGTAGGCTCGGCGGGGCCCGGGGGGGCGGCCTCGGCCTCGGCCTTGGGGGGCACGTCTCCGTTGCTCTTCACATGGCCGTTCTCCTGCGGGCGGGCAGAGCACAGGGCAGCGCCGTGAGCCGCCTGCGGGGGGGGGCTGCGGGGCGTCCCCACACCCCCCCGGGGCCGGGGCCGCCAGGGGGCGCGCCGAACGCGGGGCCGGAGCCCGGGCGCATCCCTCCGGGCATCCCCGCGGCCCGCCCCCCGCCCGCTGGCTTTTGTCTCCGCGCAGTCTACGCGGCCCCCGCCCCCCTGCCCGGCTCTCCCCTCAGGCAGCCCCCCGCCCCACCCGCGCGCCCCCCAGGCTCCCCCCGCCCCACCCCGGGCGCCGCCTTTGTGCTCCGGGCGCCGCGGCCGCGGCTCGGAACAAAGGCGGCGGGCCGGGCCGGGCCCGGGTCTGGGCCGGCCGCGCCCCCTCCTCCCGCGCTCCCTCCGCCCGCCGGGAGCAGCGGCGGAGCCGAGAACAAAAGGCGCGGGGGGAGGGGGAGGGGGCGCCGCGTGTCCCGGGCGGGCGGACGGGCACAAAGCCCGCGGCCCGGGGAAGGGGGACCGGGAGGAGCGCGGGGAGCCCCGGCCCGGCCCGCGGAGCGCACCTACCTGTCCGTTGGCCTTGGTGGGGGCCGCCTCGTCGGTGCTCACGTCGCCCCGGGGCGCTTTCGAGCTCTGGCTGCCCATGGTCGGGGGAGGTGGGGGTGGGTCTGCGGCGCGGGGCGCCCGCGGCGGGGGACGCCCCGAGGGAGGGGGGAAGGGGGAGGCTGTGTGGGGCGGGGGGCGGCCCCGGGCGCTGCCCCGGCCGGCCGAGCGGGAGAACTCCGGGAGGGGGGAGGCGCGGGGGTACCCAGATGCAGCCCCCAAGCCCAGTCACTCCGCTCCGCGCCGGAATGCCGCCCGCCGCCCGCCGCGCCGCTTAAATAGCGCCGCGAGCCCGGGGGGCGTGGCCGTCCATTTAACTAAGCACCCAATCAAGGGACGGGGGTGGGGCCGGAGGAGCCCCCACCTGCACAACCCGCCGCCTGGAGTTCCGAGCCCCCTCGCCCCTCCCCGGTCCTCCCACCCCCCCAAACCCCCAAAGCCAAAGCCTAGGAAAAGTGGGGGAGGGGTCGAGTGGCAGAGTCACGACCGCCGCACCGAGGGGGCAGGAGCCTCAGCGATCACTTTTAAGGAGAGGAGAGGGTCGGGGGTGGGGGGCGAGGGGGCGTTCCTTAAGGAGTGCTAGGGCTGGCGACGTACTTGGAGGTGGGCGGGGGAGACACTCGACCTGAGGCTGGCTTAAAGAAGAGGTTGCCCTCCGTGCGAGGGCCAGTGTTCTCGGGATGTGGGGATCCTCCTAAGGAGAGATGAAGGCCCGGGGGTCCTTCATGAAAAGGAGGGGCTCCCAGGAAGAGCAGGAGGCAAGGGAGCGTTGAGGTTTCTCCGGGGTCTTGGGCCTTGTGATGGGTGGTGATGTCTCTTCTTAGCATAAGAGTAGGAATGAGAATCTTCCCTCCCTAAAGGGGAGCCCCCACACCTCCCCAAAGGTCCTATGGCCTCGGGGGTCCCAGGGATGTCCAAGGGGGGGGAAGGTTGGGCAGGAACTAGAGCCTCCCCCTCCTCTTCCAGAGGCTCAAGTTCTCTCCTTAACTCTGTTCTTTAGCCTCCAAAAGCTGGAGGAAAAGTCCATTGGGCACAAGCTGGGAGAGAAGAATATTCCTTTTGGCCTTGGCTAGAGGAATTTGGGGGGGCCCCAGGAGATTAGCTGACCAGCTCCATCCAAGCTCTATTTCCTCTGGCCTTCAAGTCAGGGATCCTGTGTTTTTGTCCTTCCTTGCTCTGCCATCAGTTCTGGTGTCATTGAGTAAGTCCCTTCCTTTTGGGGAGGGGGCCTCAATTTTCACTCCTGCACAATGAGATCTCTTCCTACTGAGTGCTTGGTGAATCCATACTCACTCCTGCTCTCTTATTCCCTGAGCCATTTCTTGACCTAGAGCAGGAGTCTCTGTGGCCAAGAACAAGGATAAAAGCTACATAAACTCCTCATTGCCCTCTCCCCAAGCTAGAGACCATTCATCTGAGAAGGAAAGTCCCCTGCCCCTCCCAGGGCAGGTCCCTCCTGCCCCTGTGTCCTGGGGTGGACCTGGTTTGGGTCTCTTCTGCTCACCCCTACATTGGTACATGTTATGTGGGAACTAGACTGAGAAGGAACTGGGGAACTCCTCAACCTGTGAGCCTGGGTTCCCTCAAGTCCAGCCTGCTGCCCTGTTCCCCGTTTCAGTCCCTCCACAAGACTAGAAAGGGAAGAGGGAGGAGGGGCCCCTATTCTAAGCACTGGCCCATGTGGGAGAGGCATTTACAGGACCCAGGAGTTCTGGCCCCCCAAGAGGGAAAAGCAGAGTAGGAGAGGGAGGAGGAAACCCTGAGTGTTGCAAAAGTGAGTTGGCTGGGATGTGTCAGGGCTGGCCAGTTCTGCCCCCGTTTCCTCCTCCGGAGCTCCCCTTCCCACCCCCGCAGGCACAAGGCAAAAATCTGTTAGTGCAGAGTCAGGGCTGCTGGAAGGGGGGGGCCTGAGCTTTGGCCTGGCTAGCTGAGCTCCAGCCTGGGGACATTCTCAGGCACTGCCCCCAGCCCCGAAGGGATGACTAATATGTGACCGGCATTGAGACACTTGGGAAACTCCGGGGTGGGGGTTGGGGTCAGCGGGGGGCTGAGACTGTTGGAGTTTGGGAGCAGTCCTAGGCTCCATTGGGTGGGCTGCGCTGAGATCTCCAAGACTGAGGACTGAACCTTAGACTGTAACCGAGGAAGAACATTAACATACTTGCCCCTTATCCTTGGGTATTTCCGATCCCCACGGCTCCTATCTCTCCCTCCCACTGCTGTTCCCAGAAAGCTGGGACAATAACTTAGTAATCGACTGCTGTTGCCACAAGACTGAGTGTCCAAGGCAATCAATCAGGATCCCTTTCCATCTCCTGAAGCCCATCTCTGAATCCCGTTCTGCTGCCTCAGTTTCCCCACCAGCTGAGGGGAGTGTAGTGGGAGTCACAGGTGCCTCTGATATAGGGCATAACTGTGATGGGGTGGAGAATGCAAGGAGGGAGCGAAAGAGGGGGCAATAACCCCTCCCCAGGGCCTCTTTCTTCCAACCTGTGTCTGTATTGGAGGCCTCAGTTCAGACAATGAGCCCATTGTTCCAGGATTCAGCAGTAGGGTCTGTTTCTGCCAGTGTGTATCTCTGAGTCTGTGTGTGCGAGTCTGCCTGTGAGAGTGCTTCTGTGTCTCTCAGGGGTGTGTGTATGTGTGTGTGTGTGTGTGTGTGCGCGCGCGCGCCTGTGTCTGTGTCTGTGTCTGTGTGTATCTGTGTATGTGTCTGTGTTTGTGTGTGTGTCTGTCTGTGTGTGTGTCTCTGTGTCCCAAAGCCCAGCTCCAATGCTGTCCCTCCCTCACTCAAAAACTCTTGGTGGCTCCCCACTAGCTACAGAATAATCATCATCATTCCTTTAACTTCCTAGAGGGCCTTAGGATTTCCTTATCCCTGTTAGAAATCATGGCTCCTCCGTACCTAAGCAGATGGCTTCGTGACCTGTCCTTTCCTCCTCAGCCTTTCCCTTCTCCAATCCATCCTTCTTCCTACATGGGCCAAAGTGTTTTTCCTAAATCACATTTGTGATCAGATCCCTCCCCAGCTCGGTAAACTCAAGGATCCCGGTAGCCCCGAGTACCAAGGAAGACCCCTCTACTTCACGTTTGAAGCCACCTGGCTCCGATCCACCTGTCCCACCTTCTACTTCATGCCCCCTTCAACCCAAGCCACGAGGCATCCTCACACAGGGCACTATTTCTAATCCTCCCTCCACCCCCTGCCAGGTAGTATGTACTACTCCTTCACCTCCTCATATAAATCCTGCAGGGGCAGCTAGGTGGCAGAGTGGATAGCGCGCTGGAGTCAGGAGGACCTGAGTTCGAAAGTGAACTCAGACACTTACTAGCTGTGTGATCCTGGACAAGTCACCTAACCCCAAAGTTCTCCTCTCACCAAAAAAATCCCGCTGTCAGCTGAAGGACTTCACCTCCATGAAGCCAGTCCCAATTGCTAGTGCCCTTTGTATTAGAAGGGAAGCTGTTTGAGGCCAAGACCAGTTTTGTTTTGTTTTGGTTTTTTATCTCTGTATTCCTAGTTCCCTGGTAGATAGTGGGACTTGTTATATGTTTTCTGTTGATGATGATGGCAATTATATATTCTTATAGATTATATGATTCTTATTATATATTCCTATAGAGAGAGCTTTAAGGATTCTATCTAGCCCAGGATAAATAAAGTTCAAGTTTATGAGCCTGGCATTCAGGGTCTTACACCATCTGAAGCCACAAAGTCCTTTCCAATGACATCATCCCTTCCTTAGGTCAGTAGATCAACAAGCCTATATTGAGGGCCTACTATGTGCCAGGTGTTATGCTACGTACTGGGGGTATAAAGACAGAAAAAAATTCCTGTCCTCACGGAGTGTAATTACATTCTAAAGAGAGAGGTGACATGCAAAACATATGCACCCATGTAAGAATAGACAAAATGGATATGGAAAGGCATTAGCAGCCATCTGGGGGATTCTGGGGAAATCCAGAAAGGCATTTTTTGCTGAGCTCTGGAAATTCAGGTTCTAAGATGCAGAGATGAAGAGAGAGGGTGTTCTTATCCTGAGGTGCAGATAAGTGCAAAGTTCAAGAGATGAGGAGACGGAGTGTTCTGTGTGAGAAGGCCAATTTTATTGGACTACAGAGTGTGTAAGGAGAAGTAATCCATATCAAGCCTGAAAAGGTAGAGAGGGTACTAAATGAAAAACAGAGGTGATGTTTGTCTAGAGGTAATGGGGACTCACTGGGGTCTTAAGCAGAGGAGCTAACATGGCCCCCATGAGCTCTTCCCCCATATTCCCAATCTACCCTTCCCTTTGTCACACTTTCATACCTGTATTCCCTTGAACTAAACTTCCACTGGGTTAAATCTCTGCTGGATGAAATTATTGGAGATTCAGTTCCAATGTTACTTCCTGGATTCTCCCAGCAAGAATGATTTCTCCCTGCTCTGAGCACCTTTCTCACTTCTCCTCTTTGTGAGCATACCTTCTCTTAACATTTCACATACCTGTGTGCATGTCTTATCTCAGTAAATGGGGCATTCCCTTTGGCCAGGGACAGTGCCCTGCTGCTCCTAGGTTGCTAGGCCCTGGTGCTCCTAAGCTCCTAACCCCCTAAGCCCCTACTCACAGCAAGCAGTCAATGAAGGCCTGGTGGGTGGTTTGAGAATTCCATTTCTGCTATTCTCTCACTGTGTACCTGTG
This sequence comes from Bettongia penicillata ogilbyi, assembly GCA_023548195.1. NCBI lineage: Eukaryota > Metazoa > Chordata > Mammalia > Diprotodontia > Potoroidae > Bettongia > Bettongia penicillata. The sequence continues at coordinate 9,133,684 of JAJHZJ010000128.1, forward strand.
CCAAGTTCCTTGCCCACTCTGGGACTTTGTTTACTCACTTATAAAAAGAGGAGACTGGACTAGATAATTCCTAAAAACTTCCACTTTTAAAATTCAAGGACCATCCAGACTGTCTAGGGACAAACGTATTGATTTCTACTTCTGCTGATTCATGGGTGGGCATTCGGCTGAAAGGCACCTAGGAAATTGTTTTTCCTGGTCATAGAAACTGAAGGCTTTGGGGAGTCAGCAGATAAGTTCATTCTTCCACATTGATGGTGATGGCTTTGGAAGCAAACAGAGGGCAGTGGGTTCTAAGTTTGTAGCCTGGATACCATATACCTATGGCATAGACACCAGGGTGCTGGACTCTGGGGAGCCTGGACTGGAGATTGCTAGTGCTGGCCTGAGCTCAGCACCTGGGCAGGGAGAGAGAGAGAGAGAGAGACAGAGAGAGAGAGAGAGACAGAGAGAGAGACAGAGAGAGGTGGGAGGGCACTGCATTGAGAGGCATCATCTCCCAAAAAAGGGCAGACCTCTGAATGACTTTCCAATTCAAAGAGTCTGAATTTATAATAATAGTCAAGATTTATGGAGAGCTTTAAGATCTTCAAAGTGCATTGGATCTTCCTCTGTGAAGTGTTTTCTACAGCTATTACTGTAACCCATTTTACAGAGGAGGAAACTGAGGTTCAGAGGTATTAAATAACTTGACTTGGGTCAAGTCAACAAGCATTTATTAAGTACCTACTATGTACTAAGCATTGTACTAAGTACAAAAGGAGGGGGATTAAAAAAGGTAAAAACCTATTTCCAAGGAGCTTGAAAATCTCCAAAGTTATAATAAAATCTTTGGTCATATAACCAGTGAATTTTAGAGGATGAATTTGAATCCAGATCTTTTTTAACTCCAGGTCTAGCACTATTCCCACTACATCACACTATGAGAAAGTTCTCAAAAAATTTGTAAAACCAGATTCTACAATCAATGTCAATAAACATTTATTAAGTACCTACAGTGTGCCAGGCACTGGACTGAGTGTTGAGACCACACACAGTAGACAACCAGGAATAGGACAAAGAAAGAAAAAAGCAAAGGTGAGTAGTTTTCAAAAGGAGTCAACCAACAAAATCCCACAGGTCTCCTATCTATACTCCAGTGCTCAACCTATTGGAAGTACAAGAAAAAAAACTTGAGATTTTTACTCAAGGCAGGAAATACTATGTGAAAAAAAAAGTGCCACGAAAACTTAGTGGCATTGGACTCAGTACAGCGACCGAAGGGTATAACCTTTACAAAACAAAAAAAAATAAAATCTAAGCTCCAAAAGAAGGCAAGTGAACTGTGTATTTAGAAGTTACGTACCTGAGTGAAAATCAACACATCTAACTAGGGGAACATGGGAGAGGACCAAAGTGGAAAAAAACAGAACTAGAAGTGATAGCATTGCTGCAGTATTCTACTGACCAACTGACTTTATGAAGACTATAGATGATGCTTTCCTAATAGAGACCACAGCATTCTGTTCAGTTTGACATATATTTGTTAGACACTTGACACTGAGAATTCAAGGATGAATCATTACACAGTCCCTGCTCTCAAGGAAACTTCAGTCTGGGAGGGCCCCAAGAATAAAAGTCAGACAACTGATGCAAGTTGGAAAGGAGCAGGTATAAAGGAGAGGTGAGTAATCAGAGGAAGTGATTACACGAAAGCTGAGGATGGACGGATCCCTTTTATTTGAAGCTATTGGGGATGACTTCATGTTGAAGCTGAGTGTTGAAGGAGGAGAAGAGCTTTAGAAGGCAAAAGTAGAGAAGGAGTCCATCTGAGGCATGAGAGGAAGTCTGTATGAATGTGCATCAGTAAGAGGGGTCAGACAAGATTCAGGAAAAGTTAGCCATCCATTTTCCATGAAGCATAAGCTGTTCAGAAGACAAAGACTGGAGATAGAGCTAGAAGGATAAGTTAGAACCAGATCCTGGAGAGCTCTGAATGCCAGGCTAAGTGGTTGTATTTTTTCTCTAGTTAATAGGAAGCCACTGGAAATCTTTGAGGACAGGAGTTACATGGTCAGCCTTGAGTACTTGCAAGATTACATAGGCAATATTGTACAGAATGGATTAGGGAGGGGAAGCCCCAGTGGGATTCAGGTAAAAAATAATGAGGGCTCGAAGAAGAGTTGTATAAAAAGGCAAGAGATGACTGTGATAAGGGGATTTTTATTCACAGAGCTACACAAAGCCTTACTCAGCTAAAAATGATGTGCTTGATAAATTTATGATTCTCTCTGCTGACGATGTCATCTCTTGGCAGACAGAAGAAGAGATGATGGGGAAACTACTGCTGTCTTAGACCTAATTTTTTACTAACAAGGAAGAACTAGTTAGTGATGAGGAAATGATGGAAAACTGGGCAGAGAAAGTGACCGTGACATAAATCTTAAGTGGTCATGACCGTAGGAAGAGGATGCTGAGTGGGTGTAGTCAGATGAGGTCTCAGACCTTAGAGAAGCGGATGGGAAGCATTCACAGAAAAGCAAAGTGCCTCCCAACCACTGTCAAAGGGACCAAATTGACTTAGAGAGAGACTATGAAATTGTCCACAATTCCTTCCCAAGTCAGTTTCTATGGCCAGGATAACTTCCCAAATGGAATTCCCAGGATAGAAGTGTCAGTGATCCTAATCAGGAAAAAAAAAACCATGGGTGAGGATGGTGGGATGGTTTGGAGGAGGATGTTAAAGTGGATGGAGGAGCTAGGACAAAAGATGGAAGCAGGAGCTGGTGACCAAGAATAAGCACAGTTCCAGGAAAGCTGGAGCTCAGAAAGAATTAGGCTTATGAAAAATGCTAAGGATGACAAAAAGAGCTTGGTCACTGTAAGTTAAATTTGGAACAAGAAAAGGAACCAAAGAAGGGTTAGTTCACGGGGCATACGGTATCATATCAGCAAGGAAGGCAGAGCAACTTTCCCCAAACCTGCTTTTCCTTCTGGGTCTTCCCAGGACCATGGTTTTAGAGCTCAAATGCTCCTGAAAGGCTGCCTAGTTCAACCTCATCATTTTACAGAAGAGGAAACTGAGGCCCAGGGAGTTGAAATCATTTGCATTCATTTGTATGCATATGATCGGAGTCAGAGGATCCAGTTTCAAATCAAACCTTTGATGCTTGTTTTCTGTATTACCTTCATCAGGTGATTTGATCTCTTTAGGACTCAGTTTCCTCAACTCTAAAATGAAGGTGTTAGATTGACTAGCCTCTGAGTTACCTTTCAGCTTCCATTCTAGGATCCTATGATTTGGACTCAGGTCACCTGTTTAACTCAGTTTCCGCATCTGTAAAATGAACTGGAGAAGGAAATAGCAAACCATTTCAGTATCTTCATCAAGACCCCAAATAGGGTCATGAATGGTCAGACATGACCGAAAAATCACTGTTTCTATACCCAGGATTCCTTCTTTATGCTATACTGTGAAGTCAACTCTTCAGCTCTCCAGTGGAACCATCAACTCAATGTCTTGTGTTTGGCTTACCTAAACTTTTTTATCTCTTCCACAACCTGTGGCTTGTCCTGAGCAGGCACCTAAGAAATGTCTGCTCAGTGGGATTCCATCTCCAATTTTGCCACCCTCTTTAGAACAAATCTTTACATTGGGACAAATATTCAGATAAAGGAAGATCCCTCGGGAAATAATATGGGAAAGGAAGATCAGTGACGCCTAAAATATATTCCATGAGTTTTGGTCTTCAGATCCAGGTACTGAAAGAATTTGCAGATGTGATTCCAGGGGCCAGTGACATTTGAGAACTGTGAACAAGCAGATAGGCTGCCAGAACAGAGACAAGTTCATCTGCTGATTTTCAACAAGGGGGAAGGTAGAATCCAAGAAATGACAGAATGCCAAACTTCAGGTTGATTCTGGGCCAAATTTCTGAGTTGATTATCATATAGGTGGTTTCCAACTACCTAAAAAAAGGTGTTCTTTGGGAGCCAGAATGTCCTCAAGAACAGGACACACAAGACTATCTTTGTTTCCTTTTTTGACAGGGTTGGTTAGCGGTATACCCAGATGTCAGCAAGGCATTTGACAAAAACCTCTCTTGGTATCCTTGTGGGCATGAGGGAGAGATGATAATATATTTAGGTGGGTTCATAGCTAGTTGTAGTGACAGGACCCAAAAAAGGATGATGAGTAGACAGATACAAACCTGGAGGGCTCTCTCTTAAACACTTAAATACTTAAAATATTCTCTAAAATACTGATTTTTTTTTTATCAGTGACCTGGATGAAACCAGACAGTCAATTTATTCAATTCAAGAAACACTTCCAAGTGACCACTACGTACAAGGGACTGGAATGGATGCTGGGGGTATGGAAAGGAAAAAAAATGAGGTGGTCCCTGGTTCCAGGAGCTTTACAGCTGACTAGGAGAAAGTGTGATAAGTATTCAGCTAAGAATAAAAACAAGATAGGAATGATTGGGTTTGGAATGGGGGCAAAGGAGACAGCCAGACAGAATCCTTTATGCAAATGCAAGGAGGGAAAAAGATCAGTTTCAGCTGAAGTGATCAGGGAAGACTTCTAGGAAGAGCTGAGTTGAACTTGAATTAAAAGGATTTTAACAGGCAGAGATGAGGAGGGGATGCCTTCAGGGCAGGAAAAAGTCTGCATAAATTATTGGGATTTTAGACCTCTTAAAATAACAAGACAGTATAAAGTACCTGACAGTATGTCTGCCAAAAAAGACACAGGAATTATATGAACATAAACATAAAACACTTTTTATGTAAATAAAGTTAGATCTAAATAATTGAAGTGACATTTATTGTTCATGAGTAACAGCCAATATAATAAAAAAATGACAATTTTGCCTAATGTATGTAATACCATCCCAATTAAAATTCTAAAAAACTTACATTACTGAGTTAGAAAAATTAATAATAAAGATAATTTGGAAGAACAAAAGGTAAGGAACTTCAAAGAAAACAGGGGGGAAAAGATGTAAAGGAAGGAAATTCAGAATATCAGACCTTAAACTATACCATAAGGTGAGAGCATTGTTGAAGTGCAAAATGGATAATTCTGGGTTTTTTAATTAAAATTTTCTTGTAAAAACAAAATTTATCTTGTATAAATAAAATTTAGACAGAATGCTGAAAAGTGGAGGAGGAAACTCTCATAGACAATCTCTTAGAAAGAATGTGATTGGGTTGAAATACTGCTGTGGTGTAGGAAATGATGAGCTGGTTGATTTAGAAAAACATGGAAAAGACTTGGACCTAGGAAGGAAGATGCTATCCACCTTCAGAGAAACAGATGACAAGTAGAAATAAGCATGATAGGGTCTTATATATATATATATATATATGTATGTATGTATGTATGTATATGTGTATCTACTTATATATCTACATATACATGTGTGTGTTTATGGATATCTATGTATGTGCATATACATATACACACATATGTGTACATACATAGATAAACGTATACCTACGTATGTATATCCTTGATTAATTGTAGCTTTCTTTGTTGGGGAGAGGGAAGAAGAAAAAATAAAGCATGCACAACAGAAAATGAAGGAAAACCTACAAGGAAGTAAAGCTGGGTACCTTTGAAAACAATGTGTAGTATTTATTATATAGGTTTTCTTGAAACAGAAATTTACTGTTTTATGTTGAATCCTTGCTTATGTTCTGCTGTGTGCAAGGCATTTTTTTCTTTTCTTATTTTGTATTTAAGCTTAAAATAAATTTTAAAACATCCAAAAAATGAACTATTGGGATAGGGGGACATGGGGACAGCTAGATGGTCCAGTGGATAGAGCCCGGGCCTGGAGTCAAGAAGATTCATCTTCTTGAGTTCAAATCTGACCTCAGCTTTTGCTTTGTGTTCTGATTTTTCTTTCATAACGTGACTAATGTGGAATATGATTGTATGTGTATAACCTATATCAGATTGTAAGTCATCTTGAGGAAGTGGAAGGGGAGTGAAGGGAGAAAATTTAGAACTAAAAATCTTATAAAAGTGAATGCTGAAAACTAATAATAAATGAATGAAGCTAACCTCAGACTAGCTGTGTGACCCTGGGCTAATCACTTAATCAGTTTCCTCATCTGTAAAGTAACCAGGAGAAGGAGATGGCAAACGGCTCCCAACATCTTTGCTAAGAAAACCCCAAATGGGGTCATGAAGAGTCTGGAATGACTGGACGACAAGAAGGAGGGGCTTGGAAGGTCAAGATCCAAAAAGTTTGCCCATAGAATTTGTCTAAGAGAGGCAAAGGTGAAATAAGCTTGAAGATAGCTTAGAGCAGGGGCTCCTCACTTTTTTGTGTCACTGAGCCCTTTGGTAGCCTGATGAATCCTAGAGACCCCTTCTCAGAACAAGGATTTTAAATAACTGAAGGAAACATTAAATTGCAGTTAGAAGATGGTAAAAATAACAATGTGTGTTTTTTAAAAATGATCCAGTGTACATGAACTTCCTGAAAGTGATCCACAGATGCCTTAGAGGGGCCTTTGGATCACAGGTTAAAACTTCCCAGATTAGAGCTCTATTGTGGAGGGTCTGAAATATCAGGGTAAGAAGGTTATATTTTATTCTGTAAGTTATCACAAGGATTTACTTGACATTTTTGAGCAGGTCAGACTTGTTTTCCAGGAAGATTCTTTGGGTAGCCATGTGAAGGGTCATCCACAAAGAGGAGAAAGTGGAGGCAGATGCCAGTTGGGAGAGAAAAATAGTAGATCAAGTATCACAAGGTCCTGACCTTTTTCTTAGGTGGACATTTTTAATATTACTGAAAGGGGCAAAAAGAGAATATTTGTGTGAGAAACACTGAGAAATACAGTAGTTCTGAGGCAAAAATACCTACTAATGGTCAAAGACAGGTGCAGTGCATTGCTTCCCAGAAACTAATTGTATATGGGGCAGCTACAAGGTACAGTGGATACAGCACTGGGTCTGGAGTCAGGAAGACTCATCTCCCTGAGTTCAAGTTGGGCCTCAAGACACTAACTGTGTGACTTGCCTCAGTGTCCCCATCTGTAAAATGAGCTGGAGAAAACCACTCTAGTATCTTTACCAAGAAAACCCAAAGAATTGGACACGACTGAATTGATGCTGAACTGAATGTCTACATGCCTCTTTTTAAATTAATAATTTTGAGCTTTATGTCTGGGAAACTCTGAAGCAAAGAACTGTTTTGCATCTATGGGACAAATGCATGTTGATTGTATCATATATGAAAGAAATGTGGATTTGGAGCTTCTCAGCTTAAGACAGAGGGAGGTCATACTACACAGAAAACCCAGGAAATAGATGGTAGAAGTCAACGAAGAAATTTCTTATGGAAGTTGAGACATCAGAAGCCAGAACAGAGAATTCAGAACACATGGGATAGATCATGATAGGGTTGAGATAAAAGAACCATGGTACAGATGAGACCAGCTGAGTAGAGACTGACAGGTTCTGTGATTCATCCAAGGAACTGCTCTGACAGGAGAAGAGCCTTGATGTTGGTAGCTGATTGGAGAAACCAGAATCTTTAGTTGGTTGGAGAATGGACTAGGGAAAGGTTGCTTTGCTCTCTATCCATAGCTAATCATCTATAGTTTGAGAGATGTGGAAACCCTTCAGATGTTTGCCTGAACTGAGAGGCCAGAGAACATACATGAGGACCTTGGCATATCTCAGGGTTAATGGAAATTTTTGCTGAGAAAACAGAATACTTCCTCAGTGCTTAGCCAAAGAAGCAAAACTTGGAAGCTCTGTGGATCCCAAGCTTAAATCTACTTCTTTCTAAAGGAATTTAACACCAGGGCGGTACTCCCTCAGTAGCAGAGAATAGCTTCAACCAATGGGTGACACATGGTACATACCATTTCCTAATGATAACAAGGAGGTCTAGGTCCATAGTAGAGAGTCATGAGTTGCTCACAACACCTTGGTTTCCCTACTCATGTGGTTCTTAGGTTTCTGTGAGTTTGTGCCCATTCTCCCTCACAGACGTTGTGTGCATGGGTGGAAGAGTGTGGCCCAGATCTATGCTAGGTTATTATGTAATGATTATTAGTGCCTTGCATTAGATTTAGTAAATGTTTCATGATTAAGAATTAATGGCTTCATTTTGGTGGATTAATATAAACGAGAAACATACCAGTGGGGGCTCAGGAGCTAGAGTTGTAAGCAGTAGATGATTATCTACCCTACACCAGGGTTACCTAGGACCATGAGAATGAGTTGTAGCTGTGGCTGGCTCTTTGAGGAACTAACATAACCTGCCTCATAGGTACAGGGGAGATGAGCAAGCAAGCTCCAGTTCAAAAGAAGAGAGCCTAGAGAGAGTTGGAAGGAAGGAAATAGGTCATGCCCTGGGCTACACAAGCAAGAAGTAATGTGGGCTAAGTAGCTTATATTCTCTGCAGTGTCATTGCAATAAATTGTTCTCATCTGCCTGTCCCACTGGGGAAAGTCTTTATGTGCTTGGGGAACACCCCTTAACTCGCCTGTGGATTTGAAGCCTCTTGGTAACCCTCACTCTGTTTTAGCTCATCTGCCTAAAGGGTTTACCAGTGTGTGGCTGCTGTGCTCGCTAGGGCTTCTTGGAGTCACAGGTGAGAGTTGGGTGCCAGATAGACACAGTGGAGGTAGATGAGCAGCCCTGGAAAGGACTTGGGGAGTCCTCATACCAGAGGCGTTAGTCCTCCTTGATCACCCCATACACCTCAGTTTTTGAGTACTAGAGAGCGGTTAGACTAATGACCTTATTAGTCCCCTGAAACACTGACACACTGATAGTGCCACATGACAGAAATGTGGATTTGGGGTTTTTAACCTAAGGGGGTGGTCTCTTCACATAAAGAAGACTCTGATTTGAGGCCTGAAGGGGTAAGAAGAGAGTCATGAACCAATGAAGGGGCAAAAATACAGGTAGAAGGGAGTAGTATGACTGCAGCCAAAGAATGGGGGAAATCATCCCAAAAAGGGTGGTGCGGCCAAACAACAGTTTGAAAAGCTTCAGAGAAGTCATAGAGAATGAGGCTTGTGAAAAGGCCACTGGATTGGGCATTTAGGTCATCGGTGACCTTGGAGAGAACTGCTTCACTGGTGCACTAAGGCTGAAATCTTATCACCAAGCGCTGAGGAGCGAATGGCTAGTGCAGAAGTGGTAACAGTAAATAGAGATTTCTTCCTGGGAGATTAGCAGTGAAAGTAAGGAGGGAAAGAAGCTTGGCACAGCAGAAAGACTGAGTCAGGAGACCTGGGTTCCAAAACTGATTCTACCACTTGCTATTTGTGTAGTCTTTGGCAAGAACCCTAAGTATTCATGTCTTCATCTGTCAAATGAGGCTGGGCTAGACGGGAGGCCCCTGAGGTCTCTTCCAGCTCATATGGTCTACAAAGTAGGATGATTGAAAGGACATGGTGGTGGAGGATCTTTAAGAACACAGGAGCCCTGGTTGTAAGCATTTAAGGAAAGGGCCAATAAATAAAAGATTCAACCAGCCAAGAAGTCTTTATTGAATACCCACCACGTGCCAGCCATTGGAGACACAAAGACCGTCAAGGAACTTACATTCTAGAGTGGGAACAATGTGAGAAAGGGGGAAGTGATTGATGGGACAAACTCTCAGAGGAGAGAAAGGGGGATGGGGACAAGGGGAAAGGATAGGCACTTTATTCTGTGGCAGGGGCAAAGCAGATGCAGAGAGGACTTGAGGGGTGGAGGAGGAGAGATGAGGAGGCTCTTGAGAGCTGTCTTCAGTCTTAGTAGAACGGGTGAGGTCATCTGCTGAAGGAGAGTGGGA